>JARHVA010000541.1:0-362500 GCA_037957365.1 Torreya grandis | reverse complement strand
TCCCATTAAACTTAAGCATTAAACATTAAACAATCAAGAACTCATACCTAGGTAACCCTTAGGTAATTAATACTTAAGTCCTTGTAGGTACCCCTTGGGTCTAGGCTAGACATAGTTTAATAAAATAATTTTTATATAAGTTTTAAACATGTAATTTAATTCTTTGTTATATATATTCATGTTCTAAAAATGTTTTTCATTGAACATTTGTAGGTACCTTCCTAAAAGGTTATGCAACCAACTATTTAGAGTATAATCAATCAAAGACAAATATACAACTGAAACATTCTAAAATGTTAGAAACACTATAATCATAGTAAATAATCATAAATGCAAACAAGACTAACTAGCATCAAAACATTGATCAAAATCATATCAACACATCCAAGCATAAATTAATCAAACACATTAAAACTTAAATCAAACATTCATTCTATTATGTTAAGTGGTGTGTGTTGGGTTCATTATCAATTCTCAACACCTCCAACTATTGATAATTTTGACCTCACTAGCAAAATTGTCACCCCTATAAATTGAAACTTTAATTTTCATATTATTTTTCCTTTTGGTCACTATGTTGTTCTTGTGATGTATTTGAAATAGTCATCCAAAACCTTAATTAGTAGAGTTTAAGGTAAATTTGATGAATTTAAGGTTTTGATCATCATTACCATGTGCTTTTTTAGCCACATCTTAACCTATTTAAGTTTGATTTAATTTTTTAAAGGAGTACAAAAAATATTAATAGACCTCATTCCTTATGTTAAGGTCATGTCGTGCTTTAAAATGGATCAAACTAGTTGGTGACATGCTTCACTAACTTCATATCCTAGTTGATTACATTTTAGATCACTTTGTGGCTTGTGGAGTAGGTTTTGCATGATAATGGTATTATAATATCATAATAAGGACATGGTGTACCTTTTTATGCATGAAAACTTATAATTAATATTGTTTTTAGAATTTTCATCAGGTTTATGAAGTGGTTATGGCATATTTAGTGACAAAAAGGCCTATTTTGAGATTTTTCATATAGTTATTCAATATATAATTAACATTAAACTATATTAAGGACATAATTTTTTCATTTAAAGGTCAAATCCATCATTTATAATGAGTTTTAGATGTTAAAATGTAGAAAACTAGTTTATCTCTCTTATCGACTTCCTTGGCAGCTCAAAGAAGGCCATCAATTTTTGATTAGTACGGTCAGGAGAGAGATATGAAATTCAAAATATATTTGTAAATTATTGGTACCTTGATTAACTTAAATTTATTTTCATTGGTTTTCATTTTAATTCTCCCATATTTATGAACAATCACTAAGAGTGTAAGGGGGTCACTATGTCCTAGTCATCTAGATAGGGTCTAGGTTTGTCTTTGATTCTTCACTTTAGAGATCGATGGATAAAATTGGTAATAGGGGAATTATTTAAGTGTAAAATATTGAATTTTTCATGTTATAATAATTAGGTAATTTATATTTATAAGGATTCTTTTGATAGAAAACTAGTTACTTATCTTGTTTTGTAAGGTTGACAATTTTCAAACATGTTTGATATATAACCTAAGTGTATTATAATTCAATAGTTTTCAAGTTCATGTTTCAATTATTATATAAATATTTCATTAAAACTAAATTTTTAGATACCTTCATCTTGAAGATGGTCCTCAATGAGATAACTTGAGTGAGATGGGGACAAGGTATAATTGCAAGACTAATGGGTTACTAAGTATGTGAAAGTATCTTAGTAAGGTTATAATGTTCTTTAAAGATTTAAAAAATGTGATAAATTATATATTTACCATTGTAAAGACAATTTGTATGACATTTTAACACTATGCTCTCTTAAAACTGAAAATAACACTTGTAGGCTTAATGAGTAGGTTAGAAGGAAATCATGGAAGGTGACAGGAGTTATGAGGAGTCATGAAGATTAAGAATTGATTTTGGATGGCATGAAGTTATATATCAATGTTTATAAGTTATTCAAGGTGACTATTTTTGTTTAAGAGATCAAGTGGATCAAATTAGGCCTATTTATGCTTGAAAGATATAGTCAAGACTGTGTGCTACTATGTTACCAACTATTAAGAGATTTGAAATAGGTTTGTGCCCTGAAAAATGTGTTATGATGGTTTCAAGATGAATATTTAGTGTGAAATAAACCCTTTAAATTAAATTTAATTATCTAAAGGTCACCAAGGTACATCAAAATAATAAAATAAAACTTCTCTAAACCTTATTTAGCAAATATTAAGGTACATAAGTAGTTTTTAAGGTATGTTCATGTTTTGATTCCCATGTTTATCAATCTCCTTGAATGATTATTCAAGTGGATGCAAGGTAATTTAGACTCATTCATTATTCTTGTCATAATTATGGTTATGTTACCAACCATGTCACATATTCATCTACAATTTGTAAAAATACCAAATATGTACCTATAACAGTCATAGTTTAAGGCTATTTTAAGAATGACATGAATATAAGAGTCACTGAAGTAATGGTTTCAATTTTAAGAGGTTAAATGAGATCAATGATAATAATTTGATATGTAGGGATAATAAGGTAGAGTGAGGTGGATTTATACACCTATACGAAATAGTAAATGTGTAATTATAGCCATGACATTCTAAGCATAATCAGTCAAACTTTTTATGCAATGTGGACTTGTGTAAGTCAAGAAGGTGCAATGCTAGCTTATGTGATGGATGAGTTGAGTATATATAATGATTATAATTTTATCCATTTAAGAAGAAAATTATGTTAATAAAGTGAAGATAAATCAAATTGGCTTTTATGTCTATAGTCATAGTCAATTAAGTTGGCTTGTATGTGATCACATGCAAATATAAATAGGTAAGAGGAAGAAGTATAACACTTTCATGAGGTGTTAAGAAGTGAGATATGTATGTGAATACCTATTTAATGATTTTAATGATTTTAACTTCTTCCCTCAAGCCTAAAACTCCAAAATAGAAACCTATAGCTCATCCTAACTAAGCTTAACCAAGCTTAAAGGGAAATGAGGAAGATAAAGGAGTAAAGTAGCAAGAAGTTGACCTTTAAATGATCAGTCAATTCATAGGAGTTGTTAAAGACAAAAATAAGATGAAAAAGAGTCCTAGTAAGAAATGAGTCCTCTAAAAAAATTTCTATAGGCCTATTTAACTTATATTTAGTAGGGTGAAAACACTTTAAGCCCATACACAGTGTATGAGAAAAACTTGTGTGAGTGGAAGAAGAGAGGAGTTTAGTACCTTTTCACAAGATGATAAGAGGTTTTAAATTAATGTTAAACAAATATTAAATTTTTTATTTTATATATTTCTATATATAATGGAATAAAACAATTAATATTCATGTAAAACCAATGGAAACCTACAAGCAGTCTTTGCAAAGAGTGAGAATATTGATAGATGTTATAGTTTGGATGTGATGGTGATGAGTGTCAAATGACACAATCCTTTTAAAACCTATACACCCACTCACAATCATAGTGAATATAATTTATTTCTCATTAATATTTAAATGTATAATGGTAAAAATGGATGCATGTGATCTTTAAAAAGGGCTTTCATCAAGTTTTCATCCAGTGAATAAGGATAAAAACTTAGTTTATAGACCTCTAGGGTCAGCATACACAATTTTCATAAAAACCCTAAATGTTGAGAATTAAATGTTTAAAACTTGTTTGGAAGGTCAATTCTTATATAAAATCATGTTGAGTCGTTTTATGGATCATATAAAACTTGTTTAGAGTTCATTTTCTATTAAAGTGTGTTTTGAGGTCTAATGACCCAAAATGGCCTTTCTCATCCTTTTCATACATAGTCATTAGCCTGAGAGGAAAATTTGCATAGATTATAACTTGTTTCAAGAGATTAATGGTAGATTTAATTTCATCAAGGTGTTGGAGGTGGTCCCATGCTTCAAACATATGACATTGGTTTAGCCATTTGGTCCTATAAATTTATGAACAATCAACTAGAAAATAGAGAACCCTATTTTACTTGAGAGGAGCTCGAAGAGGTCATATGTTTTCTCAAAATTTTCATGAGGATATGTATGGGAAATAAATAACATATGATATTTTATAGGTTCCCCCCTAATATAAATCCTTTATAATTGTTTTTTTAATGGACTGCTATCCTTTATGAACTATTATTAAGAACACAAACCTCTTTAAACCCTCTTTTAACGATATAATTGATTTGATGGAGAAGATATGTTTCTTAATTCCCTAAAATTATATGATTTGACCTATAAATGACCCTTATGACACTAATAACTCCATAAGATCCACTTTAACATGTTTGTTCACATGTGTAGGTACATTACTGTATAATATAGGGTAAAACATGTAGTTTCAAGCTAGTTTATGAGGGTATAAACTATGAAGTGATATATAAACCATTTACATATATTTATGGGGAATTGAAATAGGTTTAAAAATAATTCAAAATATTCTAAATTCCCCTCAAGTTGTTATACAATCCCTGTAATTTTTCCACTAAGTATAAAGATGAGAAAAATTAGTTTTGTAAGCCAAGAATCAATGGTGAAGGCTTGAGAGTGAAATGAGAGACTTAAATATTAAGGGATGAATTTATTAAGGTTTATATAGTTCAAATAATGTCACATTCAAGTTCCAAAACCTAAACATTTCATAAAAAAACATCTCAAACAACCCCTATACAAAAGCATATAGGGTTGTCAATGACCATTTCATGGTTTGCCCAGCTACACAAGGCCCCAAAACTTGAAATTTGGAATGGATGATGGTATTAAAATAAGTAAAGTTAATTAGACACTTTTGGTATGTTCCAAATGTGTGGGTGGCCATTTGGGCCAAATATCTATTTCTAGGCCTAGGAGGCCTAATTAGGCCTAATTGGAGAGAGAAATGATAGAAAAATATACTTCAACTTGGAGTTAGATCCTAAAAAATTGGTATAGAGTTGTAAGGGGATATAGGGTCATAAAAATATGCTCAATTATTCAATACAATCCATACACTCTTCTTTACAATGACCTTTACTAGTTTTTAGGGCTATAAGGAATGGGTGGAAAAGTAAGAAAATGGAATGAAATTGCATCTTTTGGAGGATGTTATGGCCCCAATTACCTTTTTTAAGGTCTGAATTGATGTTGAGAAGCCATCCATGGAGGTGATTTCCCTGATTTAAAGTAAAACCCAATTTTCTCTTACCTACACCACTTTACATAAGGAGGAGTTCAAATGAATAATCAACAAATTCAAGGAATAAAAGTTATTAAGGAGGTTTCACAAGGTTTTTTCTATATTTCATGACACTTGGAGGTCAGGAATAAATCAATTTTAGTTGAAAAGTACATTCAAGGGGTTGAAAGAGTCTTTAACATTCCTAACAAGACCTTCCTTCTTATGCCTAGCAAAGACAAAGTCAAACAAACATCACTGAGCCTTATAATAGCCTAAGTAAGTTGGAGAAACCTCATAAATGGCTTAAAATAATATTTCACTGGAAAATTAAGACTTTAAGACATATTTTCTAGAAGGAATACTTATTCTTCAAGGACATATGAGCTAGTATATAAGGTGTACAAGAAAGGATATAGGCACATTCAAGGTGGTCAATCTTAACCAATCAATGATGAATACATTTTATATTTTTCATAACACATTATAATACACCTCTACACTACTCTAAGGACATCATTAAAAATATAAATTATGGGAAACACTATGTAGCACTTGAGGGATTTGAAGACCAAGCTAGTCATCCCTATTTTGGGGTTGCTTTATCTCCCCATCCTATGATTTTATATATGTACTCTCTTTTTTAGTATTGTATTATCAAACTTTTTATTTTTCTATGATAAAAGGATACCAAATTTTTTCACTTGCATCTTAAATAAATAATAAGATATTTACCTCCATTTTTAGGTTTTATGTGAAGTGTATAGTGATTTCCATTGATAGAGCATTGTGAATCAATTGTTTTCCTATGTCATAATCTAGTTTTTATACCTTCATATAGTATATTTGTGTTTCTACAAGTAATACTAAATTTAAATGATTTTTACATAGCTTTTGTGCCATCAAATTCACACCTCATTTTCTCTTCTACACAATGCATGCATGTCTTACCCAATCTTGTACACTCTTTTGCATGAAGTTGGTTGACAACCTTTTGCATAATTCTTATGCTAGATCATGGAATTTTGTGTAGTGGTCACCTCATATCATGGCTATGCACCTCACCTTTCCATAATTCATATAACTATACCAAGTCCTTCTCCTGCTCATTGACTTCCATATCCTCACACACCTTACAACTTTGCACTAACTTCTAATCCTATTTGTTGACTCACATGCCCTCATAGCTCATAGTTTCATGCATCTTGATATTTCATGCCATAAAATCTCAATAATCTTCAACCTATTATATTCCATAGCATATGTATGTGTTGAATCACCCTATCCACATGCTCCATGAGGTTCCCTAACCATCATCCATCCTATAAGATGAACCACCATAACCATATTCTTGGTAACTGACAATAGTTGTAATTGATCTTATAATATACTCATATAAATATGTAATATATGCATCTGGTAAAAAGGTTGATGATTTTTACATAATCATAACACAGATAACATACACTATGTATCTAATCTATAATATATGCACTGTAGTACCCTATTTTCCCTATTCACCATTAATGAAAAGAAGTTTTTTCCTATAAATAAGGCTTCCTTTCCATTGAATGTGTTTTGTTACTTATGTCTGAATTAGCTATACTCATTTGATTTTCACAACCAAACTTAATTGGCCCCCACACACGTGGTCATGGGCCCCATGACATGGATCATTGGTATCAAAATAGAAATCTCTATCCTATTTCTATGCTTATAAACACATGAGCACAACTTGAGAAGGAAGGTTTTTTAATTGGATCTATTTCATAGTACCCAAAATAATGATGTATAAAAATTAAGATGGTTAACACCCAGAAGTAACTTAAGGTAGCAACAAAAGTTTATAATCTTATTAATGATGCTCTAAAGGCATAGTGCACAACACATTTTGGCTAATTTTTTGACTTGGTGGTACATTTCAACCCAAAATCTTCCAAACCACCTCCATAGTTTGCATAATAGTGGTTTTATTAATAAACCCCATTCAAAATTCAAGTCAATCTCAACATCCCTTTGTTTGAAGGCAAGATATATGCCAAAGAATTGAATGCCTAGATTCGATAACTTGAGGCATACATCTTATTAATCACTTTATTGAGATTGAGAAGATTACTTTCACACTACTGAATATGTCCATTCTAGTGGTTCACTAGTTTGAGTCTTTAAGTGTGCAACATGCATAAGAGTTCATTCCAATCAAATCTTGGAAGACATTTATTGATGTTTTGAAGGAATAATACTACCCTATGTGCAACCTTAAGGATGAATACATCAATTTTCAACAATTATGCTAATTCAAAGACTAGTCCATGAGAGACTACACTAACATATTCCATGAATACTCTATGTACCTATGAGAGAACATAGATGAGTCATGTAAGGTGTTGAAGTACATCAATAGACTCTCACCTTACATCCATGTGAAGATGGAGTTCTTGACTTATGAAATGTTGAGAAAAGAATATCACAACACTACCAAAATTGAATCCAAGGCAAGGATGAAGTATAATGCCACCTCTTCATCCAATGTAGTGCATAATGCCTTATCTATGCATAAATCCACATCATAACCTTTTATTCAAAATTAATAAAGAAACACATCTCATAAAGAATAGCAATACTAAAAGACTGCTCAATAATCAAAGGCCCTATAATCTTTTACTTCATACAAAGGCAAGAAAAATAAGTCCAATGATAAGTGGTTCCATCACCATAATTCATCCACCTATAATGATTCTGAATGTTATATACAACAATCCTTGATCACCTAGTCTACTTCAGGACCCACATCGATGGATGACATTGATCTATATGTTTCTTGTCTAAGCACCAACACCACTATAATCAACATCTTCAAGGAGCATGAATGCCTCTTCCATCCTAAGTTTTTGGTGAAGGCTCAACCTCCTCATGTCATCATCAATAGTGGAATTTATAATAACATCATTATGCAGTCCATGGACCAACACATTGGTCTTGCCACTAATATGCATTCTAATATATACTCTATAGAGTGGCTATAGTATGGTGAAGATATACAGGTCTAGTGATAATTTACTTTTCAATATAAAGTCAGGCCTATGGAGGAAAACATCACTAATGAAATCATACCTTTAGAGGTTTGTGACATCCTACTAGGAAGATCATATTTATATGATCATGAAGCTACATATCAAGCCAAGCCACATCATTGGACTATTCATGTATAAAATCATTTATTCAAAATCTTTGAGTCATCACCCATGACCAATATCACCTTTCTCTCTTCCAAGTAATTTTTTAAGAGCATATCACATGTGCAAAAGTTTATATTACTCATAGTCCACCCTGACACACTTGTGTAGCACAAAATATAAATCATACCCTTACAATACATAACACTCACACACCACCATATAAATAGCAACTCAAAAAGTTATTAGTGTAGCAAAGTGAATTTATTTTAGAACATGAAGGAATTCTAATGCACTTCATAGTAAAGCATTACATTGATTTGGTTCCTAGATCCCCTCTTCCTAATATCCCCTTGTATTACAGATTAGTTTGGTAGAATGATGAAGTCTAATGTTAGATACAAGATCTCCTTGATTAGGGAAAGATAAAGCCTATCTATTTGACTTGCAGGATTTTGATAGTCCTTATTCCCAAATAGGATGAGTCCTGTCGACTTTGTATTAACTATCATGCACTCAACAAAATCACAGTGAAGAATCAGTATCCACTACCATGCATTGATGATGTATTGGACTAGCTTCAAGGTGCAAAATACTTTACCAATATAGACTTAAATTCAGTTTATAATCAAGTTCCAATCCATCCTAAAGATGTCTATAAGATAACATTCAAGATATGGGAGGGATTGTAAAAATGGTTGGTTGTCTTTTGACCTCACCAATGCACCAGACACCTTTATACACTTGATGGATGATCTACTTAGGCATTTCTTGAACTCCTTTGTCATTGTATACTTAGATGACATCCTCATATTTAGTAAGACTTGGGAGGATCATATGGAGCACATCTTGCACATCTTAGACACTTTATGCCAACACAAGTTGTAAGCTAACTTAATAAAGTATATATTCAATACTATGCAGATTTAATACTTGGGCTACATCATTAACTACACTAGCTCAATGTTAGATACAAGATATCCTTGATTAGGGAAAGATCATGCCTATCTCTTTCCTTTAAATGAATTTGATAGTCCTTATTCCCAATAAGGATGGGTCCTATTGAATTTGCATTAACTATCATGCACTCAACAAAATCACAATGAAGAATTGGTATCCACTACAATGCATTAATGATGTATTGGACCAGCTTCAAGGTGTACAATACTTTACCAAGATATAATTAAAGTTAGGTTATCATAAAGTTCTAATGCATCCTAAATATGTCTAGAAGATAACATTCAAGACATGGGAGGGATTGTACAAATAGTTGGTTGTCTTTTGACCTCACCAATGCACCAGCCACCTTTATACACTTGATGGATGATCTACTTAGGCCTTTCTTGAAATCCTTTGTCATTTTATACTTGGATGACATATTTAGTAAGACTTGGGAGGATCATATAGAGTGCATCTCACACATCTTAGACACTTTATGCCAACACAAGTTGTAAGCTAACTTAGCAAAGTATACATTTAATATTATACAGATCTAATACCTAGGCTACATCATTAATTACACTAGCATCAACATAGATCTAGATTAGATAAAATTGATCCAATATTTGTCTACTCTACACAATGTCACCAAATTAAGGAGTTTTTGGGACTTACTTCTACCACAAGTTCATCGTTAGTTTTTTGCACATCTCTTAGGCTCTCAGTTAGCTTGCCTATACCAAATCCAAGTTTAACTAGACTCATATGCAAAAATGTGATTTCAAGGTACTTAATCAATGCCTCTATGTAACAACTATTCTCATAATTCTTGACATTATTCACTCCTTTTAAATCCACACTAATGCACCTAACTATGTACTCGATGTAGTGCTCATACAACATAAACATCCAATCACATACCATTCAGAGATGTTTAGTGACATGGTGCATAAGTACTCCACCTATGATAAGGAACTGTACAATATTGTGTAATCCATAAATCAATGGCACCACCAAATTCTTGGGAAGGAGATAGTTATTCATTTAGACCATCAACCACTTCAATTCTTGAAAATATAGAAAAAGCTAGAAAATGTGCACCATATGAGATGGATGACTTACCTTTAACAATTCCATCTTATGATTGAGAAAAATAAAGGTAAGGAAAATAAGGTATAGACTAAATTCATTGAATACTTTTTCATGTGCTCATCATAGTTCTAGATATGCATGGCCATAATTTTATAAACTAGGTATCTCTCTACTCAGTTGACCAAGACTTCATAATAACTTACACCATCCTCACATAAGGAAAACAAGTGTCAGAGTTCTACTTATCTGATTAGTTTATTTACAAGCTCCACCATATTTGTGTTCCCACTAGCACACCTTACTAATGACTCATTTGGTAGGTGAACTATGCTAAGACCTTGGGACACTTCAGAGTGACAAAGACTCTAGCCACTTTGAAGTCACATTTCTTTTGGCCATAGATGCATGTTGATGTCAAGAAACACATCAAGTCTTGCATTAATTTTTGCGTGTAAGATCCCTTAAATAGGAAGATATGACTCTACACACTTCTATCAGTTCTATCTAGATCATGGGAATCCATTAGTATGGATTTCATGACTTGATTGCCTACGATGTTATGTTTGTTGTAGTGGATCAGTTTTCCAAGATGGCTATCATGGTTTTTTTTATAGAAATTGCATTGATGTAATTGGCACTATACATGATTTATTCAACCATGTTTGGGTTCATTTTGGGATACCAACCTCCATTGTCTCTAACCATAATTATGGGATTTGATAGGTATACATTTGGATCGATTGATATATTTTCATCCTCATATAGATGTGAAAAACAAAGTGGAAAATTTTATACTTGTTCATCTTCTATGAATGTAAAACCATGTGCATTATCTCACTTGGGATGAAAACCTCATGCACATTCAACATGCTTACAATAGGGCTATTCATATATCTACTGACCATAGTCCATTCTAGACATGATTGGGTTTCAACCTTAGGCACCTCTCAACATCTTCTACCTTGCACCTATAGGCACTATGTTACACACACAATAATGGGAAGTGGACAAAGACAAGAAGTTTCTACATCAAATTTAATCTATTCACTAGCAAGTTTAGTAGATTCTCTCTCATATCCAAGAAAAATATAAAGAGTGCCATGATGTACATCATACACCTCATGCATTCTAAGTTGGTGATAAATTTTGGTTGTAACTTTAGAAATAGAAATTCAAAGGTCTACACTAAAATATAAAGCCTTTATGCTATGGTCTTTAAACCATTCTATACATAGTCGGTGAGAATGCTTTTATTATTGGTTTGCCTCAATACTTGGGCATGCACCTAGTCTTCAACATGGATATTCTAAAGTATTACACTTTATCTATTATTGAGCCATTAGTGACACAACATCCTTCTAATTTGGATCCCACACTTTTACAACTCGTAAAGAAGGCCCAAAACATTGAAGTGATAGACACATGTACCCACCATGGCACAAATCAACTTTTTAGAGTGGCCAAGGTTGGATAATTTACTGATCAAACCAAGTGGTATACTTTGTAGCAACTTCAAATGTAGTTTATGTAACTGTACACTAATTAAATAGAGGATTTCATGGAATAAAAACTTCAAGTACATTCTTGTTTGCATGAAGTTGGTTGTTAACCTTTTCCATAAGTCCTATACTAGATCAAAAAATTTCATATAGTGGTTACCTTAGATCACATCTATGCACCTCACCTTTACACATATCATAACACTATTCCAAGTCCTACACCTAATCATTGACTTCCATGGCCTCATACACCTTGCAAATCTATGCTAACTTCTATTCTTTATTATTAAATCCCACACCCTTTGTAGCTTATAAATCTATGTGCCTTGTTCTTGCATGTAATATTATCTCAATAATCTTAAACTTATTATATTCTATAGCACATATACATGTTGACTCACCCTATTTATGTGTTTTAGGATGTTCCCTAAACATCATGTACCCTTTGCGGTGAATCACCATAACCATATTCTTAGTAACTGATAACAGTTGTAATTGATCTTATATTATACTTATATAAAAATGTAATATACACATCTGGGAAAAATTTCAATGATTTTTAAAAAATCATAACACAGATAGTATGCTCTACATATCTACTTTATAATACATACACTATAACACATTGTACTAGTTTTCCCTATTCACCATTAATAAATAAAACTTGTATTTTTTGCAAATAAGACTTCTTATCCAATGAATGTGTTTGGTTACTTCTATCTAAATTAGATTTACCCATTCACTCTACATAACCAAACTTAGTTTCCCTTTGTACACTTTGTCTTGGGCCCCGTAGTATAGACCAGTCAAGAGAAATCTTATTCTAAGTTTGGATGTGAATTCAATACCTTTTCATTCCTTCCATACAAAGTGAGTTTTTAAAGTCCTTTGCATGAAATAATATTATATAATTAATACCTAAAGTGAATATAATGTGTGAAATATTATTCCCTTCTTAAGAGTGTTAATTGAAAGCATAAGTGGTCATATTAATTGGTGCATCACCTTTAGTCCAAGTTTTCATTTCAATTCTAGTACATGCAGTATCCCTTTCACCCTTTTCATAGTAAAAGATCAGTAGTTAGTGGGTTTAAGATTAGGTTTAGTGAGTGAATTAAGGGAACTATCCATTTACCTATAAATTATCTCCTTTCAAATTCACCCACACTTAGGATATATTCCATTATTTTAGTAGGAATGGGAAATAACACACATTCTCATAAGGGTAGTACTCCTGATTGACAATAATTTTTGGCATGCCCAGTGGGACATATAATCCTTGGAATAATTTAAGTATATAGATGGATAAAATCACTTATATTAGTAAAGGACACTCATCATCATTTAAATTAGAATATTCCTTGAAGTTGTAAGATTCTTAATAGCAGGCAAGCACAACTTTCATGCCAAAGGTTACCAAAAGGTCATCAAGAAAAGTATTCATTTTAAATTCACTAAGTTTAATTCTCATTCTTATAAAAGGAAAATATTTATAAAGATAAATCCATATCTTATAAGTTTATTTTAATCTCCTCAACATACCATTATATTATATAATTCAATTCCCAATATCCAACTGGTTATGCCTAACAACTAGTTGTTTGTCTCATTCAATAGAGGAATCCCACTAAATATTTCCCAATATGATGATATACCATATTTATCTCTTAATATAATTCCTTTATTCTTATGATAATATCAAATCATGCCTTTTGAGCACATAAAAGATGTTTCCAACCTTTGTTTTATCCACAATTTTATGCAGGAGAATGTAGATATTGGACTGCTTATTGAATCCTTCAAAGGAAAAGCACTACAATGGTATAGAAACCTTCCATTTAATTTAATTACTTCCTAGGATGACTTAGGTATATGATTTTTTAGGTAGTTTTAAGACAAATCTGACCATTTGTCCTTGGTGGAATAGATTACCACCATAAAGAGGGTTACTCATGAGTTCATGATAGACTTTAACCTCAAATTCCAAAAGACATGGATTAGGATACCTCTAATGATAAGTCCATATCTATAGTATGCCTTTTTTATACTATATAGTATCACTTAACATAGATAGTTGTGTCATAATTCAATCAATGGGTGGTATTACTCTACCATATGCATATGAAGTGGCCATGAAAGAAGAAAATAATTTGATATAGGCTATAAAATTGGAACTTAGATATCCTATGCCATTTTTTACAAAAAAAACTAATAATATCCCCTAAATATCCTCCAATGGCTCCAATTCTATCCCCCCAAACACATATTTCATCCCTTCTTAGTCAATCAGCTGAGATTGGAAAACTCAAGGGAATGTTGCAATCCTTTGGG
This sequence comes from Torreya grandis, assembly GCA_037957365.1. Lineage (NCBI taxonomy): Eukaryota > Viridiplantae > Streptophyta > Pinopsida > Cupressales > Taxaceae > Torreya > Torreya grandis. Next base: position 348,277 of record JARHVA010000541.1, on the reverse strand, counting down.
AGTGAAATTAATCAACTAAAAGATAGTAGTACCAAGATAATAGAACTTAAAAAACACATAATCATCCTACCTATCAACATTTCAAAGATAATAGACCCACCTATCAAGGCTTAAAAGAATAAAAACCTTCATATCAAGCTCAAAGAGATAGTACATAGGCCAAGCCTTATGTAGCAATTTATCCTAATGCTCCTTCTTCATCTAAAGCTATTATTCTTATGAAAACTCAATAATATGATTCAAAATTTAGGATGGTATCCATATAATCAAAATGAAATACAAAATTAGGCCTTAGTCAACCAATCTATGGTGATGCCTTAAATGAATCAGGAGGAGGCTTCTCTTTAACAAGGTCAACATAGTGAGGGTATGACACAACAATATAAGGTGAATCATAGATAAGGGATGTTGGATTTAACCTTTATTAATTTTCATCTTGATGACCATGTATCCTTGAATTAGGTTGATGATTCTGGTACTTCAAATAATGTGGTTGTAACTATAACTAGAGCAAATAAAAGAGTAACTGAAGAGAATAAGGAGGTGGGTCATGTTCCAAGCATACCTCCTATTCAATGTAGCCAAATATGAGTACAATGATATTAAAAATTATTGATCATATGAACATGTATAATATTATAATTATCATGTGGGATTCCTTATAAATACTAGGATAAAAGGACATGTTAATTTAAGAGCTTTCAACCCTTAAGTTGTCACCAAAACTAGTTGATAAAGAAAGCATAGTTTTGGTAAATTAAAATCAACCAACGAGATAACAAATAAAACAAGTACATAAAGTGGTAAAATTGGGTAAATATGAGGTAAAATATAACAAAAATCCTCCATTTTATCTATATTTAATTTTTGATAATACCTTATTTCATAATTGTACGGTAGTCAGTGAATCTAGTAATACTATCATACCTAAGGAGATTATAGACAAGCTTGGTTTGGTGTATGAACCCAAAATCAAAGGATTATTTAAGATATATGGATTAATAAAATTCATTTTTTTAATGATCAAATACCTAATTTAACATTACATGCTTTCCCAAATGTAACTATTTAGTAGGATTTAGTGGTGGTGGACTTACCTCCTGATTTTGCCATGTACTTGTTTAGATATTTCACATCAAAGATTGAAAATTAATTATCATATGATTGGAATTATTTGATGTTAAAAACAAGGTATGGTACCAAGTTAACAGTCCATTCTAATCCTATTTCATTATTTCACTTGGATCCTTACATTCAAAGTGTTATGAACACAAACTATGTTATTTTGGATGAGGTGGAACAAGCTAGAGAAGTAGAAGCCAACTCACCTCTTAAAGGAGTTCCAAATCTATTAATTGTAAAATGGGCCTCAAATTTTCATTAATATGATCCATATTAAATTATTAATAGGATTGACTTAGTGTCTATTGCTTTTATAAAAATGATGCATAAATTTCAGCCATACTGAAGGAAGATGAGTCAAAACATGGTATTTGGTAGCTTGATTTTGATGGGTCAAGGAATAAGTCTGGTATAAGGGATGGAATGATGATTATATCACATTAAAAAAAAGGTATTTTTATGTTATTAAATTTTAATTTTGGTTTCTGAAATAATGTAGTAGAATATGAGGCTCTAGTCCATAGTTTAGTGTGGGCAAGGAAGATGGGAATTAATGTTTTACAGGTTTTGGTGATAGTGAACTTGTAGTTCACAAAGTAGAGGATGAAGTTATGAAATAATTTATTGCTAAGATATTACAGTCATATATTTTTGGACCTCCTTGAGTATTTCTATGCTTTTGATATCTAGTCAATGCCAAGAGAAAGTAATAAACATGTAGATAGATTAGAAGCCATAGGAGCTTAGTTTAATATTCTAGATGATGTGAGGAGTGAAAAAAATTATCCACATATAAAAATTGTGGTGAGGCCTTCTATTCCTGATAATCATGAAAATGGATTTTTTTGAATATGATAATTAGATTGTTTTTTTATTGCAAGAGGAGGTTGAATTCTCTTCTATAAATCATCCAAAGCTCTTGTAACAGTATGGGGATTAGATTATTCAACACAAGTATAATAAGCTACCTAAATGTTTGGTCACTCTTCAAAACATATTTATTATAGATGATGAGGTAAGGAGAGAGAAGTCTTCATTTTCAACCAAGGAAGAGTACTATGTGTTGGGGATCAACCAATAATATGATTACACTTATGAAATCAATAAAATAGATAAGTAAATAGAATGATAAATAGAAAAGAACAAGAGATACAAGAAACCACCCTAAAAACTTGTGTTAAACTCTTTACAGAAGGAATACAATTGAAGAAACTTTTTTCTTCCACACCTCTCTCAGATGTACAGATCTCTCTCTAGATCTCTTTCCCTCAAGAGCTCTCTCTCTCAAGTACAATCAACTCCAACAACCTGCGTTGATTCACCTATATAATTCTGTACTGTTCTTCAACATTCACATACCATGAACTACAACAATAAGCTAAGAAGATCCTTCCTACATATAGAATTAGGAAACTTGAGCATGCAGTTACAACCAACAGTTAAGCCTCTTGAACAAAGGCTCTAAAAATAGTCTTGCTAATAATAGAGACATAGAATTAAGACTACAACTTAATCTCATCATGCAAACACTTGGTTCTGTCCTCAGAAATAGCTCTCTAGATGCACAGGTAACCGATGCCAGTTCCTGTATGCTTGCCTGTGACCAATGTCAGCCGATCCCTACCGACGCCAGCATCTCTTCAACTGATGAACTGTGTCATCCATATCATCTCTTTGCTAGCCTCCGTGGCTGCAATATACTCTGCTTCTGTAGTTGACAAGGCAACAACTTTCTACAACTTTGATATCCAACTAACCGCCATTCCACCAATAGTGAAAACATATCCTGTGGTGCTCCTCCTGCCATCCAAATCACCTGCCATATCTAAATCTACATAACCATGTAGAGAAGTATCTGAACCTCCATATCACAGATGCCTATAGCTGGTTCCTCTCAGATATCTAAGGATCCACTGAACTGCTTTCCAGTGTTCCTTTTCTGGATTGGCCATATACTTACTTACAACTCCCACTGCTTGGGCAATATCCAGTCTAGTACAAACCATTGCATACATTAAACTCCCTAATGCAGAATAATATGGAACTTTACTCATGTACTCTACCTCATCATGTGAATTAGGACATTGATCTTTACTCAACTTAAAATGTCTAGCCAAAGGTGTGCTTACCAGTTTAGCATCCTGCATATTGAACCATTTCAACACTTTGTCCACATAATCCTCTTGAGACAAAATCAACCTGTGATTTTTCCTATCTCTCTTAATGCTCATGCCAAGGATTTTTTTTGCTGCTCCCAAATCCTTCATGGCAAATGTTTGAGATAATTTCACCTTAAGCTTAGAGATATCCTGCATGTGTGATCCTGCAACCAACATATCATCTACATACAACAATAGAATAATATATCTACCATTATCCAATCTCTTAAAATACACACAATGGTCAAATTGACACCTACTGTATCCATGCTCAGTCATAAACCTATCACATCTCAAATACCACTATCTAGGAGCTTGCTTGAGGCCATACAAGCTTTTCTTCAATCTGCACACTAACTTCTCCTTACCCTTGACCTCAAATCCTTCCAGTTGTTTCATGTATATTTCCTCATCCAAATCTCCATGAAGAAATGTTGTCTTAACATCTAGCTGCTCAAGATACAAATCCTCAATAGCAACCAGAGACAATACAACCTGTATAGAAGTCATTTTAACAACAGGAGAAAGAATCTCACCAAAATCAATACCTGGCTTTTGTACAAATCCTTTCACTACCAACCTGGCCTTATATCTCATCTATCCATTCTCATCTTCCTTCAAACTATAGGTCCATCTGTTCTTCAGTGTCCTCTTACCAGCTGGCAACTCAGCCAAATCCCATGTTTGGTTCTCTCTCAAGGACTCCATTTCCTCAACCATGCCATGCTCCCACTGACTCTTGGACTCCACCTGTAATGCTTCTTCAAAACTCTCTAGTTTTCTACCATCAGTTAGCAATAAATAGAATAATGAAGGGGAATATCTAATTGGAGGCTTACTTACCCTTTCTGACCTCCTGATGGGCGTCTAAGACTCGTCCACAACACACTATCTGCACAAATTCTCTGACAGTGACCAACCTCAATCACCTCTAGACCTGTTACTGGCTGACGTCGGTTCTTCCTGATCGACTTCAGTTCTTGTCCTACTGACATCGGTCCCTGTATTGCTGACATCGGTTTTCATTCTGCCAATGTCGGTTCCTACCCTGCTGACGTCGATCTCTATGTTTTTTTGCAAGTGATTATTTATTTTTCTCGCGAGCTCATTTTGGACCATCACCTCATCCAATTCTCCATTGCTCTACCTAGATTGATTCAGCTTCTTCAGCTAATCACTATACATCACTTTTTCATTGAAAACAACATCACGGCTCCTAATTACCTTGTTAGTTCCTAGATTCCAAAATCTGAAACCAAAATCATCTGAGCCATAGCCAATAAATGTGCACCTCATAGACTTAGCATCCAGCTTCTTTCTATTTTCCTTATCTACGTGCACAAAGGCTTCACAACAAAAAACTTTGAGATATGATAGATCTACCTTTTTACCTATCCATGCCTCTTCTAAAATTCCACCATCTAGAGCTGTAGAGGGTCCTCTATTAATCAGGTACACTGCAGTGTCAATAGCTTCTACCCAAAACTCTAAGGGCAAACCAGCATGCAATCTCATGCACCTTGCATGCTCCATTATTGTTCTGTTCATCCTTTCAGCAATTCCATTCTGCTGAGGTGTCCTTAGAACCATCCTTTGCCTGTGGATTCCATGCATATAACAATAATCTCTGAACTTATAGCTGCAGAACTCACCACCATTGTCAAATCTCAGGCACTTCAATCTTCTGCCTATTTCATTCTCAACCATAGCTTTCTAAATCTTAAAAGTCTCAAATACATCATATTTCTTCTTAATACAATAGATCCATACCTTTCTTGTAGCATCATCTATGAACGTAACATAGTACTGTGATCCTCCAATAGAAGCTACCTGAGTCGGTCCCCACACGTCTGTGTGAACAAGCTGTAACTTATGCCTCTTCTTTGTTGACCCAGTCTTAAGAAAACTCACTCTCTTCTGTTTTACAAACACACAATGCTCACAAAATTCTAGATCTATGTTTTTCAAATCTGAAAGCTTACCTTTAGACTTAAGAATTGACATCCCCTTCTCACTCATGTGGCTAAGCCTTGAGTTCCACAGTTTAGCATCCACATCTGAAGTAGATAATATAGAAGGAGAAATATTAGTAACATAATTACATAAATAGAGAGTACCTACTCTCTTACCTCTGGCCATAACAAGTGCACCCTTGGTCACCTTCCAAGATTCAGCTGTGAGAGTTACTATACAACCCTCATCCCCTAACTTTCCTACAGAAATCAAATTCCTCTTCAAGCTAGGAACATGCATAACATCTCTCAACACCCATGTGTTTCCATTCTACATTTTCAGCTACACTTTACCTTTGCCAATAATTTTACAAGGCTCATCATCCCCTAAATACACTATTCCAAAATCTCCATGGATATAGTCACTAAAATATTCTTTATTAGGGGTAGCATGAAAAGATGCACCAAAATCTAAAACCCAAGATTCTATATTATTATGCAAAGAGATTATTAAAGCATCTTGTGCAATACCTGAAACCTTTGCTTCTTCCTTTTCTTTGTGTTGATTGTCCTCCTTAGGCTTTGACCAACAATCTCTGCTTATGTGCCCCATCTTTCCACAATTCCAGCATTGTGGCCTCCTGCCATTTCTGGATTTAGATCTACCTCTCACCTTAGACTTAGATCTTGATCTCTTCTTGCTCTTCTCTTTTTTCCTTCCCCTACTCTCAAAATTTAAAGCATTCCCTGATGTTTCCTCTGTGCTTTTCTTGCAAATTTACTCATTCAAGATAACACTAACAACATCCTCTACTTTTAAAATATTTGAAGCAGATGCAGTATTAGAAACTACCATTACTAAGTTATGCCAGCTTTCAGGCAAAGAACATAATATTAAAAGAGCTTTAGTTTCATCATCAAACACAATATTGACTAAACTTAATTGATTTACAATACCATGGAAATCATTCAAGTGATTAGATACAGATCCACCTTCCTGCATATGCAAATTAAATAACTGCTTCATAAGATATACCTTATTAGAAGCTGAGGGTTTTTCATACAAATTTGCTAAAGTAGTCATCAACTCTATCGTAGACTTTGCCTGTGATAAATTAGATATCACAGTTGATGCTAGACTTAATATTATAGACCCCAAAGCCTTTCTATCAAGAACTTCCCATTCTTCATCATCCATGTCTGTGGGCTTCTTTGCAATCCCACCTAACGGTAAGTATAGATCTTTCTGATACAGATAGTCCTCTATCTGCATTCTCCAATGTTGATAATTTTTGCCATTGAACTTCTCCATTCTCAGTTTACTTTCTTCTACCATTGCTTCTCCCACTCAAATAGAAATCCCTATAGAAACCCCTGTGAGCAACCTGTAATCAATACACACTACACAGATCTGAACCACCTATTAGTGAACCTGAGCTCTGATACCACTAATGGATATCAAGCTCTAAACCTACAACCAAGCTCTGATACCACTTGTTGGGGATCAACCAACAATATGATTACACTTATGAAAGCAATAAACCATGGAATTAAATTAGATAGATAAGTAAATAGAATGATAAATAGCAAGAACAAGAGATACAAGAAACCACCCTAAAAACTTGTATTAAACTCTTTACAAAAGGAATACAATTGAAGAAACTTCTTTCTTCCACACCTCTCTTAGATGTACAGATCTCTCTCTAGATCTCTTTCCCTCAAGAGCTCTCTCTCTCAAGTACAATCAACTCTAACAACCTGGATTGATTCACCTATACAATTATGTACTATTCTTCAACATACATAATGAACTAATACAATAAGCTAAGAAGATCTAATTCTACATATAGAATTAGGAGACTTGAGCATGCATTTACAACCAATAGTTAACCCTCTTGAATAAGGGCTCTAAAAATAGTCTTACTAATAATAGAGACACGGACTTAAGACTACAACTTAATCTCATCATGCAAACACTTGGTTCTGTTCTCGGAAATAGCTCTCTGGATGCACAGGTAACTGATGTTGGCCGATTCCTGCTGATACCAGCGTCTCTTCAACTACTCCTGACCGACGTCGATCGCTCTTGATCGATGCCGGTGACTGTGTAAACCTACAACTTTGGTAATGCACTCCTTGGTGAAGCTTTTAGGCTTCACACCTTAACACTATGCTAATGTTGGGATAACAACTAGAAAAAGTCTTAAACTGGGTAAAGTATGTACTTCATATTAAAAGGAATCATTTATTGATTATGTAGGGATTTTTTTGATGTATTTGTATGGTATTATAGTGACTTTAAGGGATTTCATCCAAGTTTATCTTAGCACACTATTGAGCTAGAGTTTAAGAAAAAACTAGTTAGACAAAGGCAAAGACCCATCAATCCAAAACTTGAGCCTTTGATGAGAAATAAGCTTCATAAGATCATTAAATAAATCATAATTTTACCAATCAATCACTATACTTGGGTCTCAAACCTTATTATATTAAGGAATAAAAATGATGAAACCAAACTTTGTGTAGATTTACATGATTTAAACAAGGCTTCTCTCAAATATCATTACCCATTTCCATCCATGGATTGAATATTACAACTGGTAGTAGATTAAGATAGGTTCTCTCTATTGGATGTATATAATGGCTATAATCATATTATTGCTAAGGAGGAAGATCATTTTAAGACTTCACTACCAAGTAGGGTAATTTTGCTTACATAAAAATCCCATTTAATTTATCTAATCTTGGAGTAACCTTTCAAATAGCCATGGATATGGAATTATAAGGTCTAATCAATAGGTTTGTTCTTGTTTAATTATATTATATTACTATATTTTAAAATAGTTCAATGGAACACATGGTTCATCTCAAGGAAGTGTTTAAAATATGTAGACAATTTGGGGTGTCTCTTAACCCCCAAAAGTGTGTCTTTTTGGTACATGAAGGTAAGCTTATTAGACATGTGGTTTCCAAGAATGGCTTAAGTATTGATCCTAAGAGGATAGACTCCATTATTGATATATATTTTCCTAAAAATAAGAAGGCATTACAAAGCTTTCTAGGCAAGATTAATTTTATAAGGGGATATATTTCTAATTTTACAATTTTGGCAAAGCCACTCACATCCATGATTAAGAAGAATCAAAGTTATAATTGGAATAATTAGGGAATGAGGAGTTTCAAAGAGATAAATCAATCAATATCTAGTGCACTTACCCTTATTAATCTTTATTTTTCAAAATACTTCTTGTATACATATGTTAATGTGGACACAATTTTAGGTATACTTATGTAAAAAAATCAAGAAGCTTTGGAAAAGCCAACAGATTTTTTCAATCAAGGCTTAGAGGTATATGAGACAAGTTATATCTATGTATAAAATCATGTTATTTCAATCATCAAATCTCTAATAATTTTAAACACTTTTTATCTAACAATAACATATATATAATGGTTGCTTGTCCAAGTATCATGAAGTTCTTCTTGAACAAGGACATAAATGAGAAGAGGGCAGGTTAGATACTGATAATCATGGAGTATGACATTTAAATAAAGGTAACTAAACTTATTAGAGGGAAATGATTATGATATCACCTAGTCCAAGACATGTAAGAGAATAAGGAGGTAGTTTTAGTGGTAAATGATGAAGAAGTTGTAGTTGATCATACATCATATTATATCTAGTTTCAATACTTGGTAAGGTAAATCCAAGATGGTTTCTATCTTCCTAACTTAAGTTCATCAAGGATAATATATCTAATATTTAAATCCATTCATTTTCTCCTTATTTACAGTGTAATTTTCAAGAAAGACATCAATTGTATGTTGTTAAGGTGCATTAAACCAATCCAAACAAAAAAGTTGATTTAAGAGTTCCATGATGGACGTGGTGGAGGACATTTCTTAGTAAGAACTATATCCCTTAATATCATGAGAGGTGGGTAATATTGGACAATTATATTAAAATATTTTCATACTTGGGTGAGAAAATGCAAGAAATGTGCCATGTTTATAGGAAAGAAAAGACTTGCAACCTTACCTCTCCAACCAATTTTAGTGGATCAGCCTTTTATCCAATGGGGTTTGGACTTCATTGGACTAATTAACCCACCTTAAATATTGGGTCATAAGTGGATCCTTAATACCATGGATTACTTCATAATATGGATAGAGGAAGTAGATTTCAATAAATAAAATGAATTTAGTGCAGTGTTAAAATTTTATGAAGGTTTGCTTACAATATTTGGCATTCCCTCCACCATTATTTCAAATAATTCCATGGATATTATGGGAGATAAGACCTATAAATGGAATGTTAAACATGTTGTATATCTCAAACCTTAATTAAATTACTATCCACAAGGAAATGGCCTTGTTGAGTCCATAAACAAGAACCTGTTGACAATCATAAGAAGGACTATTGAATAAAATAAGAGATTATGGCATTTAAATATTAAGTTAGATCTATGGGTTGATAAGATCACCTATAAAATATCTATATCCAATTCACCATACAAGCTTGTTTATGGAAAAGAAGCAAGGTTTCCCATATCACTTGAGTTTCTTACTTTATAACTAATGCATCAACTAGAGTTGTTATAGAATGAGCCAATAGAGTTAAGGTATGTTGATCTTATGGAGTTAGAAGAAGTTATAAATCATTCCATGTTAGCCATGGAAATTTATCAAGAACAAGTGAAAACAATATTTGATAAAGTAGCTTGTTAAAGGAGTTTCAAAGAGAGATAATTTGTTCTCAAATGGGATGAAGATAGAGATAAACCAAGAAGGCACACCAAGTTTGAATCACTATGGAGTGTCCCATACACAATCTCTAGTTGTAAATCCCACAATGATTTTCAACTTGCTAAGATGTATGGTGAGGAGATTCCAATCCCAGTCAATGGGATACATCTAAAAAATTATTATTAAGAGATAAGTTCTTTTATGTATGGTTAGTATAGACACCTAAAACTAGCCACCAATGGACTTTAAATGGACTTTAGACCAATTCTTACCAACCTTTACAAATTAATCCTAGGAATCACTAAACATCCCAAATTTGTTTGTGCATAATTCATCAAATATCAACATCTCATTAAGACTTTCCTACTTTAGGTATCCTACCATAATCAACAAAAACCTCTCATAGATTCATCTCTATTCATCATGCGGCATCACAACATGCAATTTGACCTATAGACCTATTAAATGGGGCAAGTGCACACATGAATTAAATCAAAGTCTTAAAAATGATAAAATCCTAATCAAAATTAATCAAAATGCTAAAATTAATTAAAATTATTAGTTGAATTATCCATGTGCAGTTAATGAATTCTAAAAAAGGAAATTTAAAAATCAAGAATATCCTAGGTTTTCATGATTAATTTTTTTGAGTTGTCAAGTCTTTGTAAATATCTCAAAATATCTCACCCATGCCTATTCATTGAAAATCATTAGGTTTTGACACTTTTTATCTCTATTTGGGTTAATTAACTCACTTAGGTTAGGCTTGAACACATTCCATTTTTAAACTACACCTTAACTCACCTTGAGTTGGGTTAGTTTCTAAGCCTATAAATACTAGCATTTGCCTCTTCATTTAGAGAGCTTGTATATTATAGAGTTATAATTCAATTTTTTTCATAAGACCCACAAAAATAATGTTATAATGCTAAAATATTGAGCCAATACATCACAAGAAATAAGCCATATCAATCCATAAGCCACAATGGTGCTAAAGAGAGAAGGAACAAAGAAAACTCCATTGCCAAAGACTCTGAGTATAAACAAAGAAAGACACAAAAAATTCACTTAGAGATCTCAAGGAAGGTAAAGATTTAGTGATCTAAAGGAAGGTAAATATTGTTTTTTATTTGAATTTTAGTTGGGTTTTTAATTGTATTTTGTCCATTATGTTCCCCCTAAGATCTATGCTTAGAGATATTTACATGTTAGTGTGTTTATTTCATTGTTTTATGAAACTAACACTTGATCTAACCTCCTCTCTATTTTATAATTCATATGATCACAAATGGCACACCTAATGGGACCAAAATGCATTCCATGTACTAAGGAGACCAAGATGCAACTAATAAATCTTCAAATGAATGTTTGAATATCTTCAAAATTTGATTTTTAACTTTGTTTTTGCCATATTTTTTAAATTTTTATGTTAATTTGGATCTACAGAGAGAACAACATTGGTTATGCATAACCAACATAAATTATACCTAAAGATCATCAATTCTACCTAATCAAGCTCAGTTTTAGGTGACCGTCATCAGTCAAGGTATAGGGTAAAACATGGATTACAAAAACTTGGATTTTGAATCTTTTTAGCATTCATAATTGTTATTTCTTGGTTTTAATAGATTGAATTTTCCCTATTTAACCATATCATTATAGTTTTTGTGGAGTTTTTTGTTAACTAACATTTTTGAATCATGTTTATTTTGCCTTCAGGTTCATAGGCAATCGATCTTGATCTTTATCGATCGATATCAATTATCACCAATCAACAACGGTTCTTTGATAACCATCATCAGTCACAGGTGACTGATATCAATCTCTATGTTTTAAAAATAGAAAAACTAAGAGATATGTTTTGAAAAAAATTATTCTCATCCTTGATTGTGCTTCAAAGGAGGAAACTCTCTAATCCTTGTAGGTATAAGGTAGGAATAAAACATTAATATGCAAGTTTAAACTCATGAACATTTAATTTTGGGTGTTTAAAATGAGTTTAGATAACTATTTAACACTTCATTTTGGTTTTAAAAAGAATTTATAAGTCTTTAACATTTGATTTTTAGTGCTTAAAAGGAACCTATAATTATTAAGTCTTGAACACTCCATTTTGGTGCCTAAAAAGAATGGTTAAGTCTTGAATATTTGGTTTTAGTGATTAAAATGAACATAGGTGTTTTTTCTTATGTTTTTTTGTGAAAATTATTACAAGTTTTTAAAATAAAAAAAGGGGCCTAAAATTTTATTAAACATTTCATTTTGGTGCCTAAAATAAATGTTCACTTAGATTGTAATTTCTTGAAAGTGTTTGTTACTTGTTTATTTATTTGTGCAAAATGAAGAAGACATGTATACTCTCCCCCCATCCCCTTAAGGTAAATTTGGAGATGAAAAAAATATTTTAACTTACAATTTGTGCCTAATGTAAGGCATGGAAATAATATTGTCTAAGCTCTCCCCAAACCCACATGGTTTAGGTGTTCTAAACGTAACTCTAAAGTCTTTCCACTTAGTTTTATTTTTTGCAACTTGGCTTATGAAGGGGAGTTCATAGCTTCTTCACAATTTATTTAGGGGTTCTTTTCCCTATGAATTCATCTCCCACCATTGTACTAACCCCATTCTATGATAGGGTATATAAATTAGGGCATGCATACTATGAGAGCTAGGGGGTTTAGTGGTTGACCTTTCCTTTCATAATGAATACCTAAGTTAGGTATAGTTAACGAGGGGATTCCACTAAGAATTACATATATTGAATGGCTATGTAAAGGAATAGACACTTTCATAGTAAGTTAACTGGTATGAACTCAATTGATGTGATGCATCTCTAGTGTTAATCACACTTGGGACTAATCTAGATGTTAGAAAATAATAGTTTTAGTCAATCCCATTTGACCAACCTTGTTAATTTAGGCCTTAAGATGATTTAAATAGTTTTATTTTGTATTTTTCATTTATTTGATTTATTTTTTAGTCTAAAAATTTGTTGTCTTCACATGTCAAAATAAATCTTATTCTACATTACTCTATTATTTGAAGAGGCATTATGTTGTCCATTTGACATTGTGATTTTTGCCTTGGATATTTATGTAAAAAATGTTGTGTGTCACTTGATTGAAATGGGTAATGTTACACTACCTATTTCAAGATTTTTTTTTTGGAGTCTTTGAAATACAATATTTCTTACATTTTTAGAGAATGATAATGTCCTTATATTGATCATATTATTTTATAGACTCATCTTGTCCTATGTCTACATTTCAATTTTTATCTAATTCATTTATGCCTTTGTGGTGTTTATCTAGTGTCATTATGTCATTCAATTCTACCTAGCTTGATTGTTCAAAAATCTTAGTTTTCTAAAGTTGAGTTTTTGATTAACCTTGACAAGTTCAAATTTAAACATTGATTGGTTTATGTTTTGGCCTTATCTAATTAGGGCTTAGATACTAATATTTCTCTTTTGGGTTGTGTAACTTAGGAAAAATATTTACCTAAATTTGAAAACTATTTGTTTGTATCATTATTCGGGAGAAAATAGTATATCCCCAAGTGCCTTTTATTTCGTGCCTCATGCCAATTTGATCAAGTTCATATCTAAAGTTAAGTGCCTAATTTATGCCAAAGTGTTCCAAGTTTTTTAGATTAAATACCTATTTTTTTAAAGTCTAGATTTCAATGCCACATTTTTCTAAGAGTCCTAACACATGACTTGTTTGAGCCTAGCATTTGAGGCCACATTTGGACAAAAGACTTATCAACTTTTATTTTCCTATATTAGACCTATTTGGAATACTTTGGACCTAAAGTTTGACATTTTATTTTTAGTTCATACACTTTACCTTGTTTGTCTGATACATTTAAGATTAGACATTTGGTGTTATACTATTTGATACAAAGTTTTATCACAAACCACTTTGGATATACAAATCCATCCCTTTGACCAAGTTAGATAGAATTTTGAATTTTTTATCAATTATAAACATTGTTTTTTAGAGTTTTTAGAACTCTATTTCTTTTGTTGTGAAGCATTCAACATTAATTTGACCATGTCTCACTATACACATAGTGGTGTCATATATAATCTAGGGTATGGTAATGTTATCACATAATAATAATTTATTTAAAACTCCTATGGCAATGATGTCATTAATGAAATGGATACTTATCCACTATATTATGCCCAATTAGGGGGAACAAAATAAAGACACTTTTTCCCATTATTTGGTTAACATGCCTCCATATTCAAAGCAAGACAAGGTGTAGATGACATGGTACCTCTAAAATGTACCTAAAATTGTAGATAAAGTCTAATAGCACCAATACTATGTTATGATGCCATCATATTATGATCCATATTTGTTTGATTATCACTTGATTGCAAATAAGGATGAAGTTTTAATCAGAGCCATAGAGGTAGGGGATATGTTTCTAGCAGACTTTTCCCATGAAAACTTACCAAGTCTATTAAGAGGGCCTTAAAACATGCCTTACAATCAAAATATTGAACATGCCTCTTCTATCAACCCTCATGCCATAATGTCAATGCTATTTCAGGACCCTCATATGAATGTCACAAGAAATGGCCTCTTAGAGGATCATTTCATATAGATGTAGACAACATACCAAACATACCTAAACCTAACATGCAAATTCAATAATATGACCATGCCAAGTGCCCATATTATTGATTTGGGTCCTTCAACATGAGTTTTAATGGAATTGATAGGATAAGATAATTAAGGTATATACCTATTCATGTAAACCACTTCGGTAGAAAACATATTCAATACCCCAACTATCAAATAAGTGTCTTCTACTTATACATAGAATAGTGAGCCAAACATAGTGTATTATATGCAAGTAATGTCTAATCCAAACCAAAGTGTGTTAAACACAAATGACTAACCCAAAACAAAATGTGCCTTTAGTCAACACCATGCGTTTTTCACAAATATAAGAGGTACAAAATTATACCTCCCAACCTAAAATAATTACCTATAATCCTTAGCCTAATTTTTATTCAAACACACAACAATAAATATTAAGTAGTCAAATAATGACCAATGCCATACATCAAAAAAAGGTGACAAATTTTACTCCACCACAATAGGTGATGAGTAATATTCCACAACAACATGCACCATCCAACATACCCACATAGCAGAGGTAGAACATCTTACCACCTCAATAAGGGGAAACTAATGTTTCACCTCACCAAGTAGTGTTGAACATGCCTCTTCAGTCATAGACCAACATGCCAATACAAAACCAAATGATGTCTAATCAACAACATACAAGTACTGGTCAGTGACAAATCCCAAATCTCTAACATACGTCTACTTAACAATAGGGATTTATGAAACCAAGAGGTTTTAATTTCCATAAGTACCAATTAGGTAGTAATTTCCTTTCATGCCAAATGTGCCATAAGTTTAACAAGGCCTTTTTTCATAATCTCCCCTCAATCAAGAAGGTTTGACTAGTCAACAACATGTCCTTATTCAACCTCAATAAGAATAGTACAACCATATCCCTCAAACTCATTCACAATTTCCCTAAAGTTATAACCATATACCCAATCCTAACTATAATATCACACTACAATGTGTGCAATTTCAATAATCACACCCTAATCCATTTATGCATATTCCTAGTTTATTCCCAAACCAAACCATCATTCCACAACAAACCCAACCACCCCCTCAAGCCAATGTTCCAATTGATTTCCTTATACAAGAACTAAAACAAATGAAGGATGAAATTTCCCTCATCCAATATTGGAAAGAGACCAGAAAAATTTAAGTTGGATAATGTCTACTCCTACCCTTTCAACATGGACTATCTATAAATACCATTTCCTCCAAGGTATGAGCCACCAATGTTTGATAAATACAAGTGGAAAGTTGACCCCAAGGCCTACTTTATGGAATTATTTGTTGCATGTTAGTCAGTGGCCTACATCAACATATACCTATTATTTTTGTTTCCAAGGAGCCTAGCTAGACAAGCATTGGAGTGTTTTCTAAAATTTCACAAGAATTCAATTTTTTATTTTGATGAGCTTTTAGACAAGCTTGTACAACACTTCTCCTACAATCTCGAGCATGTGATTTCATTGGGAGATTTGACACAAGCTAAATAAAATGCTGATGAAAGTTTTACAAGTTATTTATAGTGATGAAGAGCACTTTTAATCTACTTTATCCATAGTTTACTAGACAAATAACTAACTATTGTGTTTACCAAGAATTTACATAGCGAGATATCTTACCTTTTGGAATTACAATGTGTGAACACTTTTAAAGAAATCATTAACAAATGTTTTTTAATTTAAATATCCCTTAATAAAAAAATGGATCATTAAAATAACCTCATCTAATCAAAGATAGAATCAAAACTAGAATAATGACCAAAATTAGAACCAAGTCCAAGTGCAAGCATCATAACTAGTCCAAGTTAATAATTATGATAAACCCAAGAAGTTTAATCACAATAAGAATGTTATGGGAAATGAAGTAACTGATTCATGACATATCTAATGGTGTAAACACTATCTACTCATCCTATGTCATATATCCAAAATACTCATCACCAATAACCCTTTTAGCAAAAATAACAAGTGCAATAATCTAGACTAGTGAAACAAACACAATAACATTTGCCTTTGCAAAACCATCTTCCAAGGAGAATTATGCCTATTTTTTGTATGTTTAGTGACCTTGGATACCCCATTGAATTTTTGTTTTACAATATCATTATATCTAATTTAATTAACTAGTTTATTCCATAACCTAAGGGCATTGACTATCTAGACTAGTATAGGTAAAATGAATTTTACAAGCATCATCGAGTTAATAGCCATAATTTATGTCATTATGTGAAAATTAAACATTTGATTGAGAATATGTTGGAAAATGGAGAGATAACATTGGATCATTGAGATTCCACATCTAATCAAAACTTTCACATCTATCAAAATCCCTTTTTTCAACATAATAACCAATAACAATAGCAACAAAAGCTAGGACAATAATAATAACAATATCAATAGCCAAGGTAAAACTAATATAATTAATAAAATCAATAGTAAAACTAGTAATGTCAAATGAATAGATGGAACCAATCCCAAAATGATTCCAAAAACCAACATACCTACTATGCAGTTGCACATGACTACAACAAGGTTGTAGGACATATTATAAGAGTTTGCATTAACATTATCTCCATCAATCCAAGATCAAGTATCCATCAAACAAGACCATTGATAATCAATACTAACCAACCAATCCATGTCGATGGTCCTTCCTTGACCTAGGACTATATATAGATGAACTAGTAAGTGAGGATTCCCACTTTTAAACCTTATATTGATAACTCATCATTAGTCCATGACCACACATAAGTGCACTAACAACTGAGACTTATCTTATCTATTCCCCTCCATCATCATTTTTTAGTAATAATGATCCTATATCTAATCTTTATCTTGTAATCATAACTCAATAGTCAAAGATTACCATATTAGGCCCATATCCATCTTCCACTTCACCCATCCAATCAACTATTCTACCTAAGAATAAAACATTTACCATTGTGCAAGAAAAGACATTTGTATTATGGAACAATTATAAAAAATGCCTACATAAATATCCATTTTGGATTTGTTGCATTTGTCTACAATCCACAAGAACATCTTAACAAAATTATTTGGTTGATCCCAAGTTCTTAATGACCTATCTCTAGACAAATTTCAATCTTTGGTTGGACATTTATCTCTAGGCCAATAATTAATATTCAACCCAAGTGATATGCCATCCCTTGGACCACTGCATAATAATCCATTATACATAGAAGTTGTCATAATGTGATACAAGGTGAAACATGTCCTCATAGATAATCGATCAGGACCCAATATTGTGTCTCTAAAGTTCATCAATATTTTTTAGCACACTACAAATGACTTACATTTATAAATGATAATAATCAAGGCCTATGATAATAAATAATGAGAATCACAAGGCACCATCAGCTTATTGTTATCATTGGGCCATTGACCCATAATACTCTATGCCATGTGTTAGACCTCAAATTATCATATAACATGATTTTAGGTAGACCTAAGATACATGAAATTTGTGTAATCCCTTCAACATTGTACCAGTGTATCAAGTTACCCCATTTAGGTATGGATATTATCATCCATGGAGATTTGTAGCCATACTAGCATTACCCACATTTAGAGGCTAAATACAAGAGCTATAACTACCATTTTGGTTTGAATTTGGTTGTTAATAAGGACAAGGGAAAATAAATACTTGTTTATTAACTAGAGGCCAATTGCATTGACCCTGACACCCTTGATTCACTTTCCCACATGCCACTTCCTAAAATATCCAATCATTATAATATTTAAGCTAATGGCCCAAGAGAATATTTGACCCATGATACCTTTAAAATTACTAAGCTTCCACAAAACCCCAAGTCCTTTGGAATACCACAATCCAAACCACTTTGCATGGAATGACAAAGAAAGGGAAATGCTAAACTACATAGTTTAGCACCTATCATTTTCATATCAACCTTTTTTAGAGAATAAAACCCACTTGCAGATGATGATCTTGGTTGTATAATGGTAAAATAATCAACTATTACCTAAAGTCCAAGTATCCCATTTCAAACATAATCATGGAGAAGCATGCCTATGAAGGAAGAGGCATTGGGCTAAATCAACAAGGTCTGCTTGAGCCAATTTTTTCCATTTGGTGAAAAGGAACATATGATCTTGGATTTAAAGCACCTAAGATGATGCCACATATCTTATTCATGTGCCATCACCAATTAACAGTGATGATGATGCTAACAGCAAAGTAGAATCTGATCATAGCCCTTTCAATGACCTATCCCATACTAATTTGTTTGACACTAACTTCATTTTTACTCCTAGACTAGTTATTCACCATAATCTACTTCCATTATATTAGCCCAACTAATATACTAGCGCCAAAAAATTCAATAGTACCAATTGACAAGTTTCAGAATGGTGAGGCCTTCTATGATTTCCTTAGCCACAAGGACAATGTTCCATTAGGAGACCAAAGATAAGGGTTTTCAATCAAGCTCGATCTTGTAGCCTATTTTAGAGAGAAAGTGAACATCCTTATCCATAAACAATTAAATAAAACCTTGAGGTCCCAAAGTGAAAAACTCTTTGAGGTTTGATTAGGGAAATAGTAAAGAGAAAGGCATGTCTAGTGGTGAAAACCTATTTTAGGCACCATTAGATGGGGGTATTCAACCTTCCTCAAACATAGCTCAAGAGACCACCAATTATGAACTTCCCTATGGGTCCAAGTTCAATCTTGAAGAATAATAATCTTTTGATTGAATCATGTAAGATTTTCCAATAGTATTTATTACATGGACATCCCTACCATTGGGAGATTTTGATTCATCATGGCTAGGATAACTTGAAGAGTCAGTCCTAACAGAGGACTCTAATATTGTAGGTTAATTTAAATCTTTGTCAACCATTATTTAATATGGTTAAACTCTTCTTATGGAGGACACAATAAAAATTAAAATTAGGACTCTAGATGACCCAAAATGGATCAAATTAGGCACATCCCTCACTATGGAGGAATGTGAGGTATTTACAACCCTTTTGAGGGAATTTGTTGGTATATTTGCATGTGTCTACTCTGACATGCCTAGTTTGGACCTTAACTTGGTTTTACACCACCTTGTGGTGCATCCTAATGCTAGCCTTTTGAAATAAAAATTATGCAAGATGCATCCTCACATTGTTGTATTAATAAAGGAAGAGTTGGAAAAATTCTTGGAAGTGAGATGTATTTGGTCAATCAACTACTCAGAGTGTATCTTTAATGTTATTCCAATCAACAAAAATCTAGAGGGAATCAAAATTTGCATTGATTTCCTAAACATAAACAAAGCTTTCCCCAAAGAAGACTTTCTTTTGCCAAACATTAACATGATTGTCAACTCCATATTGGGTTATGAAATGCTTTCAATAATGGATGAATTCTTAGGATACAATTAAATATGAATCACATTAAAAGAACAAAACAAAAAACATTCACCACATCATGGGGAATATTCTATTATCAAGTTATGCCATTTAGTCTCAAAAATTTAAGGGCCATCTACCATAGATCCATGATCATCATATTTCATGATATGATGCATGACATTATTAAAGACTACATCGATGACATATTAGGTAAATCAAAGACTAGGGTTGATCATATAATGACATTAAGGAGTTTATTAAAGAGATTAAATGAGTATACAATTAGGATAAGCCCAAATAAGTGTTTTTTTGGAGTTATTCTAGGCAAATTTCTAGTGTTCATTATGTCTTATAGGGGCATTGAAGTCTATCCAACCAAAGTAATAGCTATTACAAAAATGTCACCACTAACCAGTTTGAAGTAGATATATATTTTATAGGGAAAAATACAATCCATTAGACTCTTAATATCTCAATTTCTAGATAAGTGTCACCCATTCACATACCTACTAAAGAAAGGGGTCACATTTCATTGGGATGATGCATGCCAAAATGTTTTTCAATAATTGAAGGACTATCTAGCAAATATACCTATTTTATTGCCTCTTATGTTAAGAAAGCCATTTTTATTGTACCTATCAGTTATTGATAAATCCCTGAGGGAACTTCTATCTCAATACAATGATAATGGAAAGGATCATTTCATGTACTATCTAAGACATACACTAGTCACATATGAACACAATTATATGCCCATTGAAAAAACCTATTTAGCTATAGTTTTTGTAACCTAGAAACTATGACATTATATGTTAAACAATAAGACCATGGTCATTTATAAAGTGTATCTTCTCAAGTATCTACTATCCAAAATAGATTTCCAAGGCCACATGGCCAAATCGATCATGCTTCTTAGTGAGTTTGAGATAGAGTATGTTAACTAGAAAGCCATTAAGGGGCAAGTTCTTGTAGATTATCTTTCTAAAACACCACTTATACATAAAAAACTATTAATATTATAATTATTAGATTAATTTATTATGACCATCATTTTGAAACACCTCTTGAGGAATAACATTAGAAGATGTATTTTGATGGATCATTCACTACACATGGATCAGCGGCAATCTTTTTATTCATTACACCATAGGGGGATCTAATCCATAAATCATTCAAGATAAATTTTACTTGTACCAATAACATGTTTGAGTATGAAGCACTTATCTTAGGACTCTGATATGTAGTAAAATGGAACATACATCATCTAAAGTTTTATAGTAATTCTCAATTAATCATCAATCAGGTTACAGACCATTTTTAGATAAAGGATGATAAGTTGGTACCATACAAGGCCATGGTCAACACCCTCAAACAAAAAATTAGTGATGTATAATTTGAACATACACTGAGGCTAGTAATGAAATAATAGATGCCATGGATATCATTAGATCTTTGATTTGACATACATACATGTACAAAGAATACCGAGTTCTTGTTAAAAATATACTAATGCGTACTCATGAACATTAAACTATTTCAATGATCTTTAATATTATTGGTCCCAACTCTATTTGGTATTTAGATCTTTATACTTATCTTCATGACTAAATTATGCCACTAGAACTATATTGTAAATAATCCAAATCCTTTATCCACCATGCTTCATATTATACCTTACTTAGACCAACCTAAGAGGCATACAAGAATGAACATATTACATATTTTGCCTCTCTTCAAGTTTCAATCTAGTCTCTATAAATTTAATCAAACTTCTTCAATCTAGTCTCTAGACATTGAATCAAACTTATTATCTCCACAACATTATCTATAGGTATATACTAATTTTCCCTCTTAATGCTACCCACTTATTCTTGATTAGTTACAATAAATTTACTTATTTTTGAAAGATCTCACTCTAATTGAAAGAGATATAAGTACTTACGCCAATATCCTTTTCTTTATCAATATCCCTCATTTTCATTTCATATTCCAATATAATTTATTTTAGGGATTGAGTAGGATTATCACAGCTTTAACAAAGTTTAATAGAGGCATGAGTAGTCTACCAAGGAGGCCGAGTGTGATTGAGAGGGGGAACATAAGGCTGATGATATCCTTGGTAAGTTTGATATGCTTATGATTGAGATCCATTTGGGGTGAAACCATGAATTTAATCACCCTGAGATGGAGAATATGCAGGCATAAAATATGCATATTGACCAAAATAATAATATGATACATAATAATTTATAATTTTAGACACCTGGGTTGCTTATACCAACTAATATTCACTTGGAGTTATCATTGATGTTTGTATTCATGCCTTTGAAATTTTATATGTTGAAGAGTAGCATCAATAACTCTTAAATGAGATGTAATCCTAGTCCCACTAGGCATGCTAAAACTATTATCACCAAAATTTGCATCGCTAAGGAGGGTGATCAAGCCTCCTCACTTAAATGATATCATGGAGACACCTTTAGGATATATGCAGCCTAATTAGTGAGGTGAATCTTTATATAGGGATATCTCACTTGATTCTATCACCCTAAAACACTACTAAACCTATTTCTTACAAGGGAAAAGGGTAAGAGAAATTGAAAGTAAACTAATCTAGGGAGGTGATGCACAAAATTAATGCCTTGAAACTGACCATCATACCTAAGAACATGAATCAGACCTAAAACTAATCATAGTACTCAATAAGGACCTTTAATTATGAGTGCTTAAGTATGGACGTCATACAAAATTCATTGAATGACAAGCCTAGTCAAGAGGTCTAAGAAAGATACTAATGCCTGAAATCCACTTTAAAAACATGAAAAGCTACATCAAATTCACCATGTGACCTAAAAGAATACAATCCATTTTTAAACAGGTAAGAGAGGAAAAATGAGAGAGAGTGAAAGCACTACTACTATCATTCATCAATAATGACACAAGTACACTAGTTGTAAGCATGTGATAAGGTAAGAATCCACTTTATTCAAGATTCAAAGGCATAGTACAAGTGTTTATTTGAGTAGGGATTCACCATACTTAGCCAAAGTATCCATTAAAAACTATCAAGGATTTTTATATTTGATAAATGTGAGAAGAGATAGAAGAGAGGCATATGGGATACATATAAAAGTGTAATTCAACTCAAGTATATTATTATTACAAATGAAAGGGAGTCTAAGAGAAATTTCATCCATCTCCTTGGCATGTGTTGGCTCAACTTAATGATGGGCTTCACCAATTGGTGTAGGATCTTTTGTTTTAAGAGTTACAAACACATCTTGAAGGAGTAGTTACAATTGGAAAATTAACACATGAAATCTTATCTTCATGAAGTAACCTCCATACCATCCTAGGCTTCTCAAATATTCATCAATCTTCCATTGAAACCTTTTATTCACTCTTTTAGATGGTAGATTTTCCTTCATTAACCCTATAAGTTTATTAGTCTATTAGGTTTGACTTTCTTAGTATTAGCCATTATAATGGAAATAAGACCTATATTAGAACCTATAATAAGGTTGATATACCTATCTCAAATCATAATAACCATGTTGTGAAATTACACATGGAATTCAAGCGATCTAACCCTATTACTCTATCTTTCCTAGGTGACCATATCACTTTTTCATAAGAATTTCTACATTTTCTATATAAATTATACCTATAGTAGCATATTAAAAAGTAAGAGAGTGAATTTTTAGGTCTGATAAAGTATATGATTCTTCATATTAACATTCCTAATTATTTTCACCTATTTATATATCCAAAAACCCTATTTTGAGTCAAAACTTTATAAAAGTACAACATTAAATACATATGTATAAGTGAAGGTATAAACAAATTTCATGTTGATGACCCTATTGGAGTGAATATTTTTTTTAGGTATTTTCTATGTCTATTGAATGCATTTGGAGTGCTTAGGAAGTCAATATTCTCCATCGGGTATTTTGAGAGGGTTTTAGGTGCTTAAGTTGTTAATGATTATTCATAGAGTTGAGGCCCTCGACCTATGAACTAATATAACTAGTTTGGAGTAGGATCACCCTATTAATACATCAAATATCCATTTTTTAATGTGAAAAATGTCATATAAGTTTTGGGCAACATATCATAACTTCTCAAGCTTCTTATGAAGGTTAGGCCATTTTAAGGTGATAGTCCTTCTTAAAGATTGTTTATACTATATAGGACCTTGACCTATGAACTAATGTCCTAAATTATAAGTAGGATACCTATATAAACCTCTCCAATATTCATTCTATTTCATGAAAAAACTTAGTGTAGTTTTAAGTCAAATAAAAGTTCCTCTCGGGTTAACAATCTTGAGTGTGAAGACTGTGAAAGATATTTTAGGCTTTAATAACCTAAAAATGCATTTAAATGGATATTAAGGTATAAAAAGGATCAAGGATACACTATATAATTCTTCCAAATGATCTATAGTAATCATTATATTGATATAAATCTTTGCAACTTGATTTGTTTGTTATGAGGGTTCAAATGTAATTCTAAGATTGTGACCCTAACATGCCTATCTGAGTCTTTTATTACTTATCCAAGGATAAATTCATCATTAAGGACCTTTTTATAAGTTTTACATACATTTTTATATCATTAATTCCACAAATAAAACTAAAACATGCATGTTCTCCTTGTGTCTATACGTGTAGCCTTATAGGTTATTTACTAGGCCTATAGGTCTTGCTCAAACTTGAGAATGCCTCATATTGAGTGACTTATCTCCTCCATAGATGATTAAATATATCAAATATTATTATTATTATGGTTTTTAACCACCACTTACCATATTAAAACCCCATGCATGACAATAAACCCTGTACCTTTTCTTATGTTTAGGCCAAAGTTATCCTTGGTTGTAAGTGCTCATTTTGGCTTCTTCGTTGCATTCTTGAGAGTATATTCTCTACAAATGATTTCTTAGTAGTTGGGTGATATTAGTAAGTATTATCAAGTTAATTCAAACTCTCCTTTATTTATTACATGTTTCAATCTAAAATAGATCTCACTTTCTACTTATCAATAATTACATACTTCTTCATGCCAAATATGTAGTTGTAAGTGCATAGTCTAGGCTTGTGTATGAGCATCTTAGGTTAGAAAAGCCTGTAACTTATTTTTAAGGTTTAATTTGACATTAGAGTTAAATTATGGATACTATTGGATGGTTTATCTTCTTATAGGGAGTCAAAACCATCTACCATTTCTCTCAAAACTCTTTATATCTCATATTTTATGCTCAACTCTCCACATGTGTATTTTTTTCATTCTTAGAGACATACCTATAGATGCCTATTGAGAATCAAGACATGACAATTTTTTTATTAATTATATTATTTATTTTCATATTATTATTAAACTTATTTGACTCATTTTAGCCTATTATATGTTATTCAAATGTTTTATACACCTTCCTTTAATTGTCTTAGGCTTTCTATTAGATGGGACATCTTTAAAATATCAAAAGTGTCTACTCAAAATTGAAAACCATGAAGGTATACTCCCCAAGGTGGTCATGATTGAAGCATTGATATTTTTTAGTCATTATAAATCATATTGAAGACCCTGTGGGAGATGAAAAATGTATAGTGACATGGTTAGGAACCATCAAACATTACTTCTATCTACTAGATCTTCTTAGAGACCTCAAAGACTTGAAGTAAAAACCTATAACCTCACCATTATTGAATAAAAATACTCATTTTGACTTTAAAAATCATGAGTTTTATTTTAAAGAGTTTAATAGGATTGATGAGGACCCATAAGGATTCACACAACCTTATTACATCAACAACGAGATCATAAGTTCATTGAAACTACCCAAAACTGAGTCAATGGGGATTAAGAGTTTTTTTGGCATATTAAATCCTTAGAGATTGTTCATAAAGGAGATAAGATCAAACTTAAAACTAATGGATCAAATTTTATGATCTCCACCTTTGGTTAATATATTTTTATTAGACTCTTCCTCATCTGTATAGATTAAGCATATGAAACTAATTACTGTGAGATTGCTAAAAGATTTATGGAGTACCTAATACAATTTTTGGTTTGAAATGGCTTTTCCAAACTTTTATAATCATGATTTAATCTTGATGAACCTTAGGCAACATTCCAAAGAATTTTCATCTTCCTTTATTATGAAACTCCCTCATCATCTCTTCATTTATACATTATAAAATTATAAATAGCAATTACAATAAGATTCCAACATTGGAAATTGGTTACATAACACACTTGGAGGATGTGTATGGATATATACAAGTACTAAGACATGCAAAAAGTGTTATATGACTTAAAATATCCTTGTCTAAGGATAAAACCTTCATATTTACTCTTCTCTAATGGACATCATATCAAAATTATAAGATATTATAAGATTAAAGCAAAAGAATACCTTAATCTTATAAAAACTACCTTAACCTTGTCAAAGTGTTTAAAATTCCAATATTTTTATCTTCTTAGCTCTGCTTCTTAGTTAGTTTACTTATCTCTAAATCTCACCTTCCTTGAAGAGTCACCACCTTATCTTCTTGGGCATGACTCCCCATTGTCTTGGTGTCAAACTTAACCTTATCCTTATCAAACTTACATTAAAATATGATAAACACAAAATTAAGACCATAAAAATGACCACTTAATGAAAAAAAAACATGACTTGACTCAACTACCAACTATACCATTCTAAATGACCTTATAAGCTACTAAGGGAAACATATCACCTATCATAATAGATCATTAATGACTATTATAAGACCTTCATAATGGATATAAAAATATTTAAGATCTAGTACATCAAAGTTTTGAATGATCCTCATTCAAGGTAGCCAAATTTTGGTTAACAAGAAATTTGCTAAGATGCATAGTTGGAGGGAAGCCTAATCAATAGGACTTGGATTTACCACAAGCTAAGTTTGAATATAATAGTTCAATGAATAGATAAATAGGAAAATTAACATTTCATATTATTTATGGGAAAAATACTATGATAGTTTTAATTTTGATACAATTACCAACTACAAAATGAGTTAGTGATGATGCAGAAGTATTTGCAAAACATATACAACAGTTAAAAGAAGAAGTAAGAGGAAAGTTACAGGAAAGTAATGAGAAGTATAAAAAAATAGATGTCATGATAAGGTAAAAAAATATTTTAATATGGAGGTTTAATGATGGTTTACTTGAGGAAAGAGATATTTTTGAAAGGCACATATAACAAGTTGATCTACAAGAAAAGTGGACCATGTAGAATTATGAAGAAAATTAATGACAATGATTATGATGTGAGTTTACCACATAATTTTTATATCTATAAATTATTTAATGTTTCATATTTATATGATTTACATGGATAATATGGTGAAGGTTAAGAATATGAAGAAGTAGATTGGTAGCAACATGTACCAAAGAAGAAGAAAGAAAAGATAATGTAGGTTCTAGATAAGAAAATAATGAACATGAGACAAGGAAGTTATAATAAGTATTTGGCATAGTGGGAAGGATTATAGAAGGAATAAAACACTTGCATTTTATAATGGGAGATAAAGAAGGTTGATAAGAATAAATAGTAGTAGTAGAATCAAAGTAATTTAGAAGAACTAAGTTGTTTTCAACCAGAGAAGAATGATGCAAAAATTGAGGCTAAAGGCCAAACTTATGGAGGCCATAAATTTTGATCCATAGCTATGTTTGAGCCAAGATTCATGCCAAAATGCTAGTCTCAAAAATTCCAATTCATTCATAACCTACCCTATCTTTTTATGGACATTTTTGATATTTTTAGAGGCCATACATGACCATCTAAGGGTACAAAAATGTATTTTAATATTCTTTCATTATTTTTCTATTTTTAGAAATTATATATTTTTTAATAAAATGTGAATTTAATTTTATATTCATCCAATAAGTTAATTTTAGTGTTTAGTTTATTTTTGGGTATTTTTAGAGTTGCTTGTGCTTGCATGTGAAACTTACTAAAAATAATAGGTCAATTTTTTTTTTAAGTTTCAAATTTTGCATGTCAACTCCAATTCAGAGTTGAGGCTTATTTATGCATGGTTTGTAATTATTTGAATCATTAACTATGAATTAATGCAGGTTATTATTTCATAAGTTGTGCCTATTGATATTCTTTTATCTTGATAGTATTTGGGTTCATTACACACACACACATGTTTAAGTTGTCAAAATTTAAAGTGGTATGAGTAGAAATCATGTATCTCAAATTAATGGATGTCTTGAAAATTATTTTATAAACATAGTAAAAAAACTAGATGATAACCTAGAATCAATGGCCAATAAGTCTCCAAAAATTTTAAGAACAAAAACATACACTTGCAATTACTCTCATTCTTATTCAAAATTAGTGGTCATGATCTCAAAACAATTGTGCAAACCACATAGAAATAATTTGTTTAGAAAATAGGAGCTCTTTAAAAATATTTAATAAATATAATGGAGACAATATAAAGTAATATAGAATCATCATCCACTAATTATCAATCAGTTGTAAGATAAGACAACTACATATGCCATGATTCTCAGTGCAAATTGAAACACATTATATATATATATATATAGACACACACACACACACACACACACACACACACACACACACACACACACACACACACACACACACACACACACATATACATATATATATACATATATATATATATATATATATATACATATATATATATATATATATATACATACATATATATATATATACATATATACATATATATATATATATACATATATACATATATATATGTATATATGTATATATATATATATGTATATGTATATATATATATATATATATATGTATATATGTATATATATATACATATATATATATATATATACATATATATATACATATCTATATATATATATATGTATGTATATATATATATATGTATATATGTATATATATATATATATATGTATATATGTATATATATATATATATCTATATGTATATATATATATATCTATATGTATATATATATATATATATATATATATATATATATATATATATATATATATATATATATATATATATGTATATGTATATAATAAACCCTTAAACTAGTGAGAGTGAATTTAACACATTTTTAGGTTCCCAATATACATAAATAAACAATGAAAAATAAATTTATTAATATTTTATCTCACCAAAACTCACGTGAGACTTTAAAGGGTCCAAATAATGAAAAAAAAACATTTCCACGTACTAATCTTAAACTAGTCCTTCTATACACTTAAAATACAAGACAAAATTAGATAAGTCAAATAACAAATGATATTTACATGTAAATTAGTGGGTCTGGTTTTATTTTAACTCTCAACAAGTATTGTTATGCTAGATTCCATCATAAATAAGTTCCAAACAATAATGTATCCCCAATAGTGTTTTTTTTAAAAACTTAGGTATCTCTTTAAAATGACTTCATGAAAACTAGGATGACATTGTTGAATAACCTACAATAAATGAATTCCACTACTTGAATAATTATAAGACAAAATAAATAAATTATTTTTTATTCTTAATGTGAATTGTAATTAGTGGCCACAATTTAGAATTGTTTACATTGATTTTTTTTTTTAAAATTGTGAAGAAAAAGTCATTAAAAAGGGGGATGTCCATAAAAGACATAAAAAAACATAATGAAAATAATAGAAACTAACATAGAAAAGTTGGAAACTATTTTTCCAACAATTATAAGTAGATAGAGATCTTGTGAAGTAGTCTTAGTTCTCTTTCAATCATAAATAATAAAATTTAACTTAATTCAAAGCTCCTTGCCTTTCAAATTTCCATATTGAATTCATACCAAACATCATCACAATTAATATAAGTTGTTTTCAATGTTTGGTATAAATTCATGTGGAAACAAGAGTTGTGATGAGATTATGATGAAAATATTAATTAGGTCAATGCTTTGAGAGTCCATTTTCCCTTAGGGACCATTATAATCTTGGTAACATAAATTTATGTACACAATAGACAAAAACCTAAAAATTAGTAGATGTTAATTTTTTAAAAATGAAACATAAAATAATCACATTAGTTTATATTCTCAATGTGACATGAAAGTCACTAAAAATATGTAGGTAACCCAAAATGGGAGAAAGTGAAATACACACCTTTTTGGGTCCCAAATTATGTGTGTGTGTAATGGATTCAATTTTTTTATTACCTATCACACAAATATTCCTCTTAAAATTTGGAGGGGATAAATAATGAAAAATGTAATTAGATATGCAGGTTCTTTTTTTATTAGATATGGTTAATAAATGGGAAGAGGGTCTTGTGCCCTTACAAAAAGTTTCAAAAGATATTGAACTAAAAGTGAGAGGAACAAACATAATATAGAGGTAATGCATGCCATGAATAGTTAACAATCACCAGCCAAAATTTAGTTAAAAACCATAAAAAAAGAAACCAAAAGGATGCATAGAGGAAAAACACTAAAGATATTATTTAGACTCCTTAGAGTTAGAGTAGAAGACAAGTTTGTTTTTCCTAGATTTAGTTTTTTCTTTGTCTTTTCTTCTAGTTATTTTACTCGGTCCTTGGTAGGTTTATTTAGATAGGAATTTTCTTTTGTGGAGTGGGGTCCACTCCTCCTCTTTGTCTAGTGATCTCTTCCCTAGTTACTTTTTGTTCTCCTTGCTTTACTTTTTATACTTCTTTTTACTAGGGGAAGTGATGTCAATCTCCCTACATTCTTCATTTCTAACTATCTTTCCTCCATTAGTTTCAATTTCAACCTCCTCTAGGGTGAACATCACTTTCAAGTTATTGGTTTCTGACACCAGTTCTATAAAAAGCAAATGCTACATGGCTACTTTGGTTTGAATCTTTTATAAGATCCTCTCCATATCGGTCTACTTATTACTTGAAGGGGTAAGTGGATGAATGTTTTCCATGGGATTAACCACTTTGATGCTACTTTCATGGGGTGATTTTCTAGTTTTATCCTTCCCCCTAAAGATGGGGACTCCTTCTTAACCTCCTCTTCCTAACTATCATCAGTTTCTTCAACAGAATCCTTCCCCCACTATGGATATGTTGGCTTTAATAACATACTTTCCCCAAATGGGTTCCCCTCTATGAATAATTATAAGAATGATCCCCTGGTGGATGGGGTGGGAAGAGGGATTGGCTTTTAATGACATCATATATGATTTAATAAACTGTAGTAGAAATAAGGGGAGGCTAATCCTATGACCCTTAAAATGGTTAATCAAAAGGAAGTGGTGTGAAAAGAGGATAATATGTTTTTCCTTGAGGGTAATTTAGTTCATTATTAAATATAAATCTCAAGACACTTCCTAGCGAGTGTGGATCTATATAAGACTTTCTATGATGAAATGATAGGTTTATTAGACTAAAAGAAAAATTGTATTACCTCCTTTCTCTTTTTGTCTTTGTAGGCTTTAAAACCATCAAAACATATATTGGTAACTTTTTTGATGATTAATTTCATTATTATGATACTCAACATCCTCATTCTCACTAGGTGATATTACCAACCTATGGAAAAGTCCTTAAAAATAGTTGAGTCATGACTAATAATTCTTTCCATGAAATTAGAAAGCCCTCTTTTTACCAGCTTTCACTAGATGTTAGGGTCCTCCTTTGCCTCTACATAGGAAATTGACTAAATCCTATCTCTTTCACCTCCCATATTATGCCTATTTTGAAACACTAAATTTTGATAAAATTTAACATTTTTGCCTCCATAGAGATGCTCTTATTGTCAAAATATAGGAATTTATTAGCTAGAGTGGCATAAATCTTCCCATGATTCATAGTGTGAGTCTTAATTTGGCAAATTATTTTGTACCTTACTTCAAGATTTACCCATCATGTCATATATCGTGAGGAAAGTGGATTAATCATCTTGCACATGGGAGAAGGGATTATCTTTTTGAATAAATGATGATAACTTATAAGGGATATCAACCATGTTCATCTAATTTTTGAATGCTTTGCTTTTGACCCCTATGTTTTCCATATGATATAACCCCTTATTTCCCTCTCTATAAACATGGGAAATAATATAACCTTTGAGTTTACATAAAAGAATTTTCAAATCCTCAATGAATTTATAGATGGTCTAAAAAGGATTAAATTTTGATTTTAAACAATTAATAAAGTTAAGGGAGTCCCCTTCAATCTGGATCAATTCGATGCCCAATTTAACTGCTATTTTTATTCCTCAGAATGCTTCAAAGCGTTAGCCACATAGTTATTTTAAACTCCTAAGGGGCCAACATAGGTAGCTAAAATATAGTCATTGACATCCATTATGATTCCCCATCCCCCAACTAGACCTAGGTTTCCTTTAGATGCATCGTCAACATTTATCTTAAACTAAGAAATGGGTGGGTTTGTACATTTGACTTGAGACCTATCCACCTTCTAATTTTATGCTTGAATTAGGATAGGGAGGTCCCAATTGGTGAGAATGGGTGAAATATGGTGGGGAAGGGGGTCCTTAAATTTATATGAGAATGTGTTCTAGTTATCCTTGATATTTGAAAGGATTTTTAGGGTTGTAAAAGAGAGGATAGGAGATTTTTTATCGAAGATGCAAGAATTTTTGAATTTATAGATACCCCAAAAAATATGGGGTAAGGAGTTGAACCATAAGAAATAAATGGGAGGGTAGTCCTAAGGAGGATTCACTGCGTGATAGGGTCATGAATAGAGTTGGGATTGATCCAAGATAAATTAAACTTAAATAGTAAAAAATTTAGAATGGTATAAGTGAAAGGACATAAGAATAATAAATCTATAGATGTCTTAGCCTCTTCTTTGTATAAGACACACCTATTAGGGATAGGGATTTCACTTATATCAATGTTTTCCATAATAAGGATTTTGTTTTAAGTGGAAATCCTAAAATAATTATTCACCTTAGGGGTAAGGTTATTAGTCTAGAGGATCTACTAGTCTTCAGCTAATTCCACATACTCCAAATTAGTTAGATACTTTGATTTGACCTTAAATTCCCCACTTTGTTACTCAGTTTAGACCAAGACATATTATTTAGGGAAATGATTGATGTGAAAGAGATCAAGTTGTTTAATTTATATAAGAAAATGAGACTCATAATTGTTTATCTCTTATTTATGAAGAATTTTCCATTTCTTGGTGTCATTTTCCTCCTTCCAATATTTTTTAACCTTAGACCTAATTACCAACTTGAAATGGAAGCTAATAGTATTCCAACATTTATAGGATGTAAAGGGAAGATATTACAACTAGGGATCATCCCAAAACTTTACTTAGTAACCTCTTACCACATTACACTTGCTTTCTATCTATAAAATATATTTTTTTATTATTGAGAGCTTTCCATATTGATGAACCAATAACATGACCCTCTTTTGAGAAAAGACTAGTACCTTCCATTGAATCCATGTATTTTGATCTTATGATTATTTTAGAATAAAAATTACTAAGAAGGGGAGAGAATCAATATTCAAAACATTTATTTTTTTTCTTAAAATTTTTGAGCCATTCATATAAACATATATATCAATCAAAGCACAAGCAACCATATAGATGAATATGAAATACAAGAACACATCACATATGTGGGAAACCCTAAAAGGGAATAAAAACCACTAATATTACAAATGTATTATATTATTATAAGATAAAAACTAAATTTATTGAAGCACCAACTCCATATAGAGCACCAACTCCAACTATCCAAGCACCCACTTAACTAGGCTTTAGCCAAGCACTTACTTGTAAAGAGGCACCAACCCCTTGGATGACTCAAAATAAACTAAACGACCTGATTGATTTTATCACCTTGATAAAAATATGTTTCTAAACCAATATATTATTACCACCTATTCATCTCTTAACACAATTATCCCTCTCAAACTACCTTGTATGCCTCTTTGTTCAACTAGGTCTCTTTAAGACTAAATAGGTCATATGACCTATTTATTAATACTTAGACCTCCTATTAGATATTCAATATAGTACCTATAATATATTATTATGTTATATAATACCTCTTTCCACTCAAATATATTCTCTCATTCACTCTACCATGCAAATCTCTTACACACACAAATAGGCCTAAAAAGCCTTATTCTTATACAAGCCTCTTGCTCATACAAATATTGGTTGGAAAAACAAAATTGAAAAATTATATTGGATTCAAAATAAGCCTTAATATATGTTACAAGTAATAATAAATCATTACATTAGGTCAGACATAACTCAAATAGACCAAATCCTTCTTTAGGTCTCGTGGAGACCTAATTCCATTAGGCCTACTTTAGGACATGTTATCTTATGACCCCTTATAAAAATATACACATATTTACATGGAATAAAATTTTCATAAAAACATTATATATTCCTTATCCAGCATATTTTGAGCACCATGACACCTTATAATTCCAATCACCATTTGAAACACTCCATTAAAACTATTTACATTAGGTCTTTAAACACACATAAAAGTCTATCTTGAAAAAATAAAGATAACACATCATTTATCCACAGAAAAATGATAATAAATAAATTTTAAATAACCTAAATTACATCAAAAATATCATCATATGTGTTATAAACTTCAACTCATGGCATAGATCCTTAAACTCATCACTATAACTTGTTTACTCAGAACTGCCAACACTGTCAAAAACATAATCATGAAATATTAAAATTAAACACTTATATTAAAATTTTAAAATAATAATTATGTATTAAATTTATCATTAAATAATTTAATAACATCTTACAAATATTAGACATACGTACCAATCTCTATACCTCTCTTCTCATAGTCACACTAGAACCAGATAATCCTTAGATTCAAT
Organism: Torreya grandis; assembly: GCA_037957365.1. NCBI lineage: Eukaryota > Viridiplantae > Streptophyta > Pinopsida > Cupressales > Taxaceae > Torreya > Torreya grandis. The sequence goes on along the minus strand of JARHVA010000541.1, from coordinate 313,358 downwards.
GTTTTCAGCAATATACCTAACTTTCAAGCTCTATAAAAATCATGAATAGGAAATTAAAGTCCAAAAAACATCTTAATTAACTTTTATCCATCATTATACAATAAAAACACACCAAAAACCAACTTCTCACATTGCTTTAGTTTTGCACAATTTGCTCTATTAGGCCTATGTGCCTTAAAAATGTGTTGAAATAATGAAGCTCAAATATACTTGATACACTCAAATATTATAAAATAAATATATATAGAGATTATAAATGACCTCAGTTTCATCAAAAATTTCATAAGACACTTCCATATAGAATATAGGGCTTCAAGACCACCTTTAAAACTCACTCACTTAGAACTACCAGATTACCTCAAAACATAATCATGGTGACTTAGACCTCCAACACCTATATATATATATATACATATATATGTATATATATACATATATATGTATATATATACATATATATGTATATATATATACATATATATGTATATATATACATATATATGTATATATATACATATATATGTATATATATACATATATATGTATATATATACATATATATATATGTATATATATACATATATATATATGTATATATATATATATATATAATGACTTATGATTAATTTATATGATCTTATGATATCATTATACAATTATAAAATATAAATATCATATTTCCAAATGGAAAATATTGGTCTTGTAGACCAATTTCTTAACCCTATATCACATAATCTAAATTGAACTAGACAAGTCATTTTCTAAGTAAAGTTTTCACCACATACATGACATAAAAGCATATTCAAATAATTAAAATGTTTTAAAAGTCCTGAAAAACATATATATTCACTTGGTTTCATCATTCTATCATGAAAACACATTATAATTCATCTTGTCACTATTGCTTGGGTTTTTCACTGTTTGCACCATTAAGCTTGTTAGCGACTAGATAACTTGGATGACTAGTTTAAGACACTCAAGGAATATAACCAATATACCATGGACATAAATAATAAGTCTCTATGTTATCCATATAATCATTTTTAAAAAAAATCCAATATAACTTTTGATAGCTACAATAACTTCTTTAGAAATAAGCATGTATCTTCACATTTTATCTCTCATCTCTCTAAACAACACCACTTGGAGGTACCTGAGATATTCTAATACAATTTATAAACACTTATCTAGCCATAAAAATCCATTCTGGTCACTTTTGATAAACATATTCAACATTTGATCCTTATTATGGTTCTAAGAGGGTTTAAACCTAGCTATAGTGTCAAAAATCATTCATAAAGCATAGTCCCTCAATTCAAAAAATAATGCCTATAAATTTCACATAGGACCCTTCCCCATAAGTCATGAATACATTAGGTTCTCATTCAAAGGTTTTATGAGCTAATTATCACAAGAAAACCTTCTCAGGTTGATAACCCTTCATTTTGAGCACTCGAGAAAGCTCCAAACAACTTTTCATGACTTGACCTTCAAACTAAAAACTAGAACTTCATGTACATTCCTAAAAAAATTAACTCACATTTTTTCAATGCTAACCTACTCACACTTTCATTTGAAATTGATCCTAATACCCCATTATAATGCACTCTCTCTTTACCAGAGTCTTCATACCTTACTAGGCCTTGAATTGACCTTCATTATTCTTTCCATTCTCTCAAAACCTTGATATCATACTCAACATCTCACTCTCATTCCATACAACCACTCTCATTCCATACAACCTCTCTCATTATTAAATACTTTTATACATCCTTCATAGTACATCCTTCACATGTCTTGACAACAAATTAGATACCTCATTAAGCCAAATAGGGTCTAAGTACAAACTAAGATACAATGCCTTACCCTCAAAGACCCACCTTATAACAATTTTGAAAACTTCTACCCATAACTCACAAGACCATATAATGCCAAACAACTTCTCACTTTCCTTATCTCACTCATTTCACCATGCTACTTATACATAACTTATCACAAGATCTAGACGAGGCTTCACAAGACACATTGACTATGCTCAAACATACTAACCTCAATGATATCATTCAAGATGACATAAGAACACTCAGAACACACTCATGCCATTACTCTCATATAACAACACTCTTCCAAATTTATTGACACAACTCACTTCCAACTAACCTTATGATTACGAACTAACCTTTCTCTCAACAACACTCTTGTAGACCTACTTCTCATTATACCTTCATAAGAACCTTCAATGACAATGCTGATAACTTCATGTTAACATAAAAAAATTTATTCTGACCTATGACTTCATGCAACCATAAGACATTATTTTCCTTCAAATTCTCTCTTGCCTTTAAATTCATCTTATCACATGGATTCATATATATACATTAGTTGTCTTTAAATGTCTACCATGACCTGTACCTTCCATACTCACACCACTCATGACAATGATCATCAATGTAACACTCTTATGTGCCTTAACATATCACATACTACCATCTATCCTTAGTTACCTTTGACATTAACCTTGACATCAAAATATTGACATGATGCATATTTGACATCAATGACTATTATGCTTTTACATGATGTACCCTTTTGACATAGATGACAACATTCCAACAAACTCCCCCTTTGTCATTGATGTCAAACACATTGATGGAAAACACACTACACAAATGAAAACACTTCAAAATGATACTTTTCCCATCTTCTCATTCTCCCCCTTTTGACATAAATGACAAATGGTATTATAAAAAATACCATCTGATCCTTAAACCTAAATTTTAATGAACAACATAGAGCTACAAAGCTCTCCTTGGGCTGATTATTCTCTTCATAGACACTAGATGACAAATACTCTCAAAAATTGTTCATTATCTCAAAAATATATATCTCCCTCTGGTATTCATTCTCCTAGAACTATCTCTTTTCTCAAATAAACATGGTCACACCTGAAACATCTAGAATCACACCTTGTTACAATAAAATATCAACATAGAGAATAATAATCATTAAAATAACATGTTCCCCCTTTGTCTTCATAGATTGAGCTCACCACATGAGTCATTATGACTCTCAGACCATCCTCAACTACCTCCAAGCATATTGATACCAAAACCAAATCTCTCATATACCAATTGACTAATTTTTTACCTTAAAATCTTGATGTCAACCTTATATCTCTCACCATCCTATGTACTAACTTCAAAGCTCAAAGCTACTAGGCTCCTTGAACTCTCGAACTACTCATAATTATGTAAAATAAAATATGAAAATGAATCATGCACATACTTGTGCATTCCATGCCATGGCTCTTCATGAACTTATCTTCAAAAATAATGCTCATACTAACCAAAATACCTTTCACCTTGTCATATACATACAATATACAAATAACATAACTCATACTTTGAAACACAAAAAACCCAGAATCCTTTCAAGATAAATCCTTCTTTGAATACAACCTCATGATTCTATAGATAGATGAGTATCTCCATAAAGCTTAATGGAGTCACCCCTTTTCATAGGGCACTAAAACATCATGAACTCAAGAGATTCCTAGATCTCCAATCCACTCTTCTCATCCATATTGCAATCATGATACTGATACTCTCTATTTAGAATCTATTTAGTCTTGATTGAAGAATTTGACTCATCCACCTTGTCATCCTTCTTATCTTTTACTACCTTGTCAATATATGTAGATAATAGATGTTATTTACATTATTTCATATCTGATCCTTTCTCTACTTTACAAAATAGTCCATTTTGACTAGTATACTAAGCATGATGCACCTTGACTATATTTGATTTCCATACAAATGTTTGACCCTTCTCATGCACTCTAGGAACTCCATATACCTTGTTATGTCTTGAGGGCCTTCTAACTCTATTAGGACATAATCTTAAAATGTGCCCACATTATGAAAACTATAGAAAACAACATTAATGTCCTTAACTTTTGATTGATCACTCCTTCTCCCATGGTCCCATGAAAACTAATCCCTCAAGACCATTTTATACTCAATTTCTCTATGACCATAGATATGACAAGAAAAAAAAAACATTGAAATATTTGGAATACCTCATTACATCAGGTTGCATGATTGGTCTCTTCATGTTGAATTTCATGTTGGTTTTATTAAATTATTATAGATTCTAAAACATTTTCTCAAACTTGCTCATCTTGTATATGAGCTACTCATGCTTAACCTTCAAATAATCTATCTCTATCCTCAACTAATCATACTCAACTTATTTTGTTTTGAACTTTGTATTGACACTTTCTAACTAATTTTTGATATCTTTGATGATCTTCTCATCCCTTTTGTATTCTTTGACCTAGTCAATTTTCAAGGTATAAATATATTCCTTAAGATCCTTGACCATAGATCTTAACTCATGCTTCCTCTTTTTTTGATTCTTCAAGTCATCTAGGGTGCTTATCAACTCAGCTTTAAGGTTTACTTTAGCTTCTCATTCTTCACTATCATATTATAATTATTCATCATACATGTTATCTTCTTGATTACTAAACATCTTGTGCTTCTTAGGATCACTCTCAAAATGTTAATCCTACTTAAAAGGATCAAGATCTGATACCCATTGTTGGAAGCATAATGATTGATATGGTTTAGTGAATCAGTATTCAAAATATTCATTTGATTTTCTTGACATTCATATAAACATATAGATCAATCAAAGCACAAGAAACCATACATATTAACATGAAATATAAGAGCACATCACATATGTGGGAAACCCTCAAGGGGAAGAAAACCTACTAACATATACAAAATTAATATAATCATATAATATAAATACCAAATTTATTGAAGCACTAACTCCACATGGAACACCTAACTAATCCAAACACCCACTTGATTAGGCTTTAACCAAGCACCCATTTGAAAGGAGGCACCAACCCCATAGATGACTCAGCACCAAATCATCCACCTAATTTATTTGATCACCTTTAGAACACTATGTTTCTCAACCAATGTATGATGACTACCTCTTCAACTCTTCGCACTCTTGTCCTTCTCAAACTGCCTTATATGCCTCTTCACTCAACTAAGTCTCTTTAAGATTAAGTAGGTCACATAACCTTGATATTCATACTCAAACTACATGTTAGATATTCATGATAGTCCCTATGCTATATTTTTATGGTCTATAGGACCTCCTTCCACTTAAGAATCTTATATCTCATTTAATCCACCATGCAAATCACATATACACACAAATAGGCCTAAAAAGCCTTGTTCTTACACAAGCCTCTTGATAATACACCTCTTGTTTTGGCACACACAATTTAACACTTATATTTTAAACATAATAATACTTAGTAGAATTTACAATTAATAATAAATAATCACATTAGGTTGGCCATAACTCAAATAGAGCAAATCCTTCTCTAGGTCTCATGAAGATCTAATTCTATTATGCCTACTTTAGGATATGTTATCTTATGACCCCTTGGAACAATATACACCTATGTACATGTAAAAAATAATCATAAAAAAATAAAATATATCTTATAAAATTTAATCTAATCACCATGATACCTTTTAGGTCCAACCACCACTTTAAGCACTCCATTAACATTGTTTACATTAAGCCTTTGAACACACATAAAAGTCTATCTTGAAAAACTAAAGATAACACATCATTTAACCAAATAAAAATGAAAATAAATAACTTATACATAACCTAAATGAAATAAATAATATCATAATATGCATTAAACACTTCAACTTAGGGCATAGAGCTTCAAACTCATCACTTTAACTTGCTTACTCATAATTGCTAAGACTGTCAAAAACATAGTCATAGAATATTAACCTTCAAAACCTATATGACCAATTTAAAATAATATTGATGAATAATTAGATACACTTATTAAATATTAAAATATATAAAAAATAAGTTATATTGGTAAATATTAGACATACAAACCAATCTCTAGACCTCTCTTCTCACTATCACACTAGAACTAGATAAAGCCATTTTGGCTTTAATGATTTCATGACTATACCTAAATTAAAATATATATACAAATAATTAATAGGAAATAAACTTCTTAAAAAAAATATTCATTCAATTTTATCCATCATTCTTCCCTAAAAACACACTAAAAACCAACTTCTCACATTGCTTGGGTTTTGCACAATTTGCTCTATTAGGCCTATGTGCCTTAGAAAATTATCTTGAAATAATGAAGATCAAACATAATTTAGATAGTCAAATATGATTATATATATATATATATATATATATATATATATATATATATATATATATATATATATATATATATATATATATATATATATATATATATATATATATATATATATATATATATATATATATATATATATATATATATATTCCACATGAAATCAGGTCATCACAAAATGCATTAGACACCACTCAGAAGATAAGGCTTCAAGAACACCTTTGCAACTCACTCAGAACTGCTAGGTTACCTCAAAGCACAATCGTTGTTACTTAGAATTTAAACAAATATATATACATTAAAAATGAATTATGATGCATGTATATTATACTATTATATCATTATAACATTATAAAATATAAGTATCATATGGTCAAATGGAAAACATTGGTCTTTCAGACCAATTTCTTAACCCTATATCACATAATCTAAACTAAACTAGACTAGTCATTTTCTAAGTAGCTTTTCACCACATACATGACCTCAAAATATTATCCCAAGAATTAAAATTCCTTAAAATCATATCTATGTGCTTTTTTTCATCATTCTATCATGAAAACACATTCCAATTCATCTTCTTATTGTTGCCTTGTTTTTTCACTATTTACACCATTAGGCCTATTAGCGAATGGCTAAATTAGATGAATGGTTTAGAACACTTGAGTAATATAAAAAATATATAAACATAAATTGACATTAAAATAAATTATCTACCTTTTACATCCAATTATTTTCAAAAAATACTTGATACAACTTTTGATAGCTATAATAACTTCTTCATAAATAAGCTTGTATCTTCACATTTCCTCTCTCATCTCTCTAAACACCACCACCTATAGGTACCTAGGAGAGTCCAATAAAATATAAAAAAACTTAACTATGAATACCAATACATTTTGATTGGTCTTTAACATCAGGTCCTTATTAGGGTTATAAGAGGGTTTAAACTTGTTTGTAGTTTTAACAATCATTCATAAAGCATAACCCCTCAATTCAAAAACTAATGCTAGTAAATTTCACCTACGAACCTTCCCCATATCTCATGAATATATTAGGTTATAATTAAAAAAATTTACGATGTAATGAGCATAATAAAATCCTTTTCAGGTTGATAACCCTTCATTCTATGCACTCAAGAGACCTCTAAATAACTTTTCAAGCCTTGTCTATCAAAATAGAACCTCAAACATCATGGAAATGCATATAAAAAATTTAATCACCTTTTTCAATTATTAACTACTCACAGTTTCCTTGGAAACTAATCTTGATACCCATTAGGTTACACACTCTCTCTCTACCATAATATTCATATCGTACCAAGCCTTAAACTAACCTTCATGACTCTTTCCATGCTCTCAACACCTCACTGTCACTATCAACATGTCACTGTCATTCCATACAACATATCTTATGCTTAAATAATTCAATACATCCTTCATATGTCTTGACAACATATCATGATACCTCATTAGTCTAGGTAGGGTCCAAGTACAGACCAAGATAGAATGCCTTACCCTTAAAGACCCATCTTATAACACTTATGAAGGATTATACACCTAATTCACAAGCCCATAAAATGCCAAAAAAAATTTCACTTGCCTAAGATCACTCAATTCACCATGCTACCTACACATACCTTCTCACAAGGTCTATACTGCGCTTCACAAGACATTTTGACTATGCCCAAACATACTAACCTCAATGATATCACCCAAGATGACATAAGAACACTAATAACACACTCATATCACTAATCTCATATATAAACACTCTTCCAAAATTATTAACACAACTCACTACCAAATGACCTTACCATTACCAAATAACCTTTCTCTCAACAACACTCTTGTAGACATAATTTTCATCATACCTTCACAAGAACCTTCAATGATAACACTGATAAATTCATGTTGACTTGAACAACATCATGTTAACTTGTGCCTTCATGCAACCATAAGACATTAGTTTCCTCCAAATTCTCTCATGAATTCAAATGCATCTTAACACATGGCTTCTTATGTAGACATTAGTTATCTTCAAACATATTCCACAACCTCTACCTTCCATGCTCACACCACTCATGGCAATTCTCATCAATGCAACACTCTTATGTGTTTTGACATATCACATACTACCATTTATCCTTAGTTGCCTTTGACATCAACCTTGACATCATAATATTTGTGTGATACATATTTGATATCAATGACCATTATGCCTTTGCATGATATACCCTTTTGACATTGATGATAATAACATGCCAATAGATTTGAGTCCATTGATTATCCTCTTTTAACACCTTCCACCCTTGTTTTACTAGGAGAGATTTGTTCATATGTTTTAATCTTTTCAGATGTAGTACACCTTTTACTTTAGGGAGACACACTTTTTACCAGGAAATAAGATTAAATTTAAACTTATCTTTAACTCCTATCCACATGAATATTTTTTAAATTTGTTCTAGTTGGTCAATAATTTTATTGGGTATATCAAATAGAGACATAAGGTATAACATAATTCTCTAAAGTGAAATTTTATGAAGTTGGAGTGTACCTACTTGAAATATTAGTTTTCATTTCCATCCAGCTATCCACCTATGAATTTTATCAATTAGGTGGTTATAGTTTATAGTTTTTATCTCGTTGATGAATAGGGGAGGCCTAAATAGGTGGATGGAAAATTATTAACAATGCAGCTCAAAAATTTTGATATTTTCTTCTATAAGTTATTTGGAGTATGGATGAAAAAAGGGTAATTTTTTGGAAATTAACACACTAGATGAAGGTATCCTCATAGGCTTTGAGGATTTTACTAAAATATCTTGCTTCAAACACTAAAGCTTCATCCATCATTAGGGTGTCATTAGCAAACTATTGGTGATTGATCGGGGTGCTTTTGGGAGCAACCCTTATGCCCTTTATAATTACCATAGATATGGATTATTATATAATTATGCTCAAAATTTTATCCATAATTATGAAGAGGTATGGATATATTGTATCTCCTTATCAAATACCTCTTCCAGTCAGGAAGAAGCCTTTCAGGACCCCATTTATGATAATCGAGTATATGACAGATGAAATGCATGAAGAGATGAGTATTTTGACCTCTTTATTAAATTTGAGTTTATCCATAATCTTGTCAAGGAATCTCTAAGACACCCTATCACATTATATGATCATGTCTAGTTTTAAAAACATTCCTTGCCTGGAAGAATTGGAAATTGGATGAATAGTCTAGTGGGTGATAATTATATAATTAGTGATTTATCTTCCATAGATGAAATATCCTTGTTATTCTATGATGAGATTATTTAGGAGCAAAAACATTTTTATAGTTAAATAATTGGTTTGGATCATGTAGAAGGTGGTGCATGGGCTAATTGGTCTATAGTCCTTCATTTGATTGGACCCCATTTTATTTTGGATCAACACAAAAAAGGTGTTGGTAAATTCTTTGAAAAAAATAGAGACCAAAATATACACTTCTCATTAGATTGTGTCCCAGTATTATTAAAATAAAAGTGGATTTAAACCATTTAGCTTAGGGTATTTATCCCCCTCCATTGAAAAAATAGTTTTTTTAACATGTTCTAGGGAAGGAGGGGTAAGGATGTTGAAATTTTCTATATGGGAGATGATCTATGGGAGGAGGTTTAAGACTTGTGTTTTTGAATCCATATTCTAAAGAGGGGAAAAGGATATTATATTCCCTAAAAAACTGTATAATATGTAGTTATATATCCATTTCTTCTTTATATAACACTTTATATTCTCCTAGTACTACTAGGACTCTAATTGTGTTATAGTTTATTGAAGCTCTCTAGTGGAAAAACTATGTTCCAATCACCCTCCTTGAGCTAGATCTTACTCAGATTCTTTAACCAATATGTTTCATCTTTATTTTCCATATTGTTGTAAAAACTTATCAATTCATTTTCCTTTCTTTAGAGGATAATAATATAACTCAAGGTATTTATTTCCTCCTCAATCTTATTTAACTCATATTAAATTTTGCTCTTTTGAAAGAAGATGTTCTCAAAAACTAATTTATTCTAAGTTTTTAGGTTATTTTTTACATTTTTGAGTTTTATTACAATAATTTACATATAATATATTGAGATTGGTTCATTCCACCATTTCTTGATTGAGCTAGACAAATCTAGGTGGGAGATGCACATTTTTTCAAACCTAAATGAGATGTTTTTGAGCTTCAATGCCTTCTCTCCCATGAAAACCAAAGGAATATGATCTAAACATATCTTGGGAAGGGATATGAGGGTTATACTATGTTGTATATCATAATTCATTAAGACCAATAATTTTCTTAATCTGACATGGATTAGATTATTGTCAAACCTTTTATTTGACCACATGTACAAATTGCCTTTTAGGGCCATGTCCATTAAACCCACTTCCTCTATGATTTCATTAATATCAGACATATTGTCATTATAAATATGAATCCCACCTTTTTTTCATGGGAGATAGGGGATTTTAAGTCTCCTATCACTATCCATTTCTAGTCTTCACTATTTTTCTTAAATTCTTCCAACTCATTCCATAGTTTCTTCCTATCTTTCCTAGAATTAGGGGCATAAAGATTAGAGATGATCCATTCCTCTTTGTTTTAGGAGTCCTTGAAGAGGAAAACATTATGCTTTTCTATTTTTTATAACTCCACTCCTTCTAGAAATTGAGGATTCCAAAAAACTATGAGACCCCCATTGTGCTTCTAGAAATACTATTGATACTTTTTGCTTTATTCCAAATATTATTGGTGTTTCTCACAATTTTATCTTCAAACATCTTAGTTTCTTGAAATATAAAAATGTTGGGCTTGTTTTTTAAGATCAAGTTCCTTGCCAACCTCTATTTCTTAGGGTTTATCACTTCCTTTTCAGACTCTTTTCTTCTACATCTCATGTTTTTTAATCTGCCTTGTTATTTTTTTTCTTCTCCCACTTTTGCTTTCTTCATGCCCTTTCTTGGTGGGACTTGTGACCATCGACCTTCATCTTTACCCTTATTCTTATCATTAATATTATGGGTAGAAGAACATTGGCCTTATTTTAGTGAGAATAGTTTTGACTTTTAATCCTCACATTAGGATGATAAGAAGGTTCTAATTTTACATGAATACTTATATTTATGAAATTAAATAAAATAAAAATTTAATTATAAAATAAATGTTATCTTCATCTAGAATTAGTATCTCACAAGGTCTATACTATGCTTCACAAGACATTTTGACTATGCCCAAACATACTAACCTCAATGATATCACCCAAGATGATATAAGAACACTAATAACACACTCAAATCACTACTCTCATATATAAACAATCTTCCAAACTTATTAACACAACTCACTACCAAATGACCTTACCATTACCAAATAACCTTTCTCTCAACAAAATTCTTGTAGACATAATTTTCATCATACCTTCACAAGAACCTTCAATGATAACATTGATAAATTCATGTTGACTTGAACAACATCATGTTAAATTGTGCCTTCATGCAACCATAAGACATTAGTTGCCTCCAAATTCTCTCTTGAATTCAAATGCATCTTGACACATGGCTTCTTATGTAGACATTAGTTATCTTCAAACATATTCCATAACCTCTACCTTCCATGCTCACACCACTCATGACAATTCTCATCAATGCAACACTCTTATGTGTTTTGACATATCACATACTACCATTTATCCTTAGTTGCCTTTGACATCAACCTTGACATCATAATATTTGTGTGATACATCTTTGATATCAATGACCATTATGCCTTTGCATGATATAACCTTTTGACATTGATGACAATAACATGCCAATAGATTTGAGTCCATTGATTATCCTCTTTTAACACCTTCCACCCTTGTTTTACTAGGAGAGATTTGTTCATATGTTTTAATTTTTTCAGATGTAGTACACCTTTTACTTTAGGGAGACACACTTTTTACCAGGAAATAAGATTAAATTTAAACTTATCTTTAACTCCTATCCACATGAATATTTTTTAAATTTTTTCTAGTTGGTCAATAATTTTATTGGGTATATCAAATAGAGACATAAGGTACAACATAATTCTCTAAAGTGAAATTTTATGAAGTTGGAGTGTACCTACTTGAAAAATTAGTTTTCATTTCCATCCAACTATCCTCCTATGAATTTTATCAATTAGGTGGTTATAGTTTTTAGTTTTTATCTGGATGATGAATAGGGGAGGCCTAAATAGGTGGATGGAAAATTATTAATAATGCAGCTGAAAATTTTTGATATTTTCTTCTATAAGTTATTTGGAGTATGGATGAAAAAAGGGTAATTTTTTGTAAATTAACACACTATATGAAGGTATCCTCATAGGTTTTGAGGATTTTACTAAAATAGCTTGCTTCAAACACTAAAGCTTCATCCATCATTAGGGTTTCATTAGCAAGCTATTGGTGATTGATCGGGGTGGTTTTGGGAGCAACCCTTATGCCCTTTATAATTACCATAGATATGGATTATTATATAATTATGCTCAAAATTTTAGCCATAATTATGAAGAGGTATGGAGATATTGTATCTCCTTATCAAATACCTCTTCAAGTCAGGAGGAAGCCTTTCAAGACCCCATTTATGATAATCGAGTGTATGAGAGATGAAATGCATGAAGAGATGAGTATTTTGACCTCTTTATTAAATTTGAATTTATCCATAATCTTGTCAAGGAATATCTAGGACACCTTATCACATTATTTGATCATGTCTAGTTTTAAAAACATTCCTTGCCTGGAATAATTGGAAATTGGATGAATAGTCTAGTGGGTGATAATTATACAATTAGTGATCTATTTTCCACAGATGAAATATCTTTGTTATTCTATGATGAGATTATTTAGGAGAAAAAATGTTTTTATAGTTAAATAATTGGTTTGGATCATGTAAAAGGTGGTGCATGGGCTAATTGGTCTATAGTCCTTCATTTGATTGGACCCCATTTTCTTTGGGATCAACACCAAAAAGGTGTTGGTAAATTCTTTGAAAAAATTAGAGACCAAAATATACACTTCTTATTAGATTGTGTCCCAGTATTATTAAAATAAAAGTGGAGTTAAACCATTTGGCTTAGGGTATTTATCCCCCTCCATTGAAAAAATAGTTTTTTTAACATGTTCTAGGGAAAGAGGGGTAAGGATGTTGAAATTTTCTATTTGGGAGATGATCTATGGGAGGAGGTTTAAGACTTGTGTTTTTGACTCCATATTCTAAAGAGGGGAAAAGGATATTATATTCCATAAAAAAATTTATAATATGTAGTTACATATCCATTTCCTCTTTATATAACACTTTATATTCTCATAGTACTACTAGGACTCTAATTGTGTTATAATTTATAGAAGCTCTCTAGTGGAAAAACTATGTTCCAATCACCCTCCTTGAGCTAGATCTTACTCAGATTCTTCAAACAATATGTTTCATCTTTATCTTCCATATTGTTGTAGGAACTTATCAATTCATTTTCCTTTCTTTGGAGGATAATAATATAACTCTAGGAATTTATTTCCTCAATCTTATTTAACTCATATTCAATTTTGCTCTTTTGAAAGATGTTCTAAAAAACTAATTTATTCTAAGTTTTTAGGTTATTTTTTACATTTTCGAGTTGTATTACAATAATTTACATATAATATATTGAGATTGGTTCATTCCACCATTTCTTGATTGAGTTAGACAAATCTAGGTGGGAGATGCACATTTTTTCAAACCTAAATGAGATGTTTTTGAGCTTCAATGCCTTCTCTCCCATGAAAACCAAAGGAATATGAACTAAACATATCTTGGGAAGGGATGTGAGGGTTATACTATGTTGTATATCATAATTCATTAAGACTAATAATTTTCTTAATATGACATGGATTAGATTATTGTCAAACCTTTTATTTGACCACGTGTACAGATTGCCTTTTAGGGCCATGTCCATTAAACCCACTTCCTCTATGATTTCATTAATATCAGACATATTGTCATTATAAATATGAATCCCACATTTTTTTCATGGGAGATAGGGTATTTTAAGTCTCCTATCACTATCCATTTCTAGTCTTCACTATTTTTCTTAAATTCTTCCAACTCATTCCATAGTTTCTTCCTATCTTTCCTAGAATTAGGGGCATAAAGATTAGAGATGATACATTCCTCTTTGTTTTAGGATTCCTTGAAGAGGACAACATTATGGTTTTCCATTTTTTATAACTTCACTCCTTCTAGAAGTTGAGGATTCCAAAAAATTATGAGGCCCCCCATTGTGCCTAGAGAATTACTATTGATACTTTTTGATTTATTCCAAATATTATTGGTGTTTCTCACAATTTTATCTTCAAACATCTTAGTTTCTTGAAATATAAAAATGTTGGGCTTGTTTTTAAGATCAAGTTCCTTGCCAACCTCTATTTCTTAGGGTTTATCACTTCCTTTTTAGACTCTTTTCTTCTAGATATCATGTTTTCTAATCTGCCTTGTTATTTTTTTTCTTCTCCCACTTTTGCTTTCTTCATGCCCTTTCTGGGTGGAACTTGTGACCATCGACCTTCATCTTTACCCTTATTCTTATCATTAAGATTATGGGTAGAAGAACATTGGCCTTATTTTAGTGAGAATAGTTTTGACTTTTAATCCTCACATTAGGATGATAAGAAGGTTCTAATTTTACATGAATACTTATATTTATGAAATAAAATAAAATAAAAATTTAATTATAAAATAAATGATATCTTCATCTAGAATTAGTATCTATTAATTCTTAAATAGTTGCAGGATAGACCTATATAATCAATGGTTCTCAATATGAACTAAAATGCATTTTAGATAGTAGGTAACCCTAAAATGAGTGTAATTAAAATACACATTTTTTAATTCACCAAATACATAAATAAATAATTGACTAATAATTCCTCAAGAGGATAATAAGGTATTTATGCTATATATAACATAGTCATCAAAGAGTATATATAGTTGTGGCATTAATTTTATATTCCATAATTTGGCACTACATTTGAGGTTAATGATATATGTGGCCACTATATAGTTATCATGTGTTACTTTATATCTTTATCATGCCTTTACATTATTTTACTTAACACATGACTCACATGTCCATCCATTATTTATGCATACATGATCCCCAAATTATTTGGTCCCATAATGATATTGTGTTTATAATTTATATGTATACCTCACTGATTCCATGGTGAGATTGTATCAAATTTGAGAAAATTGATAATATACATATTTCCACCACCAACCAACCCTTGTATATTTCAAATGAAGTTAAATAGTAGTTTATAGATCCCCACATGCATAAAATTTTACTTCAAGCCTATCACGTGATTTTGAGGCCCCATTATAATGACATGTATCATGATCATGGATGATATAAATATATGCCAATTACAAAGCCAATTGTCCTTATTCCAAAACCAACATTATGTTTGAGGAAGAAACTCTGTATGTCAACCCTATACACATGGCCACTATTTCAAAAATAAGGCATGCCATATTACATGATCCCTTTATCACTATTCACTTATCACATGAACATGTATATATATTAAATTACATAATTTAATTTAATTAAGCTATAATATAAGCTTTGATAGATCCATAATTCATTTAAAACTAATTACACAAACATATGGAAAACACTAGATAATAACCTAGAATTAGTGGGCACTAATTATCTATGAAAAGGGAAATAAAATCTCAATTATTCTCCTTGAAATTCAAAATTAATGTCCATGATTTCAAAAAATATATGCCAACCATGCAAAAAATATTTGTTTAAAAAAAGGGATCTCTTTAAAAGGATTTCATAAATATAATGTAGACAATAAAAAGTAATCTAGAATCGATGCATCTTAATTATAAACTAATTGTAGTATGATATAAATACATATGCCTTAATTCTCAATGTTAATTGAAACACATTGTGGATATTTTGGTAATGATGAAATGAGTGCAGGTTAATTACACACATTTTTTGGGTCCTAATATATATGAATAAACAATGGAAGGGATTTTTATAGATAATTTAGATCACCAAAAATCCATTTAGATCTTCGAGGATTTAAAGAATGAAAAAAATAGAATTCATCAAAACTAATTATAAATTAATCCTTTGATACACTCAAGGCACAAAATAAAAGTAGATGATTCAAACAAAAAATAGTATTTACACACAAATTAGTTGTTGCTAATTTTTGTGAAACTCTACTAAAGAAATATTATGATAGATTAAACCACAAATAACTTCAAAACTATAATGTAGCCCCAATATATATTTTTTTATAAAATAGGGGATATTCTAATATGAACTTTAGAAACACTAGGAAGACATTGGACAATAAGCTTCAATCAACTAGTATTAATATTGAATGGAATTATAAGATAATATAAATACATTCATTTTGATTCTCCATGTGATTTAAAATTAGTGGTCATCATTTATAATAAGTGAGCATGATTTTATATATATATATATATATATATATATATATATATATATATATATATATATATATATATATATATATATATATATATATATATATATATATATATATATATATATATTCTCCCCATAGAAAATGTTTTCTAAAAAATGGGATCTCCTTAAAAGGTGCTCAATTACAAAATATAAACACTAGAAAGGAACCTAAAAATTATAATGTTGATTTACCAACAATTTAAAAAAAATAGAACTCTCACAGTGTAATTTTATTCCTCATTAAATTAAATTAAATTAGTTAAACCTCATTTATATCTCAATACCTTCCAAATTTCCTCATGAACTTCATACCACTCATCATCAAAGTTTACATTATAATATGACAATATCTGGTATGAATTCATGTAAATAATGATGATCTTAGGATCAAAATATCAATTGATTTTCAATCCTTCGGATTTTTTTCCCCTTAAATGTGATTAGAATAATTCAAACATAAACATAATGTAACATTGGATAGAAATCTAAGAATTGAGGGATGTTGATTCTTGAAAAAAATAAAGATAATATAATTACAATATCCTTGATTCTCAATGTGTCATGAAATGTATTGTGGATTTGTAGGCAACCCAGAATAGGTGTGCATGAAAATTAATCCATTTATTTGGAACCAAAATGATATCTATGGACAACATATTCAAAAAAAATTGTATAGCTAACACACACAAAATTTATATAAAAATTTGAAAATGATAAATAATTAAAAATATATTGAATATGTGGGTGCTAGAGGAATACTTGAATTTATTATTTTTTTTAAAAATATCTCTATTTAAAAATAAAATGGTATGTTCATATAGAATCAATGTCTGTTAATTCTTAATCAAATGTAAGATAACAAAACATGTACATTTATTCTTAACGAAAATTGAAACACATTTTATATATGTATTTAACCCTAAAAAGGGTGTAAGTGAATTACACAGATTTTATGATCCCCATATACATGAATAAACAATGTATGGAATTTTTTACAAATATTTTAGCTCACTTAAAGTCCCAAGATGCTTCAAAGTTAATACATAATGAAAATCAATAAAATTCAAGGCTCTAATTCTAATTATTCCTTACATACTCTTAAAATAAAAAATAAAATAAATAATTCACACATTAAATATAGTATCTCAAAAAAATATTAAACACACATGGTAGCCATTAGACAAAAAATTAGCACGCACTTATTATCCACAAAGGGATATAAACAATAAGGTAAAAAAATTATGAATCATAATAAAATGAAAAATTCCCATGATGATTTATATTGGATGGAAAACATAAATAAAATATAATTCATAATAAATAAAAATATTGATATGATTACTTCCAAACACGGGAAAAAATAAAAGAAAAATGAGTGAAAAAATAGTACTGCATAAAAATTAGTAGATGTTTTTTTTTTTAAAAATCATTCCTATTGAATATTTTTATATAGCCTTCAAATAAAAATAATTAAAATATGCTCTCAATGCATATTTAGTAGGCACAATTTAATTTTTTTATGTGGTTCATGTTGAAATCAATTGTTTCAAAATAGTAGATGGCTTAAAAATGTTCTAACTACCAAAAGATAACCACTAGATAATAACATATAATTGGTAGCCTTACAAGTTTTAGATACACACTTTTATTTTATCTATAGTGAAATATAATTAAATTTATATAATTCATTTATTAATTGTAAGGAAATAAATATAGAATATAAATAATTTTATATAATATATTTTTATAGTGTATTCTAAAATAAGTGTGGATTAGATATACACATTTATTAATATTAATCTTGAAATAAAATATTAAAATGAAAAAATTATGTTAATTTTATTTAATTTATAGTGAATTATAAATAATTTTATATTATTTATTTATTATTTAATAATAATTCTAATATGAATACTTTATAAATAATAATAATATTTAATATTTTGAGTGAATTTTTTTAGACATAAATATGTTTATTTAATAATATTTCTAATAATAATTTACTTATACCAAGAAAACTAGGAATAAACATATAAAACAAAAATAAGATTCTAAATATTTTTTTCTAATACAGAATTTAGAAATGACATGGAAAACACTTATGGGAAAAACAAGTAATGAAATATGTTCTTAAAATTCCAAAAGATTAAAACATTGAAATAAGGGGATCAATAATAATAATATCCATATGATCTCATTAGTGTTTCTCTAAGAAACTAAATAATTAAAAAAATTGGGGAAGGAAAATAATAATAGCAAGAGGAAATTCACCAACATAGATATACACAATATTAGGAAACAAAAAATTGAGGGGAAAAAAAGAACCATAATAACTATAGTATTTCACTAACATTGAGATATATAAAATTTAAAAAATAACTTTAAAAAAGACAAAATGGTGTGTCTTAGAAAGAAGGAATGAAAAACCATTATATTTAAATAAGTCGAGAGAGATAAATAGTTTGTGATGGAAGCCTAAAATATCTTTCAAAGAAGGATAAAATATTTCATCATAGAGAGAATAAATAAAAAAATGTTGTAACTAAATAATTAGGGAAAGATAAATAGTTAGTGATAGGAAATTAATAATACTCAAGATACAAAGGAACACCACTATAGAGGTATTTATCATGCACTCTAAAATTTGCATTTCACAATTAAAAAAGTAGATAGACTAAAAACCCAAGCAAAATTCCCTTTAATTCACTAGCTCCCCCAATTTGGATTCCTTTCTTGCTATGAAAGTTGTATAAATATGCTATAATTCCTAGATGCAAAAAAATATTTTACGTTGCTAAAATTTTATAGAAATATAATATAAGGTTTAGATGCATAAATAAATTTGATGCCATTAAAATAATAATTGTAAATAGAAATTATCAAAACTTGAATACGTGAATACAAACAAACTTTATTATAAATTAATGAAATCAATAATAACATAAAAATATAATCAAGTGTTAATTTATATGCATATTTCTCTTACAATTTGATTGTAGGAACTGTTATCACTCAGAAGTGCACCCTATTGAGAATGTGTGTTTGTTCTCACTCTTGTTGATACAATGGAAACTATTAAAGTTATGGGACATTATAATTGAAGGGAATATAAATATTAATGGTTTTTTCCTTTTATTACACTCACCTATTTATCTCTATAATCTCTAATTCTTTGCTTTCTTGACTGTGAAAAGGGTAGAAGGATGAATGTTAAAGTTCAAAATAGAAATAAAAACTAAAAATTAGGGTGATGCACCAATGTTACAGTCAATTATTCCTATACTTGACACACTTTTAAAGATTAGAAACTTACACATATTCACTTAATCTTCATAAAATGATGCTTGCATCAATATTTCATACATAGGTCTTGACAGACACTCACACTAGCTTGGAAGAAATGAACAATGGTTGAATTCACTTATGGATTAGATAGAAATCAGACTTGGAAAATTAATATGACCTAAAATAATTATTATTTACTGCATAAAGGTGAGATATTTAGATCCAAATATATAAAAAATAATCACTCACTAAGTTACATCAATTAATATTAAAATCACACTTCATGACTAGCTTGAAGATGAAGGAAACTTTAGCTCTTTATTGCTTCAAATGCGAGGTAGTAAAATTTTTTATAGAGTTTTAGTAATCCAAAAGCATAATATAATCAAAATCATTAAAAAATTAATTTTCATATAGAAAGGAACAAGAGAGAGAGAAGACAAGAACCTTTAGGTGAGTCCATACTAGTCCTAGTTCACCCCTATTTCAACTCCACTACCAACTTAACCTTGTGTTAGAACCCCATTGGGTTTAACTCAAAAATGATATTTTTTTTAAATTTTACTTTTTAATCCAATCCAAATTAATTTTTTTTAATATTAGTTAATTGATATTTAACTAAATTCAGCTCGTATAATAAATTAATTATGGTTCATTTAGATAATGATAAAATTAACACATTCAACAAAATTACAAATTTAATCCATCACATAAAGTATATCCAATGAATAATAACTTAGCCAACGCTCAAAGTTTATATGATAATATTATATAATAAGAGTATCCAATTATTGTTTATCAAAGTACAATAACGTAAAGTTTTTACATTAGAGTGAATATAAATGAATACATTGTTTCATGAAACTAATGAGTATCCACAACCTCATCATATGTATATAAAATGTAATCATGAGTAAAATTCTCTATCAACTGACTATTGGAAGAGAGGGAGAGTATCATTAGAGTGATTTTCCACATCAACCATAAACCATAGATCCCCTACACAATTATTCAACTAGGGAATGGCCCTCCCTTAACAGATGAGTAGATAATAATGGTAAATGTATTGAGAAGTCAACTAGAAATGTATGTTATAATATTTTAACTACATGCAACATATCATAAAAAATTTCATTTGAACATGACATCGTGCATACATGCATATTAATAAAATAGGTTAAATGATAACTTTTAACTATAGACATTACTTTGTTCAAAGTTTTTATATAGATTAATGATTCAATAGATTAATCATACTCACAACACAATCATATTTTATTTAATCTATATATTAATTACTCTAACCATATACATGAGAATCTTCTCACAATAATATTCCTTAATGTCATTAATATTAGATTTACTAAATAATTTATATACAAAATTTTCATGGATTTATCATATAGATTTAATATTAATACCATAGTAATTAAATACAAGAAATAATTTCATACTAAATAATAACAACTTATTATCTACTAAAACATTTCCTAAGTTCCAATACAACCCAAAGTCCATTTTCCAATAAAACAATATTTGAAAATAAACTATTTTTAAAAATATTCATAATATTCATGTATTTAACCATTCCATATTAAAACACACCTTTCAAAGGTATATAATAATAATAATAATAATACAATTTAGAAATTTTACAATAAATCTTAAGCTAACCAATAAATAATAATAACCACTATTTTTATTTGTTCTAGTAAGCAATTACTCATTTTACTCATAACTTATAACTGAATTCACACACACACACACGAGTTTGCATATGAATATATTTATTCACTATAAACAAACATCTACGTACATACCAAATTATCCACATACACATATATTAAGTATGTCCACTTATATTTATATACATTAAAAACCTTTGGCCACTTGTTTCCTAATGGCATGTTGTATACATATAAATGGTCATACATCTATATATATACATGTGTGTATATTTTGTAGTTATTATACATATAGTATAATGTCTTTATGTATAATCCATAATTACATTTATAATTTATATATGTTTCTAATTTATTCTCATATCCTAAGATCCCAACTTAAGAAACATAAACTCAAATTTAAAACTAAAATATAAATCATGTTAACACCACACTACACCTACAACCCAATTGAATTCATTGAAACACAAAAACAAAATACAACATATTTTTTTACGTACAATATGATACATAGACTCATTTAAATCATTCAACACAAGTTTAACCCCTAAATTAAGCATCCATGACCTTAGAACAACTCAAATTCAACAATTTTGTAAATGTTTAAACTCAATTTGATTTGAATGTTTAATACAATCTAACAAATATCTTTCAATCATTCATATATACATATTACAAAAAACTGATTATCTTATAAAAAATTCAAATGATAATGTATATTCATATATTCATACTCATATGTGTGTATATATACTCAAGATGATGTATCATATAGTAATTCTTATACTGCTAAGCCAATCCATTGAACAAAGGTTTATTTTACTATACATATAATCACTATGAATACACAATGATAACATTTATATTCAAAGAAACTCGTCATAACTAAGAACCTAATAATTTTATACAACTAACTATAGTATATATTGACTCAATTATATTATGTATACCAAACCCTTAAATATAACACTAATATATATCTAATACAAAATAATCCTATTCTTATGGTATGGTATTCAAATAAATTAACTCACAGTTAAAAAATATCATTTATACACAGTCCAAACATCATCCTTTATACACAATTGACTCATAACCATTTATACATAGTTGATTAACTAAGTTAAATTGAATAACAACTTACAGTCATCTCATACAACATTCATACATAGGTGATAATAAAGTAATAACACTCAGTCATGTCTAAATTAAAATAAAATGAATGCACAACAAAATAACATCCAATGAAACCTATCTCACATATTCCAATATCCAATCATAACCAAAACCTAAAATAATATCCCAATCCATATAGCTACATGGATACACAACCATTTTAATATATAAACAAAGGTAAACATAGTGAAATAAATGATCATCAAAAAGCCATTTTTGAACTCCTTAACCAATATAATGTCACAAGCCATTCTATGACACTCAGTCATTTTAGATCTCACAACATAACACAAAAATATTAAGGAAGAAATAAAATAACACACACGACCATTTAAAGAAACCACACAACATAACACATAGTCATATAAATGAACCACACTAGGATCTCTTTTTAATAGTTACCCTAACCTTTCATATCCATGTTATACTTGATTGAATCATTAATTCAATTTTTTGGGGAGATTCCTCCTCCCATAGGGTTGAATCCTTAATTCTTTCAAGGGTTCTAAAATTTTTAAATAACCATTTTTATAAACCCCATAAACAATTCATCTATTGACTATATAACCTAAATACATAATTTTAGAGTGAACCAAAGAACAAACCATACCTCTTAGTTCACTAAATTAGTATTTCTCTTTTGTTCTACCAATAAAATTTCCTTTCTTTCCTCTTGTTATCCTTTATTGACCTGCTTCTCTCTCTTTCCAAAAAATCCATTCCTCCTATATTTTCATAGTCATCTACATGCCATTCAAAAACCCCTAATTTCATGGTGAACCCTTATCCACCATAATTTACCCAATAATGACTTCCCATAGCACCATAAATTCTTTTCATGATTCCAAAAACTCATAGCTTAACCACCAAACAACTCAGTGTCCTCAATATTTCCTCCAGCTTACATTCTGACCCTAGTCATTATGAGTTACATGGTTCAAACAACAAAGACAAACTAGATGATGAATCCTAAATTAGGTTTGGTATCATATTATGTTAATTAACATAATTATTATGTTTTATAAAAACATAAATGCTTATCCAAACTTTAAACATTTAAACAATTAAAGCTTCATACCTAGTTAGCCATTAAGTATTTATAACTATGTCACCCTAGGTACCACCTTAGTAACTTTCACCTAGGTTTAGGTTAGATAATGTTTATAAAACCATTTTTTTTTAAATAATCAACAATGCAATTTATTTCCATGCCATGTATATTTATATGTTATATAATTTTAGGTACATGTTTGTATGGGATTATGCAGTCAACTATAAATAAAGCTATATAAAGAATGTATACAATTGAAACATTCTATAATGATAACATAATTATAATCATAACAATCAGTAACAACTGTAGTTAATAATGAATAACATCTAAACATGGGTCTAAACCAAATCAACATGATCAAGCATGAATTAATAAAACATAACTAAAATTAAGTCAATTATGCATTTATTTGTACTATGTGGTTTGTGTAGGTTTCCTTGTCAAATCTCTACACCTCCAACATTTTCATTTATAGCACACTCCCTACTGATACTCTCCCTTCATATTTGTCTATAGAGTGGAATTTCTTCTGCATCCACCTCATAAATGCAAATGATTTTTAGCCCATAACAATGATAATCAATACAAATGATGTTAAATCACAATAATACTAAATGAGCATAATCTATATGCATATGAAACTCAGGTACAACTAATCAAATTAAGTAATTAGTCACACATAAATAATCATTATATGTATGTCCATATGTCAACATAAATTAAAATAGTTTTCTAAAATAGAAATTAAAAAAAATTAACTTCATATATATATATATAGTAAATAAATCAAGTTTAGTCAGTAAATTAAGATGTAACATCCTACCCCCTAGAACTGGTCATCATCTTGATGACACTTATTTCAAACCAAAGTTTTGAAATCAAATAGCACATAATAGAAAATCAAATAACAACAATAAACGTTCTACAGAAATAAATGTGGAAATAACCTATAGAACTCATCATAGTCCTCCCAAGTGGCACTATCCTCATAATATTGGTCCTACTAGACCTTGTACTATGACACTTTCCTATCATGATAAATAAATTTACAAGTGTCAATTATTATGATTGGTTCTATTGTGATCACCCTAGGATCCAAAACCTATAAAGCATTCCAATCCAATACATGAGAAGGATCAACAACATACTTCTTAAGATAAGACACATGAAAAAAATTATGCAACATAACTAAATATGGTTGTAATACAATCCTACATGCAATAATATTGATCACTTTTAAGACCTATCTTGCTAAAAACTTTGTTGATTTACCAAACTTAATTGATCTCTTTTGAGGCTTAACCCTCATAATTAATTTATCACCAACACAAAATTGTCTTATTTTCTTTTTCAAATAAGTATAAATTTTTTTATCTATCATTGGCTTTAGCTAACCTTTGTATGATTAACTTGACCTTCTCCTCCATTTTTATAAGCATTTTAGGACCAAAGACTACCCTATCTTCAAGTTTGTTCTAACTGATTGGTGTTCAACACCTCCTTCCATATAATGCTTTAAATGGAGCCATCTTTAAATCTAATTGGTAAGAGTTATTATAAATAAAATCTACTAGTAGAATATGCCCTTCCCACTTGTATTATTGATCTATATAATACATTCAAATAAGATCTTCTAGAACTTGGTTTACTCTCTCTATTTTTCCATTTGTTTCTAGATGATATGCATTACTAAAATTCAATTGTGTGTCGAAATCTGAATTTAGAGTCACCTATATGTCATTCTTGGATCTTGATTAGAAATTATCTTCTTTATAAACCCATGTAACCTATACACTTCTTTCATAAATATTTTCATAATCATTGGTGCATCATCACTCAAATTACCTAGTATAAAATGAGCTACCTTGGTTAGTTTGTCAACTACTACCAAGATCATGTCATGATAGTTTTATGATAATGACAAACATTGGACAAAGTCTATACTAATTACCTATCACTTTCATTCTGGTATATCATGAGGATATAAAAATCTTGTTAGGTACATATGTTTAGCCTTTACATGTTGACACTCTAAACAATGATACACAAATTCCATTACATCCCTTCTAATTAATTTATAGAAATAAAGAGGTTTTAGCTTAGCTATAATCTTAGTCACTTTAAGATGACCTAAATAATGGGTATTGTATAATCCTTTTAGCACAGTGCTCCTCAAATTCTCTCTATGAATTACATACATTCTACCATTGTCCCTTAAGAGACCAACATTCTCCATCTTTAATCCTTTGAAATTAGGTTTCTAAGCATCCTTTGACAAAGATATCTTAACTTACACATATAATTCATCTCCTATGGAGAATTTAAAAACTTGATTATGAAAGGTACTCATGATAGTAGCCAAAGTTGATATATACCTTCTATGACTTAGGGCATCATCAAATATATTTTTCTTACCCTTGATGTAGCTAATATTAAAATCATATTCGAATAAGATCTCTAACCAACATCTCTAATGATTATTTAGGTTTGTTTAGGTGAAGACATGTTTGAGCTCCAAGTTGTCATTCTTGAGTTCAAATGATTATACCAATAGATAATGGCTCCAAACTTGAAAAGCATGCACTATTGCAATAAGTTCTAGATCATGTGGGGCATAATTTTCCTCATTATGGTTTAATATTCCTAGACTCATATGCTATAACTAGACCATATTGCATAATAACTCTTCCAAGACTATCCCCAGATGCATTAGTGATTAATGATAACTAACCTTCAGGATCAAGAACTCTTAGCATAGGTGTTGATGTAAGCCTCCTTATTAACTCTTGAAAGGCTTTCTCACACTTTTATGACCAAACAAAAATCTGATTCTTCTACTGAATAGAGGTAATGGGGTTAGCTTATTTTAAGAAAGTAAGAGAAATTCTCTTGTAATACCCTACTAGTCCCATAAAAATTATTACCTCATGCACATTTTTGGGTGATGCCCACTCCATTATGGCTCTTATATTTTCTAGATCAACTAAAATTCTATCTATGGAGATAATGTGTCCTAAATACTACACTTTCCTCTAGAAAACACACATTTAAACAACTTACCATATATTTTTTTCTTTTGCAAATGCTACAAAACCAACTCTAGACATTATAGATGTTCTTCCTCATTCTTAGAATAAATGAGGATATCATCCTAAAAAACAAACACAAAGTGATCCAGATAATCCCTAAATATACTATTCATGAGATTCATGAATGATGTTAGAGAATTTATTAACCTAAAAGGCAACACTATAAATTCATAATGTCTATATCAAATTTTAAACATAGGTTTGGGAACATCTTGTTCTCGAATCCTTAACTAGTAATATCCTACTCAAAGATCTATCTTAGAGAAAACTGTCACCCTACATATTTGATCAAAGAGATCATCAATGTAAGGCAATGGATAAATGTTATTGATTGTTAGTTTATACATATTGTAATCAATACAAAGGATAAGAGTACCATCCTTATTCTTGAAAACATGACTAGTTTACCCCATGGTGGCACACTTGGTCAAATCAACCCCTTAGATAAAAAATCTTGTAATTGAGATTTCAACTCAACCAAATATGTAATCATCATCCTTATATTATACCTTCTTAAGATAAAAATCTAATTTAGATTTATGCTTAGCAATCTAATTAAACCATAGGATTACATCATATTACCCTAGTGTAGTTGTATAAATATTTACTATTGTAGTGAATTTAGGTTATTAAATCTTAGTTTCCACTAAGCACCTATCAACTTTAACCTTGGATTCATTTCCATATTACACTGACCATGCATTCATCATTTAACTATCTTTCTTAGACAACTTAGAAAGCATTTTTAGAGAAATAAAACACTTTATATCTCTAGTATCAATAAAAATGGAAATGGGTTAACCAAAAAAATTACTTACAACCTCAACAGGTGAGATTTTAAAATTAGCTTGATGATTGTTAACAACTACATGGATTTTATACTAAAAGGTTCTTTACTACCTAGTTCCCTTGGATTTACCTTCATTCCCTAGCATAGTGATCACCTCCATAAATAAAACATACACCAATTGATCCTTTCTTTTCAATTACTAGTTCCCCTTGAGACTAGGCTTGAATCCACCTTCCACTTTCTTGCTACCTAAGAAGTTATTGAATTTAGCATTTTGATTCCTAAACTAATTCTTATAATTTTAATTTCTCTTCCAATTATTATTCTTAAGAGTGGGTTTGGAACCTACAAACTTCTTCTTGAACTTATCTCTGACCTGAGCAAGAGACTTCATTTTTGAATCTTGCTTAACTACCTTTTCAAAGACATAATCTATTATAGATGGCCCATGTACATATACCTCACATCCAATTTGGCATTTTAATCCCATAACAAGTTTTTAGATGTGAAATATTTCATCTACCTAATATGGAGGAACACATTTTAGGAGCTTAGTGATTTTTTTCTAATAAACGCTCATCAAAATATCTCCTTACTTTAGATTCTAAAAATATTCTAGCTTTTGGTCAAAATGTAACTACAATAACCATCATGATCTAAACAAAACCATTAATTATTCCCATGTTGTGGTAGTGAATTCAAGTTTCATCTTGAGCTTCTTATTTTCCCACCGTGTTGTTTCTTCTCTAGCAAGTTGATATGCTCCCCAAATTACCTTAGTGATTTCTATGTAATTTTATATCTTAAATTAATTTTTCATTTTTATCAACCAAGCTTCAACACCACTCCATAACACAATTCCATTGAACTTAAGAGGATTAAATTTCTTCATATCTCATGAAAGTTTTGAATCTACATGAGCCATCACATCCTACAACACCTCATCATGATTATTCTCTAGTTGAGCCTCTTATTAAGCTTCTTAATGAATAGGGTGTTATTCAGGCTCTTCTTGATTGACTTACTCAACATTCCCATGCACTTTTTACTCTAAGGCCATAATTTTGTCTCTAGTTTTGTGCATGGTTATGTGAATCTAATCCAACTTTACAACTTGATCTATAGTAAATTGGTTTGGATCTAATGGAGGGTTAGTATTTGAAGTACCCTCACCTCCAGTTCTACCACAAACCATTCTCATTTATGATTAACAAGAGAATACTAATACATTAAAAACATCATTAAGTCCTCGATTTTTAGTCTTATTTATGATACCACAGTGTTAGAACTCCATTGGTTTTAACTTGAAAATGGTATTTTTTTTAAATTTTACTTTGTAATCCAATCTAAATTGTTCTTACTTAATATAAGTTAATTGATCTTTAAGTGAATGCATATTATATAATAAATTAATTATGATTCATTTAGATAATGATAAAATTAACAATTTCTATATAATTATAAATTCAATCCATCATATAAAGTATATTTTCTAAATAATAACTCAACCAACTACTAAAAGTTTATAAAATAATATTATACAATAAGAACAACCAACTACTATTTATCAAAGTATGATAATACAAAGTTATTATATTAAAGTGAGTATAAATAAATACATTGTTCTATATAAATAATGAGGATCCACAAGTTCATCATGTGTATATGAAATATAATTAAGAGTAAACATCTCTATTGACTGACTATTAGAGGAGAGGGAAAACATCATCAAAGTGATTTTCCACACCAACCATGGACCATAGATCCCCCACACAATTACCCAACTAGATAATTTCCCTCCCTTCATGTATGATCAAATGATAATGGTGTAGGTATCGATAAGTTGACTAGAACCTATGTATTATAACATTTTAACTACATGCAACAAATCATAAATAATTCCATTCTAACATGACATTATGTATACATGCATATTAATAAAATAGGTGAAATGATAAATTTTAACTATAAACATTAATTTGGATAAAATTTTCATATATATTAATGATCCAATATATCAATCATATCCACACACACTTAATTAGACTTCATTTTATCTATGTATTAATGACTCTAACCATATTCATGAGAATCTTCTCATAATAGTATTCTTTAGTGTCATTAATACCAGATTTACTAAATAATCCATATATAATATTTACATAAATTTCTCATACATATTTAATATTAATACCACAATAATTAAATACAAGAAACAACTTGAAATAATTACATGCTAAATAATAACAACTTATTATCTACTAAAATATTTTCTACATTCCAATACACCCATAGTCCATTTTCTAATAAGAAAATATTTAAAAATAAACTAGTTTATAACAATATTCATAATATTCATGTATTTACCAATTCCATATTAAAACACCCCTTTCAATTGTATAATAATAATAATAATAATAATAATAATAATAATAATAATAATAATAATAATAATAATAATAATAATAATAATAATAAATGCTAAGCTAACCAACAAATAAAAATAACCACTATTTTTGTTTCTTCTAATTAGAAAGTAGTTATTTTTCTCATAATTTTTAAATGAATAAATATATTATAAATTAATAATATATATATATATATATATATATATATATCAGTTTGATTTTGAATACATGTATTCACTATTAACGAGCATCTACTTACATACCAAATTATCTACATATACATATATATTAAGTATTCCCACTTATATTTATATACATTTAAAACCCTTGGACACTGGTTTCTAATGGCATTATATATACATATAAATGGACACACACACACACACACACACACACACACACACACACACACACATACACACACAACCTATTATTATTATTATTATATGTGTGTGTGTGTGTGTTTTTATGAACTATTCAAGAGAATATTATAATATATTTATGTATAATATATAATTACATTTATACATATTTATATACATTTCAATTTTATTCTCATATCCTAACCTCCAAACTTAAGAAACATAAACTCAAATTTAAAACTATCATATAAATCACATCAACACCATACTGTACTTACAACCCAATTAAATGAATTGAAACACAAACACAAAATAAAAAATATTTTTTGATGTACCATATGGTAAATTGACTTATTAAAGTCATTAAACACAAGTTCAACACCTAAATTAAACATCCATGACCATAGAATAGTTTAACTTCAACCATTTTTCAAATGTTTAAACTCAATATAATATGAACGTTTAATAGAGTCTAATAAACATATTTCAATCATCCATCTATCCATATTACACACATTCAATTATCTTAAATAAACAATTCAACTAATAATTTATAATCTTATATTCATACTCATTTATGTATATTCTCAAGATGATATATCCTATAGTGACTCTTATACTAATCATCCAATCTATTGAATAGAGGTTTATGTTACTCTACATATAATCATTATGACTACACAAAAATAACATTTTTATTCAAAAAAAATTATCATAATTAATAACCCATTAATTTTATATAACTAACTATAGTAAATATTGACTCAATCATATTATGTATACCAAACCCATGAATATAACACTAATATATATCCAATACAAAATAATCCTATTCTTGTGGTATGGTAATTGACAAAATTAACTCATAGTTAATACATATCATTTATACACAATACACACATCATAATTTATACACAATCAACTCATAATCATTTATAAACAGTCGATTAACTATGTTAAGTCTATTAAAAACTTTCAACCATCCCATACAACATTCATGCATAGGTGATAATAAATTAATAAAACTCAACCATTTATAAATTGAAATAAAATGAATACACATCCAAATAAAATCCAAAAAAACCTAGTTCACATATTCAAATATCCAATCATAACCAAAACCTAAAACAATATCCCAATCCATATAGCTACATGGATACATAGTCATTTTAAGATATAAATAAACTAAGGTGAAAATAGTCAAATAAATGATCATCAGGAACCCAATTTTGAACCCCCTAACCAAAATAATGTCTCAAGCCATTTCAAAACACTCAATCATTTTGGATCTTACAACCTAACACATAACCATTTAGGCACAAATAAAATAACACAGAAAGCCATGTAAATAAACCACAAAACATAACACATAATCATGTAAATGAGCCACACTAGTATCTCTTTTCAATAGTTACCCTAACCTTTCATACCCATGTTATACACACTTCCCAAATTCTGAATTACCATTTTAAGAGTCTAAACATTATTTCCCTTGGAATATGGAGTGGTAATTAGGGACATAAACTTGTTTGTGTTTTTTTTAGAATTTAAAGGTCTCTTAAATTCTTTGAAAGTCTTTAGTCTTGAAGAGATCTTCATTTAACTCTTGAACTTGAAAGTTGTATTGAACTCATTTTGATATTCAGTTAACTCTTTTTGATCTTGAGATAATCCTAAAGTTTTAATTTGGTTGTCTTTATTTGTATCTTATATTATGAATTGAGCTTCTTGAATTGCAACTTGGAGTTTGACTTCACTTATCTTGACTTGCAACTTGCATGCATTTTGACTTTCTAAATTTAGCCCAAAGGGGGTGCAGTAGGATAGAGATTTCATGTTGAAAATATAAGTCACCTCTTACATGAAAATAGGGAATAAAATATTAACTAAGACTTGAACATAAATTATCCATTTTTTCATGTTTTTAACTCCACTTTTATAGGGCTAACTAAGGAATCTTATTGTTGACTTGACCTTTTCTAAATTTAGCCAAAAGGGGGGACCTATTTTTTAGAATTCTATCTCTCCTAAAGTATATTATGTAAATAAAAATAATTTTAAACATTAAATTACATAAAAATATACTTTCATGTCAAATTTCATGAGATTTAATTTAATAAAACTCTAAATATGTACTTTTTGGTGTTGACAAGCTTGTATAATTTCATTTCTAAATGCCTATAGATCTACATTTACCATTTTATTGAGTTTTATGAGGCATAAATATCTAATTAATTTTTTATTATGAAAATTAATAAAATGTATAATCATTATAACCATTTTATGTTCTCAACCAATCTCTTAAACCTCTCAAGAATTGCCTTTTTGACTGTCTGTCTTGCTTGCTTAAAACCATGATACATGTACCTTTACCTTTATTCATTTTTTAACTCAAAATTTTGACTTATTAAAACATATGAATTTAATTTATGCCACATAATATCTCAATTAATTTTTATTTTTCAACAATAAACTCAAAAATTCAATTATATTTCTTAAAATTGAGCCATTGGGGTTAAAGAAGGGTTTTAGAGCACCTATTCTTCTTAACAATTGATCATAAAGTTAAGTCATTATACCTTGAAATAAATTAATATTATATTTATTGAATATGGGAAAACAAATTCCCCTTAATATTCTTTGAAACAAATCTTATTCACCTTCATGTACCAAGCATTTTTAAATTGCCTTTACTAGCTTGTAAGTAGCAACTAATTAGAGTAATAAAAGAAACTTTTATCAAAATTTTGAATTATGAGTTGTTCTTAAGCATGGTTTTGTATTTATTAAGGTTTTATTATGTTTTTTTATACCTTTTTAAATATTTAATACATGAATTTAGTCTTCTTCAAAACTTACACGTAAACAACATTAACCAATGGTGACAATTTTTTTTACATTCTTGGTGACTTTGTTGGGATGTTTGCTTGCTAAAAACTCAAGACTAGTAGCTATATCCATTTATTTATGGAGTTATGAAAATATCACCAAATATAAAACTAAAAATTCCTTTTCAAGCAACTCTAAAACTAAGAATTCCCTCAAGAAACTATAATACTTTTGCATGAGCACTTATTGAATTGAAAAATATAACAACTACCAACTGAAAAATGTGTAAGATATAAACTAGAGGAAAGTTAAAAGTAAAAATACTAAAAACATGTGCATAAATAAATTTTATTAAAATTAAATATAACACTGCTAATCTAACCTTTACTAACCTACTTTAATAACTAGAGATAACCCTATACAAAACCATTAACTAGTAGTGCAAAGTAGTTACCATTCTTTACCAAACTCATGTGACTATAAATATTTATGGAAGCCATGATAGAATGGAATAGATGAAATTTTATGAAAATCATGACATGAGTAACCTGAAATACACACTTGCATTGATTTTGAACATATTTAGGCTCTTCTTTAGGTTTTGAAATGAACATGATAAGTAGTGTATTTTATTTGTAAGTCTCCAAGTTGGATAAATATCTAATAGGACATGATATTTTTGTAGTATTTATCTCACCAATATTCTCTTGATAAACAACTTGTACCTCTTCATAATCTAGCTACTCAAGTGAATAAATTGAGATTGACCTTGTGGCATACTTGTAAGATTGGCTTCAAGAGGAAATACATCTTACTTCTCATCTTCTAAGAGTAAATAAAAGTATTCAAACTAATTGAGAGGATAATAAACTTATTAATAACATAAAACAAGTCATCATTAAGTGGAATTACCTAATGGAATGTTAGAATTAGAGGACTAACTCTTTATTGTATGTTTTCTTTCTTGTCAAAGCTTCCCTTTTATATCTTTATCAACCCATATTCTCCTTAAATAAGAGTTAAACATGATCCAATTACCTTAAATAAGTCTTAAAACTTCTTTTCATTATCTTATACATCAATTAGGTCCTCTTGTGTGTGTCATCAAACTCTTATTTTTAGTAAGGGAGAGGCTCATCAATTTAAATTAAAAACTAAGTTACAAATAAAAATTTACCTTTTCTTGAGGGTTATGAACATATAATTTATTTGGGGATATTACAACCCCCAATGCATATTCATTTTGATTGGCTTGAATCAACACTTACAAATTTTTGGACTACTCATCAAGGGCTCTAACATGATCTTTTACTATGACAAATTAAATCTCATTTGACCAACACAACTCTTGACCATCCTCTCTTTAAATTTTTTATTCTTCACCTACATGTTATTTTTTACTTCATATAATATGTCCTTGAAAAAGGGAGATGTTAGAAGGGAAAGAGGTTCCATTTGGTGGAATAGGAATATAGGTCAGTATTATCTACTCTTTAATGAAATTTGGTATTAAAGAGTCATTAATAATACTTTCACTCAATATTTTTTTAAATAATGGAAATAAACTTGTGTTAGGGATTCATTCTTCAATAATTCATACTTCTCTTTCCACTCAAAAATCAACCTCTCACATTCATATTCATATACAACTTAATTTTGAGGGATGGTTGGAGGGTTCATTAAACTTGGAAATTTTCTTGGTTGGACTTATAAAACCTTCTCCATCTCTTTATTTTTAATTAGTATATAAGAAGGCTCTTTTTCAAGAGTAGGCACGACATAATCAGAGGTCTTGGTCTAAGAAGGTTTCTAAGATAGAATGGTATTAGGATATTTCATAGTATTAAGAGTTCTAAAACTTGTAATTTTGAATAAATTACACTCTCTTTAAGGTTAAATGGGATTTATTTATTATTATTTTAAACATGGGGCTTTGGACTCAATTATTTATACTTTCATGGGCAACTGTTGTATTGGTTATCTTCTAGCCTCATTGTATCTATTAAAGGATTATATCTCTTGATGATTTATATAGTCTTGATATGAAATATCTTATTTATTCCTATTATATTACTCTTCCCTATCACACTCCATACATTATCTCTCAAATTCAATTATTATCTCTTGCACGCTCTTTTTAAGTTGATTGGAAAAAACATGATTTTACCAAGGCTGATTGGAAACATGATTAGGGGTGGGAGGGAGGTAAATATCATGAGAATACTGATATCCATATGGCTAAATGATAATTTATGTTAATACATAAATATTATCATCTTTATATGAGGGATATGAAGGTACAAAAGCAATATTTTGACCAAAAGAATGATTAGAATACATACCAATTGATGATCTTTAAGCACTTAAACCAATTAAACCAACTACATATAAATTAGAGTCACTAGATAATGATTATTTTATAAATTTATTTTCTGAAAATTACTAAAACTATCATCAATATTTATCAATATTTTGTGTTATGGTCTCACCAGACATGCCATAAACTATTATCACTCAGAAGTGCACTCTGAGGAGAATGTGTGCCTGTTATCACTTCCATTTATACAATGGAAACTATCTAAGGTGTGAAATATTATATTGGATATGATCTTAATATGAATATCTGGTTCCATTTATTACACTCATATACTTCTCTCTTAACTATTTAATTATGTGCTTTTTTTACTAGAAAAAAGGTAGAAGGAGCAATGCTAATGATGAAAATGGAGATAAAAATTAAAAATTGGGGATATTAACCAATGTTAAGGTAAATTATAAATATATTTTACACACTTTTTAATCTTAATAATTTTCACACATTGACTTAATCTTCATACAATGACTCTTTTATCAATATTTCATACACAAGTGTTGACAAACACTCACACTAGCTTGGAAGGAATGAACAATGGTTGAATTCACTTCTAAATTAGGTAGAAAATAGACTTATAAAATTTATATGACCTAAAATAATTAATATTTTTTTATTAAAAATTATTTAATTATACATAAACATAGTAAAAATAATCATTCACTAAGTTACATCAATGAATATTTAGAACACACTACATGACCATCTTAAAGATGGAGGAAAATTCAATGCTTTATTCTTTCGAAGGCGAGGTAGTATAAATTTTAGTAGAGTTTCAATAAGATAAAAACATAATTTTGTCATAATAATTAAAAATTTAATTTAAATATATAAAAGAAGAAGTGAGATAGAAGACAAGAATCTCTGGATGAGTCCCTATTAGTCCTAGTTCACTCCTGCTTCAACTCCGATACCAACTCAACCTTGAACTTAAACTTCAAAATTTTAAACACACTTCCAAAATTACAGCATATAATTTTAAAATTATAAACATTATTTTCCTTTAAATATGGTGTGGTAGTTATGTATATAATCTTGTTTGATTTTTTAAAGAGACAAATGTCTCTTGCATGCTTTGAAAGTCTTCAATCTTGAAGAGATCTTCAGTTAAGTCCTCTTGAACTAATTTTAATATTTAGTTAACTATTTTTGATATTACATTCATATTTAATTTTTATTTAAATTACCTTTATTTTATATTATAATTTTACTTGAGCTTCTTCACTTACAATTTAGAGTTTGACTTCACTTATCTTGATTTGCAACTTACATGCATCTTGACTTTTTAAATTTAGCCCAAAGGGGACATGTAAGAGAGAGATTGTATTTTGACATTATAAAGGGTATATTTTTAAAAATATGGCCTTAAATACTAAAAAATTATTTAACTCAAAGTCTCCACTTTTTCATGTTTTGAACTCCACTTTTCTAGGGCTATCTAAAGCCTCTTGTTGTTGACTTGACCTTTTCTAAATTTAGCCAAAAGGGGGTGACCTATATTTTGGAATTTTATCTAAAATAAGGTACATTAAAGATATGAAACCAATTTTAAATCTTAAATTACATTTTAAAAAAACTTCCATGTCAAATTTTATAATATTTCATTTGATAAAACTCAAAATATGCTCTTTTTAGTGTTGACTAGCTTGCATAATTTCATTTATGAATGCCTGTCGATTTGAGTTTTGAAAATTTTTAAAGATTTATGAAGATTGAATACATAATTATTTTTTAATTATTAATATTAATAACCCATTTTATTATTCCAACCATTTTATGTTCTCAACTAATTTCTTAAAACTCTAAAAAATTATCTTTTCTAACTGTCTCTCTTGCTTGTTTAAAACCATGATACATGTACCTTTGAATTTATTAATTTTTTGCCTAAATTATTTGATTAAATATAATGTATTAATTTAATTTATTCTACTTAATTTCTCACAAAACATTTAGTTTTCAATAAGGAACTCAAAAATGAAATTATATCTATCAAAATTGAGCCATTGGGGTTTAATAAGGGTTTTAGAGTACATGTTCTTCTTAAAAATTGTTCATAAGTTTAAGACACTTTAAAATAAAAAAAATGAATTTAATATTGAGTTAATATGGTATAAAAACTCCCTTTAATACTATTTTAACCAAATATTCTTCACATTCATGTACCAAGCATTTTAAAATTGCCTTCACTAGCTTGTAAGTAGCAGCTAGTTAGAGGAATAAAAGAAACCTCTATCAAAATTTGGAATTATTTGTTGTTAATAAGAATTTTTTTACCTGATTAAAGTTTTATGATTTTTTTTAGGCCTTTTTTAATCTTTACTTCATGAATGGAGTCTTCTTGAACTGCACATAAATAATTTTGACCAATGGTGGCAAAATTATCAATATGAACATAGGTTAATTTAAAATTGTATTCATAATTATTATGTGTAGGTTAATTTTACCTTGTTATGATTAATATAATCTGACCATTATAATTTGGTGTGGAATATATCCATAGACACATCTCAAAGTCTGGGTTGCCAATCAATATCATAAAAGAAGCTCAAAAAGAAGAAAGTTTAGGGAAAACAACCACCATAAACCTATTCTATGAAAAATGTGGCCTAGGTAAAAAAAGGATTCACCAAATGAAAAAGGTTACTCATA
The DNA here is from genome assembly GCA_037957365.1 of Torreya grandis. NCBI lineage: Eukaryota > Viridiplantae > Streptophyta > Pinopsida > Cupressales > Taxaceae > Torreya > Torreya grandis. The sequence continues at coordinate 274,889 of JARHVA010000541.1, read as the reverse complement.
GGTATCCATGAAATAAATAGGAAAAATATTCTTGGGAGATCCACAACCAAGGAAACATCCAAAAAGGTACCCATAAAATGAAAGCTAATTTTCAAGATCCCCAGAGGATCCAATCCTAGTAGAGGTAATAAAATAAATAAATTTCCAAATAATATCCCATAATGGATAAAGATAAAATTTTGGGACCCAAATCCATGAATTCTAAACATTGAACATAGTAGCAAACTAGAATAAGAACCAACTGAGGGAATAAAGGAATATAAGAAGAACTAATAGTGTTTCTAATGGGATCTAAAACCCCCAAAAAGCCACTGATAATGAAAATTTACCAAGTTAGAGATCAATGGAACTAATACCAGCTATGCAAGAGTGGTAAATCCAAATTCATAAATTAAAAAAAAAACACCTCAACTGATGCCATTCTCAATGGTCAAACTAATTCATAATTAAATGATATCACAATAGCTAAAAGTCATTAATGTTACTTGAAGCAAAGATCAGGGATCTATATTTCCATATAAGGGAAAAAACCATCTTCTAAAACCACCATATTGAGCCTTTGAAAGGGGTGACTTCCTAATTTCTTCAAATTGGTTTTGAAATTCTTACTAGGTGTGTATAAATTTAAGGAAATGTGATTAACAAAGTTTTTTGAATTATTTAGGAGTGTTAATTCACTTTGTAAATTGTATTTTCACTCATGAAATGGGTCCTCATCAGCCATAGGTTGTCCTATGTTAGTTTCATTCAGGAAAGAAGCCTTATCCCCTTTATTACCATACGAATTATCTAAACAAATTAGAATAGTGGCATCCACACCCATCCCAAGTTCACTCATACCAATGTCTTCCCAATGTCACCCTTCTTCCTTGGCTAGGCCATTAGCTAAGTAGTCCATTTGTTTCTATGGTGGAGACAAAACCAATAGAACATATTTGGTGGTAGGTATTGAATCTTGAACTTGGTCATTGAGGGATTTGACTTTCCCTAAAATACCTTTGTTTCCAAAGACTTCCATTGTTCAAATATTTGTTTCTCCTTTATTTTTAATTTTCTCATAATTTTAATCCCCATCTTATATTTGGAAACTTTGAACAACTCATTTTTCTTATCTTGTTGCTTCCTTGACCTTGTTAGTATAGTCTATATAGTTAATTTATTTTTTTCTAAACATTTAATTAATTTAAAATGAAAAAATAATAATTTCACTATAAAAACACATAATTTATTAAAATAAATAAATGTTAAATTGATGAACCATTATTTATTTAATGTGTTCTAAAAATATATATTTTAAACTTATAATAAATGTTTATAGTCAATAAAAAATGTATATGACTTTTGTTTGATTTTTTAAACACTTTTTAAATCTTATAATAAATTAATAAATGTCTATTTATATTAAAATGTTAACCTATATGTATGCATTACTTATATTTTTAGGTAGTTTAGAAACTATATTTGCATTGCTTACACATGTAAGCTAATTCGACTACAAGAGTGTGGGTTATATATGTTTCTTATATTTTTAATTCAAATTTAATAATATTTTAATTGATTTAAAATGAAAATATACATCCAATTAAAAATGTAAAAAATAATTTTTAAAACTTATTAATATTAAAATAATGAATCATTGTTACATTAACATTTGTTAGTGTAAAATATATACACTATAAATATTTATAATTTAAAAAAAAATGTTTGATGATAAATTTATTAAGAATTATTTTTAGTTTTTTGTAATGAAATAAATATATATTAAAAATATAATAAAATCTTTTAAAATATTAAAAAAACATTTGTAGCTATGACTAAAAATTAATAAAATGTATATAATTTTTAATTCAATTTTTGAGATGTTTTTGTTTGCTTTAAACTAATTAGTAAATAGATATAGTTTTTATTTCAGTTATGAAACTCTTTATATGATATATAAAAAACTTATCACTTTATCTTAATATTAATCATGTGTGTGTGTGTGTGTGTGTGTGTGTGTGTGTGTGTGTGTGTGTGTGTGTGTGTGTGTGTGTGTGTGTGTGTGTGTGTGTGTGTGTGTGTGTGTGTGTGTGTGTGTGTGTGTGTGTGTGTGTGTGTGTGTGTGTGTGTGTGTGTGTGTGTGTGTGTGTGTGTGTGTGTGTGTGTGTGTGTGTGTGTGCGCGTGTGTGCGCGTGTGTGCGCGTGTGTGCGCGTGTGTGCGCGTGTGTGTGTGTGTGTGTGTGTGTGTGTGTGTGTGTGTGTGTGTGTGTGTGTGTGTGTGTGTGTGTGTGTGTGTGTGTGTGTGTGTGTGTGTGTGCGTGCGTGCATGCATGTGTGTGCATGTGTGTGTGTATAATAATATCATTTAATTAAGATAAAAAAAATGTGTTGGAATTATTTTTTCTCAATTCTAAAAAAATTTAATTGTTTATAAAATATAATATGTGAATTATATTTGAATTTACTCATGTATAACATTAGATGATTCTAGTTTAAAATAATTGTATATAATAAAAAAACACATGGTAGCTTAAAATTTGGGAAGAAACATGAGAAATTTTTTTCTCTATGTGTACTTTATGAGAAATACAATGTTCACTAATTCACACCATAAAAGAAATTAAAAACACACATAAAATAGTTTTATCTAGTTACTATATTAAATTAATGTGATTTTTTTATAATATTATGGTTACTTAATACAATGATAATATTTTTAGGAGAATTAGCGATAATTATTTCAATAAATCTTATTGAAAATACAAAATCATAAATTATTTTTCTTATTGTACATTATATAAAAATATATAGATTTAATATGACAATATTGTTTTCAAGAGAAGTAGTGACCACTATTTGAATACCACTTATTGAAAAGAACAAACAATAAATAAATTTTACCAGTTCATATATTACAAGTGATGTGCATTATATATAAATATAGGCATTTAAGATCATTATATTATTTCTAGGATAATTAGTTGCCACTATTTAAATCAAGTTTATATAAAAAATAGAATATATTGAATAGCTTTGGATAGTTCATATATTACAAGGAAAACACATTATATAAAAATATGTCCATTTAAAATAATTATATTATTTTTTAGGAGAAATAGTTTTTGTTATTTCAATAAAGCTTACCATTTTGATGAAATATTATAAGTATAACCTACTTGATATTTTAAACAAACCATTTTATTTAACAAAGTAGTCTACCATTTCCTTCTTTGTTAGTATAATTTGAATTAAAAACTAATGATCACTTGTTTATATAGTGGTGAAAAGTCTTTTGACATGCTAATTCAAGTAGGGGTTGTTAATCCTTTCCTCTCTTTAAAGGAGATTTGCAAAAAAAAAATTATGTAAGGTCTTGGCTACTAGGTCTTAGTATGCAGGTTATCCCAATCATCTCATTGTGACCATACCATATCAAGGCTCTTTGGTGTGTATTTCAGATAGATCAATATTCACCAAAATAAAGAGCCCATGCTTAAGGAACTAGTAAAATTATTTAACTATGAATAAAGAGTGAATTCATAATGAAAATGTCTATTGATTATAATTTTAACAATGCATTAAAAAATAGACAAAGGAGAATGAAATCAAATTAAGTTTTATATTCAAAAAACAACTTAGAAACTAAACCACTTTAAACTAAAAAACTAATAAGAAAAGGAGAAAAATATAGAAGGGAAGGAGAAAGAGAAGAAGAGTCTAATTTCTTATTTCATCCAACCTAGTTCTATTGAGTAGATGGATATTTGCATAGACGAGTCCTTAGTTGATCCAAAATTAACACAAATCTAACTAAAGATGGTGTAAGAGTATGTGGAATGAACTAATAGAGCCAAAAAGGAAAATAGGGTCACCATATGCATGTGCATACCAAGTTTATCACATGACAATGCTTTCAGATTAAATATGTTTATATTAAGGGTCATTTTAGGTTCATCAAATACTCAGTGAGCTATAAAATTAGCTTATAAATAGCCTTGGCTTACAAAACTAATTTATAAAGTAGGGAAATGTATAAAATAAAATTATTGGTCTAATAATCTATGTTCTAAGATAAAAGGATCCAACTAGGTATAGTCTCCTCTAATACTAAAAAGAACAACCTAAGTATAATTCTCTTAGTCTTGAAAAATACCAACCTTTATTACACTAAAAATTTGATCTTATATAGGCACATAGGCCTAAGGATTTTAAACTCAATCAAATTTTACCATTAATTAGGTAGTTGTGAATAATCATCACCATGCTTTGAAGAATGTGGTTGAGGGGGAAACTCAAAATCATTGACAAATTGAAGGCATGCTTGAAATTTGCATAGTTAAACCATGTCTCAATATAATTGAAACCATGCCTATTTAAGACTAAAATTATCTTTTTATATTCTTCATTTGATTCTAATGCACATGCCATGCTCATTATTCTTGTTTCATTCACATTATGGATCACCTTCTCAACCATTTTGCCATCTAGGATCACACTGTAATTGATTATACAAATCAAATCAAACACATAATTGATTCTTGGCCTTTGACATTTTTGATAGATATTTGGGCCATAAAATTTAAAATTGTGCCTTGGTAGAAGCATTACCATCATGTCTTTTGCTCTAGAAGCTTACTTCTATGTGACTTCTCCTCAATTTCTGTCTACTTTTCTCTTACTATGTGATTGGATTCTATGGGTTCCACTTTGATACTTGGTGGATTGTCGACATATATAGGATTTAACTCTATTATTTTAATTTTACCATTCTATTAACAAATGAAATTCTTTCACTCTATCAGGGTCTTAATGGTTTTGATGGATAGATGGACCATCAATTTTATGCTCATGCCTTGTTGGTTGCATTATCAGTGTGTCTTTTTATTTGCATGGTCCTTGTCACATGGGCTTTCCTTACATTCCACTACTCTATCATAGCTTTGAAGTGTTATGTTGACTATTCTCCCCATGGTGAAGTGATATTTCACCATATAGCATCATCTTGCTTGTATGCTATTCATCTATAATGTTTTATTTGCACAAATCACCATGGGGCTATGGAGTAGTAGGTTTTAAGCATATGGCCACATCTCACCTATCAATTTTGTTGGGGATATAACACACTATTGGGGATACAATAACTACCATGGGGTTTTATAGAAGTGAGTTTTCAACACATGCCCACATCTCACCCATCCATTTACCCATGGCTCAGACACACTATTGCACCTACATAAAAATATTTAGGGTAGTGAAGTATAAGGATTTCACCATGTTGGGTCATCCCACTCACCCACTCACTTAGATAATTAATGACATCATTGTCTCACTGATAAACCTTGAAAAAATTAACTAATTATTTAAAAAAATTATAATAGATTTGAGACTACTGAGTGATTGACACATAGAACTAGGATCTTGCTTTACATAATTGGATGAGTCTTTTTAAGTAGTATAAAATTATCACATGTCCCTAAGTAACTTTTTGAAATCCATTAATTTTTGCTGGTGAGAATGTGACATGTGGCTCTAGGTAAAATCATAAAATTGACTAAGTACCAAAAGTCTTCTTGGATGTATCTAGGCCATCAGGAGCCCCATATAGGTACCACATTGTTACATGAAAATTTTGTGAAAATGGATAAGTGTTGAGAATCTTCTTTGGATGGTTTTGGGCTATTGGGATATATAGAAAGGTGCCACATGGATATAGGAATTTTTTAAAAATCGGATAAGTGCTGAAAATTCTTTTTGTATGGGTTGAAGTTGTCAAGATCCATAGAAAGTCATCAAGTGGTAATGAGATGCATTTACACCTGCGAGCACCATAGAAAAGGCATAATCAGTGAATCAATTAAAAAACAATGGCAAAATTATTAAAAATAAATTATTAGGGAAAAACTAAAAAGAGACTAAGTATAAAGTGAAGTGATAAATTGACATAGCCATTTCATTCAATTCAAAAGCCAATTTCATCCATTTTTATGAAAAATGACTAAGTCAAAAAGTAAAACCTAAAAACATTTAGTCATTTTGAATCAAAAGAAAGTAATAAATGGATTGAAGTGCTTAGGAACAAAAATAGAAAAATCTAAAATAGTTAGATTATTTTCACCATATTAACGTGAAATAGTATGAAAGGAAGTTGTAATATGTGTTATAAAATAAAATAAGTAGACCAAGACTTTAAAAAATGATGCAAATTTGGGTATTTTAAATTAAGGCACTCCTAGATAAAATATTAGAATTAACTATAAAAATGTGAAGACATTAAATTGAACCCATTCAGTCACTTGTAAATAATCATCTAGTAGGTTTCCAAGAAGTCTAGCTTAAACAAGCCACTACTATGAAATCTTGAGAGGTACAAGATTATACTCTAGAAAAAAAAAAGTCCCCATTTTTAGACTAGAAATAAGGCATATTATGCAAGAAACAAAAAATGGTGACTATGATTGGGAAATACTCTTGAGTATTTTGAGAATCTAAATTCTCTAATTTCATAAGAATAAAAAACATACTTGCAAGCAATTACTCAATACAATCCAAAATTTAAAGAAACTAAATTCAATATGAAAAATTGATGTACTAAGCTATAATCCTACCAAAACCATATGTGTGTAATTTATTCATCTCATTTGCATTAAAATGTATTAATTAAGATTTGCATAAGGCCAAAAATATAAAATGAAAAAAAAAAATAATAATAATAATAAAAAAATTAAATTAAATTGTGGGGGGGAAGTGGTGAAATTATTGCTCTACTACTAGCCACACATTTATAACCCTAACAAAGATACCTATGGTCCTTTTTAAAGGCCTTGGTCCACTATGAACCAAGATGGAAATAATGTGGTAGAGGTTATCAAGATTAGCTTCTCAAGCAGAATTTAAGATTTACATTTTAGCTCAAATATTTGGAAATAAAATTTTTCAATTCATCTATAGAGGGTTGGGGACCAAGCCACAGGCAAAAGTAAATTAACAAGTTCATGAAAAATTGATACACACTAGAATGATGAAATGTTTCATTTCTTTCATAGATATTTATTTAAGTGCATTATATGGATTCAAATATTAAAATAGTTTTTTTAAATCCATAGGTTCTATTACAAATCATTAACCTTTAAAATTCAAGAAATGAACAAAGTAATAACAGTAGTTTCACACAAACTTCTCAATAAAAATTTACAATTAGACTGTTTGAGTGCCATTTATGTTAATCTTACAAAAACCTTTCATTTAATTTATCTTATTAATGAAGGGAACATAAGGAAAAAACATAAGGACTAAAAAAACAAAAGAAGAAATGGAAACCTAATTAACAATAAAGGATAGGAAGAAAAGGTAGAAAATTAAAAGAAAAAAGGAAAAAATAAATTATTTACGTAGTTTCTCAAGTAGTTATATGCTTAAATCAGTTAGACACCTTATTATTTAGGATTTAAAGAAGGGTAGAGGGAAAACCTATTTTCTTATATGATTTCCTATATGATGGAAAACACTATCCCATAAAGATTTATCAATGTTTAATTCATGTAATTTGAACAAACTAGGACTGTATAATTTTACATGTTTGCACCTAAATTGCATAAAGCATGAGGGATAGGGTTTAGAGAATACCTCAACCAATTCATTGTATTACATTGAAGGATAGGTATGGATATTAATACATACCAAATTGATTGGAGAATCCAACCTAAAAGTGTCATGTTATTGATGGTAACCACTACATGAGTCACTTTTAGCCTACTTTTTTATGCAAATGGATTCTTACATAGCATCCCCTTTATTGGCCTTGTTATCCAAAAGGCATGGGAGTGTTTTATATTCTTCCCATATCATAGACATTTTTTATTTTTCATCATTTTCCTAAGTATGTGGAGAGATGGGTTGAATATGGTCATTCTCATCTAGAACCTCCACTAGCATGACTTCTTCATTCAAGTTACTATGTTCATGACTTCCCATTTTGATGTACTCTACTATTGAGAGAATACTTTGAGTGACATCAACTTATTTGGAGGTGAGGTTGAACTGAGGAGAGAAGTAATCAATTTTGAATCTTTATTACTCATTCTCATTAGATGGATAACATTTTCCTTAATTTCCTTCTTCTACTTCATTTCCTACTACTAATGCAAGGAAAGTATTATTACCACCACATATATGTTGACCATCTTGGATCAGCCTATTAAAATTAATGGTAGCAACCAAGGCAAGAATGCTTCAAATATGTAGTATGCATCTTCCTCATTCAATAGATCCAACTCCTCCAATTTGTCTTTTAGATGATCACAAGATATGTTTGTTTGTTCATTTTGAGTGGATAACTACTCATAAATATTTTTTTAGCCATCAGGATCTCTCTTACAACTACTACTTCTTCATCTTTGGAGTCATCATTATTAATTTTTCATCCTTCAAAAAATGGAGCAAGATTGTGAGATGGGATATCCTCAGTGTGCATGATCAATTTTGTATCATTAGTGTGACTAGATTCATAGACTCTAGATGGTGCATTAGGGTATGCATCTTCACAACTCATTTTTCATAATACCTCCTAATTTTATCCTATAAAAATGGTACTTGATTAGTAATATAGTTAAATATACATAATCAATAAGATTATAAGAATTAGCTAGATGATTTCACATAAAATTTAATTGAGTCATATGCATTAAATAAAAAAATAGGACACTCATTTTTCACTAGGAAGTTTGCCTAGATAAAGGATTGGGGAAACACTTCATTATAAGGTGCACATCAGTCCACGGGTTGACTTTGAGACAGGCTAACTAAAATATTTTGGGTAGAAATACCATGAGTCATTAATTATTTCTCTATATATACAACCTTTTGGTATACAAACACTAATGAGGTGAGAGCAGAGGGGTTCATCTTAATGAACATAGATGTTAGGGGATATAAGGATTATAGATAGAACCTAATTTTTTCATCCTTTATTTTTAGTGAAAGATCCCTCTACTTAGTGTATAATTTATGAAATATATGGTTGATTGCATTAAATAACTCATTAATCCCTTTATAGATAATGGAAAATTGGAAGAACAAGATAGAATGGTCAATGGGCACACTAAAATGGTTAAATAATATTCTCTAAAATATGGCCCATGTTGTGATGCACCCTTATAGTAGACCAAGGTACCAAGAATAAGTAGTTTGATTTAATGAAAAGGGGAGTATGCAATAGTTCATATCCTCATGTTGATTCTCCTTTTTGATAATGGATTTAATAAAATCCTGAATGTGTTCTTCAGTAGTTAAAATCCCACCATGGATATACTTTGCACAAAAATTGTGGGTGTTCTTGGGTAAGTCATGAGAAGGCCTCGGAATGTCCATAGGACAAACACATCTTCCTAGCCAATATAAATCCATTACAAGACTCAGATAAAAAAATTCTAGTTTGAGAACCTAGAAAATAACTAGATTAAGCTATTATAGATTTTAAAAATGAAATACACCATTCAATCTACCTTCTAGTACCAATGTGTTGGGAGGTATTTTGACATGACAACTTAGGTAGGTTTTGTTAATACCTACCTCTCCTAAAAGGATATTTTCATGAAAAAATCTCCACAAGGTCTTGGTTACTAGGTCTTAGTATGTAGGGTAACCCAATCATCTTGTTATGACCATACCATATCAAAGCTCTTCAATGTGTATTTTAGATAGATCAATATTCATCAAAATAAAGAGTTTATGCTTAAGGAACCATCAAAAATATTTAACTATGAATAAAATTTGATTCATAATGAAAATGTCTATTTCTTATAAGTTCAACAATGTATAAACAATAATAGACAAAGGAGCATAAAATCAAAGTAAGCATTACTTTAGAATACAACTCAAAAAGTAAACTAATTTTAACTAACAAACTGATTAAAAAAATAAAAAAAGAGAGAAGGGAAAGGAAAAAGATAAGATCATGCTTTCTACTATTGGCCAACCCAATTCTATTGTGTAAATGAATATTTGCATAGATCAGTCCTTAGTTGAGCTAGACATAACATAAAGATGGTGCAAGATTATGTGGAATGAAGAAGTAGAGCCAAAGAAGAAACAAGGTCACCATATGCATGCACATACCAATTTTATCAAATGAAAATGATTTTAGATTAAATATGTTTCTATTAAGGGTCATTTGAGGTTAATAAAATATAGAATGAACTATACAATTAGCTTTTAGACAGCCACAACTCAGAAAATTAATATAAAAATTAGGGAAATAAATGACTAGTCCACTACTCTAAATTCTAAGCTAAAAGGAACTAGCTAGGCATTGTCTCCTCTAGTCCTAAAAATAACATTCTAAGCGTAATTTTATTATCCCTAAAAAATACCAGCCATTATTACATCAATAATTAAATCTCATATAGGCATCCAGGCCTAAGGAGTTTGAACTCAATCAAATTTTCTAACTAATGGGGTAGTTACCAATAATAATAACCATGATTGGAAGAACATGGTTTAGAGGGTGACTCAAAATCATTGATAAATTAAAGGCATGCCTATAATTTGCATAGTTGAACCATGTCTCAATGTAATTGAGACCACACCTCTTTAAGATTGAAATTATATTTTATTTTTTTTGTTTGATGCTAATGTGCATGCCATGCTCATTATTCATGTCTCATTCATGATCTAGGTCACCTTCTCAACCATTTTCCTTGTAGGACCTCACTATAATTTATTCTATGAATCAAATTAAACATGTAGTTGATTCTTGTCCTTTGATATTTTTGATGGGTAAATAGGTTGTCAAATTTAAACTCATGCCTTGGTAATATCATCACCATCATCTCATTTTATCTTGTAGGTCACTGCCACGTGGCTTCTCCTTAATTTCCCTCTACTTTTCCCTCACTATTTAGCTAGATTCTATAGGTCTCACTTTGAGTACATTATCTCACTTACCTAGAGTTTTGATAAGGATTGACTATTACACAAACCACCTCAGGGATACATCATAATGAGGTTTCACCATGCATCATCATATCATTCACAAACTTGTCCATAGATCTGACATCATCATTGGGCCTACACAAAAATATTTAAGAGAGTAGGTTAATGGGATTATGCCATATGGCATCATCCTAATGCCCCACTCTATTGGATATGTTTGTACCATTACAATGCCTCTAGGCTAAAAGGTTAAAAATATGATTCTATGTGGTGAAATATCACTACTCCACTATCCCAGAGATTTTTGTACATAACATAGAGCATGTGGGTGAGTAGGTGATCAAGATGATGCCACATAATGTAATCCTACTACCCCACTTTCTTGAATATTTTTGTGAATGCCAAATGATGATGTCAAATCCTAAGAAATTACATGAGCAATACGATGATGTAAGGTTAAAACTCTTTGATCCATAGCCCTAGGTTAGTTTTTGACATAGTGAAACCTTATCAAAACTTCAAGTGAGCAAGATAACACTATCAAAGTGGGACCTGTATAAGCCAACCATGCAATGAGGAAAAAGTAGAGGGAAAGTGAGGAGAAGCCATGTGGTAGTGACCTACTAGGGCAAAGGACATGGTGGTAATTTTGACACCAAGGCACGAGTTTAAATTTTATGGCCCATCTACCCATAAAAATTGTTAGAGGCCAATAATCAATTACATATTCAATTTGATTTATAAAATCAATTGTAGCATGGTTTGAAATGGAAAAATGATTGATAAGGTGACCTAGATCATCAATGAGACAAGAATAATGAGTGTGGCATGCACATTAACATCAAATGAAGAACACAAAAGATAATTTCAGTCTTAAAGAGGCATGGTCTCAATTACATTGAGACATGGTTTAACTACACAAATTTTAGGCATACCTTTGATTTTTCAATGATTTTGAGTCATCCCCTCAACTGGATTCTTCTAATCATAGTGATGATTATTTATAATTTCCCCATTAGTGGTAAAATTTGATTAATTTTAAACTTCTCAGACCTACACACCTATATAATATTGAATTCTTGGTGTAATAAGAACTGGTGTTTTTTAGGATTGAGAGAATTATGCTTATGTTATTCTTTTTAGGATTATAGGAGACTATTCCTAGTTTGTTCCTTTTAGCTTAAAACTTATAATAGTGGACCAATCATTTATTTCATCATTTACCTACTTTCTAGATTAGTTTTTTGAGTTGAGGCTATTTAGAAGCCAAGTTTGTAGCTCACTGAGTATTTGATGAACCTTAAACAACCATTAGTAAAAATATCTTTAGTTTAAAATAATCCATGTGATAAACTTGGTCTACACATGCATATGGTGACCGTATTTTCTTCTTTTTTTCTACAACCTCATTCCACAGACTCTTGCACCATCCTTAGTTGGAGTTGTGCTAAGTGTGGTTCAATTAAGGACTAGTCTATATAAATATTCATCTACTCAATAGAATTGGGCTAGATGATATTAAAAATTAGACTCTTCTCTTTCTCCCTACTTTTATCTCTTTTTTTCCTTTTCTTATTAATCTATTAGTTGAAATTATTTTAGTTTCTAATTTTCAATCTAAATTTAACACTTACTTTGATTACATGTTCCTTTGTCTATTATTGTTTATGGATTATTGAACTTATAAGTAATATAAAATTTCATTATGAATTAGTTTTTATTCATAGTTAAATTATTTTTTAGGTTCCTTAGGAATAAGCTCTTAATTTTGATGAATATTGATCTGTCTAAAATACACACTAAAGAGACTTGATATGGTATGGTCACAACTAGTCAATTGGGTTACCCTACATACCAAGACCTGGTAACCAAGACCTTGGGGAGATTTATTCACACAAGTATGCTTTAATAATGATAAGGGACTAATAACCCCTACCTAATTTTCCATGTCAAAATACCTCACAACATATAGGATAAACATACATTTCACATATTTTACATCTAATTATTGTTAGACAAAATATTTGAGAAATATCATTAGAAATTAGATAAATATTTGTTCATTTAAGCTAATAATTATTTTTTATAAAATATGTAGTAGCCACTATTTCAATTAGGTTACCCATTTTTTCTAGAAAATAAGTCATGATTTCTAGTTAATTAAAGATAGCCATATTGTACTAGTATAATCTAAGTACAATATAGTTAGTGACCACTAGTTTAATAAAACTTTTAATATTGATTGAAATAAGTATCATCCACTTTTTTTGTATAAACATGCTATTTTGATTTTTAAAGTGTAATTGGATGTTTATTCATTAAAATAATAGACATACCTTTCACTAAAATAACAAACATACCTTTCACTAATTCAAATATTACCACTTGTATTTCCTTCTTTTTAAAGTTTTTTAGTAGAAAATAACTATCGGTGCCTTATTAATTTAATATGTACATATATTTTAATTTATATGGAAAAATATGAGTAAAATATATTAGAATATTAGAATCTATGAACTAATCAAGGTTGACCATACTATAGTTAAATCTGGAACATGATATTTACCTTTTATGTTTTATTATAGATTCAAAGCCACTATGCCAATAGAAAAAATATATATATTCAGCTAGAAACATATTGCGATATGCCTCTAAATATATTGATCTATTGCAAAATATATATATTAAATGATATTCTATCATTAGACAAAGCAAAAGAGACAATACTTTAAAAACTATAAAAGGAAAAATAAAAGTTAATTATTTTGACAAAAAAGTTTTTAATATAGTTTATAAGGTCGATGATTTAGTTATAATGGGAAGAAATGCATTTTACTAGGAAGATTTGGATGGAAATTGACTACAACACACAGTCAATAATCACCATCTAAATCATTTTTATGACAAATATTATTTTTACTTTCAATTTTGGTTTTCTTTATTTGTTTCTTTTTTATTATTGATTTTTGCCCAATGAATTTATCAATTAATATCCATAAATATTTCCATAAGTGTCCATAGATAGATAAAACCAAAAGGGATGCAAACATGTTATTATAGGCATTCTCTATTTAATTAATGATTTAGTTTCTTGGACTTATTTTAGTATTCGATTGACAAATATTTGATAATATATATTTTAATATTAAATTATTAATTTATCATCATATTTTGTGTGATAAGATATTGTAACATTACTTATCCATCCTTAACTTCTTAGTTTTTCATTTCCCTTTATTCATAGCATGCCAGCCTAAAAATACATCCCTAATATTAAAAAAACATTAAGGGGTTCACACTAAGTGAATTATTAAATGGTTTTACCAAGATTGAAATCATAGGTAAACTTTTAAAAACTTTATTTTGTATCCTATCTTCATGTCTAAAATTGGTTAGTAAGGTCACTAGTGTTAGCGCAAACTTTTATACACATCTTATAGAATTTGTTTTTTTATAAATGAACCTATGAATTTTTTTATAATTTATGATTTAAGACTATTATTTTACATGGGGAAACTTACATATATCAAATTTTATTATTATGCATAAATTACTCCATATTAGAGAATTTTTTTGTTGTGAAAGAGCCAAAGGCTTGGACATGCACAACATAATTTCTGGGGTCAATCAAATAGAATTATTCAATCATGAGAGAATGTAAAATATATAGATAAGTGATATCATATATTTATGTATTCAAATATTTTCTTATTATTTCCAATAAAAATAATTATAACCCCTAAATCTCTCATAAAACTATCTTCTACAATCTCTATCCTATTTTCTCTCAATAATCTTACAAACTCTTATATTAATGTAATTATTACTCACGTAATAATTAATTACATTATTTTATTCACTTATTATTTTACACACACTAATTATAATGTCAAACACCTAAGTCTTAAGTGCTTATGTGAGAAATAATCCTAACATTCCCCTCCTTAGTGGTCTATCAGTGTAGACTTTTGCCCCTCTAGGTTTTGTCTACATGATCTAGTTAAGATTTCTTAGGTTTAATAAAGGTCATTAAGGGGAAAATAATTACACATGAATAAGGATGTTAGGAATTATTTATTTTCCACCTATATAAAGAACCTTCCTATGTAATTTTTGGTTAATGCTTCTTAATACAATTTCATTATTATGAAGATATTTTTATTCCTCTTTTGAGTTATTCTTTTTAGGTTTCACTAATCCATATAGGTTTTATTCATACATTCTATCATATCCATTATATCTGATTGTGTTCCATTCTACCATAGTATCAAAGATTTACTATTAGCTGAATACCATTATTCTTATTGTGAGACCTTGCATTTAGCTTTTTCAAGTATTTTTATTAATTTTGGTTTTTAAGGGTTTGGTGGGATTAATCAAAAATTTATGTAGGTATATATATTTAGGGTCTCCTAATGAAAAATTGATAGATTAATTGGATTCATAAGGCATAAAAAACTTGGGATTAGATATAAGCATGACTTATTTTTATGACAGTCAATTTTTTGCCTTTTTTGGAGGGGTTGAGGGCATTTTTCAAAATATATAGACTCTATACCATATAGTACTTAAATTTAGAAAAATTTATTGGGTTTTTCTGGGTTTTTCAAAATATGAAGTGGTTATTCACCATATTTGCATAAAGACAAATAGATTTTCCAAGATTTAGGTTTATTTTGCACAAATTTTCACCATTTTTGGTTGGTTTTCAATATTTTATATAGAATTTAGGACTTTAAAAAAATTTAACCTCTTCAATCCCTCCTCTACTTTGTGAAATGTAAATTAAAGAATGCACATGTTTTTTTTACATCTATGAGCTTGAAGGACCATTAGCCTAACATCAGTCGATGTGAATGCATGATCATGAACCTTTGTTCATCCATGATGAGCACCTTCATGAGGCCCAAGGTCCATTAGCCCTAATAACTTATAAATAGAGATGAAATGATTCATTTTGTTCATGTGAAACACCTCCATGAGGTATAAAGTCTACCAACTTAGCTGTCTCAGATGTGACTCCATGCACCACTTCATCATGGGCCCTAAGGCCTGATGTGATAACTATGAATTCCATAGTGAAGATAAAACACCTAATGCTACCACTTAAATGCACTTACATGGGTTCACAAGTATAAAGGCCCACTTTTTTCTAGTGCATATGCATAAATGGCCACAAGGGTGACATTTCAAGGTTGGGAACACATATGAGATGTATAAGACCATCAAATTTAAGCTAGTAATTTGTAATAGTATTCATTGGTATAAAGGGGACATTTTAGGAGTGACATCATTCAAGAAGGAACATCATAATGAAAAATGAAATCATCAAAGGGGAGATCCCTCATCTTACCACTTATCCCCCTAGTCATAGGTATAGTCACATGTAGGGGACTAAAATTTGGATTCCTACTAGTGGGGGCTTAAATCTAGCACTACCCCTTAACCCCCTAGTCATATGGTGTGGTAATATAAAGTGGGATTAAATTTATATTCCTAATAGTGGTTACTTAACTCTAATACCCAATTCCAAGTTTTGAATACTCAACATTTTCTTAAATTTTGTAACGTGGAGGATCACCTTGCCATATTGAACATCAAATGAGCATAACCTTCAACCTGATAGTCCTTATAAGGTGCCATTTTTTTAAAATTAAATTTTTTTTGTAGATATTTACATTAGTTACATTATAATGTCTTATAAATTTGAACCCATATATATTCTATGGGTGTTACATTACTAGTCCATAACACACATAGTTCAGTAGATACTTCCTTTCTACACCATGGATCTTAGTTTTGTTCTACTTATTACACCATTCAAATATCACAAGTGTAAATTTAAAGTGAAATTCCACTTGTGAATCAAAGGCTTAAAAAAAATCATGATGTGTATAGAAATAGTACCAATACTAGATGTAAAGAAGGTGAAGTGGTAAAACTATAGTGATGAAGCCTGTGGTCTATTTTGTTTGTCTATATTTTTTGACTTACTTTTTCATATCGAATCTAAAACAAATCCAAAATAAGTGTGGACATTATTAGATAAACTCTTTTGAAATCAAGATAAAATGAGGGGTTATGAGTTAGAAAATGAACTCATTAGTTTGAACCCAGACAACTTTGATATGATATAAACTTCTTCACCAAGTTTGAATCACTCAAGTTATAGTTAAAACTATATAAAACATTGATAAAAAGGATGATCAATTGATTCTTTCCATCCTTTCCAAATTGGGATTTGACTATTTTGTATTCATTTTTACCTTTCATGCCACCAAGCATTCCATTGGATCTTCATGGACCATGCCATATTTGGATGGATTTATTGTTGACTTAACTTAGGAACAAGACAAGATCATTCAAATGGGTAAAATGAAGTCCTCCAAACATCATGCCTTATTCATAAGTCATGAAAAATATAAGGATTCCAAAAGTAAGGAGAATAAATAGAACAAGAAGGACCCAGAGCAAATGATGGATAAAAAATCTGATGTTAAGCTAGAATAATCAAAAGAATCCTCCTCTTTAGATGAGAAACCCAAGAAAGAGCAACTCACATGTGGATATTGTAAGAAATCTAGGAATGATGAGGATAAATGCATGAAAAATTAGATTTACCAGCTAAAAAAATGCTCGATAAGTATAATATCAGTGTCCTTGATTATTCCACTTATATTTCATCATCACAAGGGTATTATAAGGATAAAGATAGTAATAAGGGAAAAGATAAGGTCAAACAACTTGTTTAAGTTAAATCTTATCCTTGCACATGGGTTATTTATTATGGTGCATCACACCACATGGATTCATCATAGGATATGTTTAAATATTTAGAGCCTTGTTCTATGCTTTAGATTTTATTGGGTGATAATAATTTTATAGAAGTTAGTAGGACTGGATTTGTTGAAGTGAATGATGTGACATTTCATAACGTTCTATGTTTTCCCTCTTTATTCACCAATATATTATCTATTTATAAAATAACTCACATTTTTTTGGATAAGAGAGTTAATTTCACACCCAATTTTATGGTTATTGGTGAAGCTAATAGTGATTCCATTATTTCATTTCAAAAATTAGATCACCATTCTAAGTGTTATACTTTCTCTCATTTTCCCCTGATCAAACCTTTACTACATTAATTACTCATTCAACTAAAGTGAGTAAACTATGGCATGATTGATTTTCCATCTCAACTATCACTACCTAGAACAACTTAGTTGTCAAGACATGGTTATAGGGTTTCCATGAGTTAAGTTTTTTGATGGAGTTCATCGGGTCTATATTCTTGGTAAGCATCCAAAGGAGAAGTATGACAAGGGTAAAACATAGAGAGCTAAACATATATTGGATATTGTTCATAGTGACATTATTGGTCTATTTCCAAAACCTTCCTTCAACATGACTAAGTACATACTTACTTTCATTGATGACTATTCATGGTATATTTGGGTGTATTTTAATAAATAAAAATCATAGGTATTTGACTATTTTTAGGACCTTAAAGTTATTGTATTTAAATATTCAATTGAAGCCATCAAAATTTTGTGCACTAACAATGGTTTTTAGTATTTAAGTAACAATTTTAAGCAATTCTATACATTAGATGGGATTGAATTGTAGCGTATAGTTCCATACACTCCTCAATATAATGGTGTTTTAGAGTGTATTAACAAGTCCTTGAAAGAAATGGCTAGTTGTATGATATACTCCAAGTCTCTTTCACCTTAGTATTAGTCTAAGGCTATCAATTATGTTTTTTATATCCAAAATTAATTTCTTCAAAAATAGTTAAATGGAGTCACTCAGCTTGGAGTGGTAAAAAACCCATAATTGAGAACTTCCAAGTGTTCGATTCAACTATTATTTCTCATATTACTAAGAATAAGTGTAATTCATTGGAACTCTAGAGTCAATCATTCATATTTTTTGGATATACTAAGGGTGTTAAGGGATATATGCTTCTTCATCTTACCACTCATGAGTTGTCCATTAAGATGAGTGTTTATTTCATATAAGGTCCCTTAGAATCCACACTCAACACCTCTCACCCTTACTTAGATTCACTTGGATTTGATGATAATTTTAATGATTTAGATCCACCTAATCAACCTCTTAATGATCGAGATTCTTCTTCTAGTTATGATGATGAGAGTAGTGATTAGTATTTCCCTCCTTATCCTAGATTACCTTGAGATGATGAGTAATCCCCTCCTAACTATATGATCATTGGTCCCATTGAGGATAGATAGACACTTCAAAGTGATATCTAATTGGTTGGAGGTTCATCAAACAATAGGCAAACCCATTTATAATTTTAGGATGTCCCACATGCTTTCATTTCATCTATTTTGATCCAAAATAAGTTTTTGAGGCATCAAGCACTCCTAAGTGGGATACTACTATAGAAGAAAACTATTGTTCCTTGTATAGGAACAATGCATGGGATTTAGTCTCACTTCCTAAGGGAAGAAAATTTATTATATGTAGGTGGATGTACTGAACAAAGTTTGAAGCAGATGTGTCCATAGATAATTTCAAAGCATTTTTGGTAGTAAAATGTTTTTCTCAGGTGCCTGGTATTGACTACACTGAGATGTTCACCTTAGTTTCCAAAATTAACTCAATTTGACTCACTCTCTCCATTACCACAAAAAATCATTGGGGCATTCATAAAATGAATTTGAAGAGTGCCTTTCTTCACAATGACCTCAATGATGAAATATACATATAGAAACATAAGGATTTATGAAAAATTCCTCCATTTTTAAACTTAAAAAATCTATCTATGGCATCAAATAAAATTCTAAAGATTTGTATGATAAGATGAACTCCTTTATTATTTTGGTTGGGTTCACCAAATGCCATTTCTATCTGAATATCTACATTTTATGGTAGGATGATTCACTATTAGTTCTACTTCTTAACTTGGATGACCTATTGACTAGAGGGATTTATATACCCACCATTATAATAGTAAAATATAATTCATGAAATAGGTTATTAATGATTATCTTGGGCTTATTGAACTACTTCCTTGGGATTGAAATTTCTTAGTTTGACTCTAAGATCACTATTGCATAATCTAAGTATGCTCTTTATTTTCTTTCACAATTCAACATGGATGACTATAAGCTTGATCTAACTCTTTTTATATCTATTTTGAATTTTAAGGTTAATTTCCCATCTCCTTTCGTCTATGTTACCTTGTATTGATAACTTTTTGTTAGTATCATATTGGCATTTCATATGTAATTAGCATGGTCTCCATATTTATGCAATAACTGCATGATTTACATTGGAAAGAAGATAATAAAATCCTCCACTACATTCAAGGTACTCCTAGTTTTAGGATTCACTATGGAATATGCATCAACATTGAATTAATTAGGTATATAGATTTAGATAGGGCTAGTGACATTTAGTATCACAATTCTAATTATGGCTATAGTTTTTCCCTGGGTTTAAGTCTGACTGGTTGGTCTATTAAAAAGTAGAATGTTATTATTTTATATTATATAGAGGGAGAATACATAGGATTTGTTAATGATGCCAATAATGATATTTAGATTTGGAGTATTCTCATTGAGTTTGGCATCTAGTTTTGATGAACAACAATAATCTTCTACAATAACTAAATCACAATCTAGATCTGCAAGAATCTAGTCCTCCATCAATGGACTAAGCATATTGATATTAACATGTATTTCATTTGGGATATCATCCATGAGAAAATCATTTATCTCTTTTACATATAAAAAATAGAGTAAATTCCTATTATATTCATGAAACCTTTTGTTGAGATCAAGTATATTCATTTGTGTGTTCTTTTTGGGATTCAGACAGTTCCATCTTCTTCCTTCTATGGGTGATTATCTCTACGTACTTGGGTACCTCATCAGGGCTTTTTATTGGGACACTATTATTTTATCCACCTAATCTATGCTTAAGTGGGGGTGTTGGTGTATAATTTTATCCCACTAGGTTTTGTCTACATGATCTAGTCAAGATTGATTAGGTTTAACAAATTCCCTTAGGGGGGAAATAATCCCACATGGATGAGGATGTCAAGACTTGTCTATTTTACACCTATATAAAGAAATTTCTTATATAATTTTTGGATAATGCTTATTAATACAATTTATTTATTATGAATATATTATTCTTCCTCTTTTGAGTTGTTATTTTCAGGTTTCACTACTCCATACAAGTTTTATCTATGCATTCGATCATGTCCAATAGATCGAATTGTGGCCCACTCTAACATGGTCACATGGGAGAAAAATGATAAAACATATTTTTAGAGAAATCATGTGACCATCCTCATTATTTTATTAAAACCATAACTAGATTGTCACTGATGTTAAAATTATCCTTGTTTTGGATCCCCCTATGTAAAAAAAACCATTGAATGTTAATTTTCACTGTAATTGTATCCAAGTAAAAATGAAGGTGACCCATTTAAAATTTGTCAAAAAATAACACTTATACCTCCTTTTACAAATAATATTTTAATCTAAAAGATAATACATCCCCATTTTAATAAATTATCCCTCCCCTACCTATTAATAAAATATGTATTAAAAAACATTTTAAAACATTTCTTAAACAAAATTTTTCTTTATGTTGTAAAACTATGTCCTTTGTAAAAATAATAAATGTAGGTTTTGATGAGTTGTATTTCAAGTTTTTCATGGCGTGTAAGGTTTGATATTTGAGGAATATAAAAAATGTTTGGATTCAAAGATAATTGTCATTTAGTAGGGTGTGTAGATATTGGATAGAATAACTGAGTGTTGATAGTGGAAAACAATTTTTAGATACCTAAATCAATGAGCTTGATGTAGGAATTGATTTCCAAAACTATTGGGTGAAGATACAGTCTGCATGAAGAGGTGGATCTCACTATTGGATGTATCTTTATAGATAAGTAGTAAGATGTGCACATGCCAAGTTTAATCATAAAGGATGTCAAATACATCAAAGGAGCTCAATAATCTCCATTTAAAACAACCCAAAACCTATGTCAAGTGATGAAAAAAAAGGTTAGTTCAAGTCATAGATTCAACCAATGAATTATAGAAATGACATAATGTAGAACCCTCATGTGTGAATTTTAGATCTAATGCATGCAGTCATGTGTAATTTCCTCACCATGAAAATATTCAACTAATAATGAATAAGGGAATGAACACAACAATATTGAATATAATACAATGTGTGTATTTGTGAAATCCAATCTTCAATTATATATTCAAATGCTCAAATATTGTAATGGGGAATTGCATCCAATTGCATCCTTAGATTACACTCTAAAAACTTATATTTATTCATTATTTTTCTTCCTCTAATCCTTCAAAAAATATAACACAGAAAAATATACTAAACACAGAAAACACACACACACACATTAAAATAATCAATGCCAATGGGATTTTCAATGGTTTACACTACTTAACCATGAAAAAAAGGTTGAATATTTAATGGAAAGAGAAATGAACATGGTTTTCACTTCAAGACTATTATTATGAACAAGACCTAAACTTTGAAAAGGTCCCATATGGTATCTTATTTGATATCAAATGTATAAATTATTATATATTAGAGAATTTATTTGTTGTGAAAGAGTCAAAGTTTGGATGTGCACATCATAATATTTGAGGTTAATCAAATTTAATTATTTAATCACGAGAGAATGTATAATATATAGATAAGTGATTGCATAGATTTAGGAAGTAAAATATCATCTTATTATCTCCCAAAAACTCTCATTATATCCCCTAGATCTCTCAAAAACCCATCTTCTATAATCTCTCTCATATTATCTCTCAATAATCCTACAAACTCCTATATTAATGTGATTATTAATCATGTAGTAATCACCTACATTATTTTATCCACTTACTATTTTACACACATAAACTAATTATAATATGAAGCATCTAAGTCCTAGGTACCCATGTGAGTAATGATCTTAGCATATTATGATTTGATTCATTTTGATTTTTTTATTCATAAGTACACATTTTATTGATGTCCATTTTAATTAAATAGTTCATACATCTTCACAAGGATAAAATACAGTAGTCACCATATTTTATTTAAAATATAAGACTATAATTTTTTTTTATCTTTATAAAACATGATTATTCGTTAAAAATAAAAATGAGGGCCTATATAATGTGTCATTTTATCATTCTGACTTTTTCAAAATTTTGAATAAAAATATTTCAAACCCAACATGGTTTTATCTTAATAAACTTTGATAATGATATCCAATTAACAATGAAATATTTATTCTATCATTACAAAAAATATAATAAATATATAATAAGGTTGTAAAATTATTTCAATCCAACATTTATTGTATAAATGGTCACATTATTGTGAAGAGATTATCATTGTTTTGGTTGGCACAATGTTGAGAAATATGAATAACTAATTTCTTTCACTGGGTAAAAATTTAAACCATTATCATCAACTATTTGTACATTTCATAGTCACATAAAAAAATTAAGGACTCCAGTATATGACATTAAAAATAAATATTACATAATGAATTAATTAAATATAGTTTCTAAATATGTCCTTTTGGTGATATTTATTTTTAAAATAGGTAATTATTTGACGTGTTTGATCACAAAATCTAGTTAGTATAATATTTTTAAAGCTTGGATTTATTCATGTAAAATTGAATTGAAATTTAGAACACATTAGAGTACATTTAGATATACCCATATGGACTAGTTAGGAGTCACACCTAGGACCTTCAACAAACCTAAGACCTTCCATTTTCTACTGGAGTGCTCTACCAATTGAGATATTCACCCCTCTATGTCTAGCCCAGCATTGGTCTGAGTGTGAATTATTTACAACACCACCCCTTAAGACACGCTATAGGTGCTTAGGGATCTTAGCCTAACTTTGATACCACATGTTGAGCTACAACTCATATAGACCAGCTAGGACTCAAACCTAGTGTTGATGCCTCTAGATGTATCATAGGTGCTATAAGTGTTTAAAGGACACTTCTCATTTTAGAATTTAGGGAACTCAAAGAATGAGTAGAATGCTATGGTAATCTAGTTACCCATGGTGAAATAGGGGAAAAACAATAAGTTGTTCCACAATATTTATATTGATTGGTGGTTGGGAGCCACTATGGCCAATCTAAGTGAGATGTAAGATATATATGCTATTATCATTAAATTTGTGATCAAGTTATAAACTACAGATTAATCTAGATGAATATTTACAATGTAATTTAAACTAGAGTGATTTGGTTTAACAAGGAGCAAAAGAAAGAGTAGGGCAGAAAGAAAGTGTTTTGATTTTTAGTTCAGATATTATGACAAAGCTTAGATTTCATCAAGACATACATTCAAACTAATACATGACATAAAATAGATATAACATAGATCTAACTATGTACTAGGCAATTATCTAAGGAATGGATGGAACAATGAAAATAAGAAACTATATTCAATTTAAATATTTAATTCATAATAAAATTGCATTAACACATCTATAAGATAAGAAAGGGAAATGAAATGAACCTAAGATATTTAAACTAACCTAGAATATGCACAAGCTAAGTACTCTACATTCGTATATGGACAACAAGAATCACTGAAAACCATTCAAATCTAAATCTCCAAACAAATAGTTGAGAAAGTAGCCCTAATATAAAACACACAAATAAATATTGGAAAATATTTTTAGAATTCCTCACTTGTATTAATTACTCAAAGTTTACACAAAGTCTTTTTGCTCAAAAATTTCTCCTACTTTACAAAATGGTAATACTGCCTTTTATAAGATGCTAAGGTAGTACACTAGTTAGTCATGAGATTAAAAATGTACAAAGGTAAGGATAACTATCCCTTTTAAAAAGTTCTAAAATACATTCCTCTTTCCAAAGTGGACTGACCTATAGGCAACTGTGCTAATAAACTAACACATTCCCATACAAAAATAATATTCTACTTTTGAATATTACAAAATTTATTAACAAATTGAATATTTTTAGATAGCTGGTGGGCCTTATGTTGAAGAACTCTCCTACTGCTCTTGAAGGATCTTCATTGCCTTTTGATGTTGTTCATATACCAGCCTTAAGTTGATAGCTATATCTAAGAGCCATTCATCCTCTTCGTCAACCAAGTCATCAAAATCTCTATCATTCCTTGCCATTACTTCCTTAATACTCTTTGCCTCAAAGATTTTCTCTTTTATAGTCAGGATCATGCCCATAACCCTATTATTTTCACTCCCAGACTATCCCTAACTCTTGATCATAACATTTTTCATAACCAAGGTGACATTGTGTTTGTACTCATCATCTACAATGATGCCCACATAAATAAGTGTGGTAGGCATGGCAAGCATGGTTCTAAGGATCTTCTCAATTCTATTTATTAACTCCTTATCATCCCTTAGGACCCTCTTTAAGTTCTTCAACCAACTACTTAGACTTTGGATCTTGTCAATAATTATTCCCATAATTTCATTCAAATGGGCTATGTTGATGGTCCTAAAGCTAGGAATCTAGTCTTCCACCAATATGCTAATTAGTTCCTTGATTTTGTCTTTTGAATTATACCATTGGGTTATTGAACCCTTGGCTACTACATCTAGGTGGGCTAATGGACTCTACCTTGTATTCATTTCCTTCAAGGAATTGAACATATCATGAAAATATGCCTTAAACATCTTTATCATTTGTTTAGGAACTAACAAGAAAACCTGTGTCTCAATATTTTTTTTTCATTCTACAGATTCTCTATCTTTTGATATAGGCCTTTGATGCCTAATTTTAGTAGGGATGAATGGACATTATCTATTCCAACTATGTCTTCTTCATATATTAGGTGTTCACAAGGTTCCTGACCTCCTACTGGAGTTAAGCCCACAAAAGGTTTAACTCTTTGAAAAGTAAACTCCTCATTCTATACCATGGTCTTCTTTGTAATCACTCTCTCTAGTCCTATTGTCTCTAGATTGAATTTCACACTTACTAATGACTCTATGATCTTTAGAGGTTTTGGGACTTCCATATATGTACTTCTTGAGGTTCCATGGGTTTCTACTTGAGTGCTACTTGATCCCTTAAGGGTGGTCATCCTTATTCCCTCCTCTTGTTTCATCAAAGACATTATCCATGGCTTTAGATCATCATGAATAGTGATGTTAATTGTCTGGGTCATGGCCCATGAATTATAAAATGTTGGGATCTTTTGTATATTCTCATAAATGAACCATTTAGGGATGATTGGCCCATAAATGGGATTCTCATCATTGAATAACTTAACCTAACTCAAAGTATGGGTGAAGGTTAACTTTGGCTTCATATTTGTAATTGGGACCAATGCCAACTCATCCTTCCTCTTGTATAGGGGTGCAACTGGAACTAAGTCTAGAGCTATCTCCTTCACTTTTTATTATTTTAATTACTTGGATTGGGTTGGGGGCTCTTCAATCTATTAGTATTCTTTATCTAATCCATATGCCTTATCAATAACTTTAAGTGCATCCTCCACTGTCTCCTTAGGACTAGTGTAATCATGTCAATAAACTCAATTGGGGATTCTAACCTTTTAGGTTGGGTAAAAGAAGATGATCCCTCCCTAAGCCTTTCTTCTAACTTCTCCTTATTAGGTATTTATGCAACTTATTATTGGGTTTGTTGTAGTGATTGTTCTAGAGGGGGCCTAAAAGAGGGTCCAGGTAACAAGTTGTACTATAGGGGCCCCATCTATCATATATCACTAGGTTTATCGTCTCTATCTATTCTAGGATCAAGCCTGATATTAAGTTTCTTTAACCTAGCCAATACTTTTATGAAATTGTGGGCCCTGATATATATCATGTGATGAACACCAAGCCCATGTTCATAGGGGTAGTTCATTTTTTTTATTTTAAATGTTTTTTTACTATATCATGAGGGTCTCACTACCTAAAATCATCTAATTTTAAGTTGAAGGAGTCTATATGTTTGGTGATGACATCCACATGCTCTTAATTATAAAGTATAGTCTTGATAATGGTCAAAGGAAAGAGGTAAAGGAGTCCTTTCCTTTTTTTCTTACACACACCATCTATGCCTTGGAAAATTTGGTATGCAACCTCTTATTTTCCAATTTGGTTAGCACATGGACTGGTAGCTTGATGGGATGAACTAAGGTCCCTTCTATTTTTATAACCATGCAATCTAGATGCAACCAGGTGTTTCTAATCAACTCCACATTCTTCTTGACCAAAGGGATAATTCTACCCATGGGGATCCCTATAATATCTTCTACCAAAGCTAGATATATATAATCACAAATAAATTGTACATTTTGTCTATATTTGAATATGTGCAATTTGGAATAGTGATGAGAAATAGTGTGTCTCCCATTAGGTGACCAATTCTTTATGTCGGGGATGTTAGTGGTGGCTAAGAGGGCATCTAGAATATAAGACATCATAAATAAGTGGATACTAGTTTTCTTCTTCATGGCTTAAATTTTTTTTTTCAAAAAAATGTTAATCATATCACCTATTAGGGGAGTGAGTCCTTTTTATACCATAAAGTACACATAGGCACCAAGATTTTATTAACATGTGTGGTGGAAGGGAATTCAAATGATCTATTGAATAGGGTCATGATTACTCTGATCCCTTCCTTAAATTGTACAATTGGGATATTCATAGTGGGGTCTTGGATTACATGGGTTGTGGTGAGTAGCCATGGGGAAAGGAGACCATTCAAGTCATTTTTACTAGTCCATGATCTAATTGTAGAAAATTATACCTCAGGATTACATAGATTGTAATATATTTCAAATTCAAGAGGAGAAAAATATGCTATTTTTCTAAAATTACATTTATGAACTATCCAATCCTGATCAATTTTATAGTCTATGAAAACGGGGGTAATAACATCAATACAGTGCAATACCTCAAGTTTTGTAGTAGCATAGTGGAGACTAGTCATCTGGATGAATATTATGTTGGTGTGCCTTCATAATACTATGGCATTATTATGCTCTTCCTGTATGATAGATTTCATCTCTTCAATAGTCCAAAAAAAATTAGATCATTTTTATTTTCCTATGTTTAATGTTTCAACATCAAAGTTAGTATCCTTGAATACTCTTACCTCATTATCTAAATCTAAATACAACTTTATGTCATCCTTTTATTGCTTATTTTGAGTTTCCATGATTGTGAAACTTGAAAATGGCTCACTTATGGTCTTCAAGTATCCTCTAGATTAGTTTGCTCTTGCTCAAATAACAATTGGAATCTTTCTAGCTTGATTGTGATTGATTAGAGTTTAAATTAGGGATTTATGTAGAGGTTAGGGCTTCTTTGTATATTTAGTGGTGATGGTAGCTTAGACTTAGGATAATTCATTCCTTATATTTTTTTGAGACCATTGCCTTTATATATTTTCCTTTTTGTGCCCATAAAATCTTTGATTTTGTCATTTTATGCTTGTGTGGTGTCTATGTGGTAGCTTTCACAACATTTTTTATAAATGCTTTAAAGGAAATAGCCATTGAATTTGAAATCCTTCTTTTGCTTTGTACCATCAAATATTTTCTCATGGATCAATGTGGACCATTGATAATGATCTCAGGGCTTATAAGTTATTGGTTGTCTTTGAATCGACCTACACAGTTGTGCCACTTGGCACCTTCACAAGCCTCTTAGGCTCTATATTTAATCAGTGAACATGTGATCACCACATGTTAATCCCATGGGCCTTTAGGAGTCTTGCTGAATAGTCCCTGTTAATTGGATTCCATCCAATTGGCTTGCTCTGATGAATTGCAAACCATCAATCTTTCAAGATGTATGAACTTTAACTAGCATCAAGATATAAAAGAGACTTAGGCTAAGTACTTTAGACTAAAGTTTATTTTGTGTTAATAAACATGACATATACTTTAGGTTAAAATATTTAAGATATGTTTTAAAACACATATAAAGGGGTCCTAATTAACAGAAGTATCTATTGCAAGGTTTTGACCTAGGGTTTTATCATGTTGAAAAACATGATAAAATTTTAGGTTAAAACTTCTAGGCTAAGTTTTATGGCATAGGGACATAATATAAGTCTTTAACCCAAGGTTAAGTCCATGCCTATGAGTATTAGACTACAAGATCATTTATCATTGAAGTTTAAAGACTTTAAGTGCTTTTATATTTCCCAAAAAAGGGGGGTCTATTGATTTTCAACACAAGTAATAAGATTTAGCAATGTTTTAAATAATATTTTAATGTCTAAGAAAAATAATTGATGAGCTTAAATTTGATGGCCTAGTGGAAGTTAATGACAACCTCATGGGCATCGAATGATGTTTGTAAGAATGTCAAATTTAAGTTCATAAAAATCATTAGGTCCATATATCCTGGATTTAACATGATTCATCTGATAATTTGGTCCTAACCAAACATAGACCATTGATTAAGATCTGAGCACATGCATACCATTGGTCCCTATAATCATGAAGAGGATTGAGTTAGCCCATGGATCAATGCATATGAAAAATAGGCTTAAGTTAAAGGCCTAAGTATTCATAGCATAATAAAATTGGTCCCTTCACATATTCTAGTCATAACCAAAGGTTTTAGCCTAAGGTTTATTCTATTTAAATAATAAAATAATCCTTAAGGTAAAATCTTAGGTTAAGTGTATGTTTTAATGTACTGGGCCATTTTAACTCTAAGTTCAAACATGAGAGTATTCGTGGTGACTCCATGGGACTCCTTAACCTTTGAATCTATTTGACCCTAGGAAGGGTCTAGAGAATGTCAATAGATATTTAAGTTCTCAAGATGGTGACACTTGTCATCCTCATAGGGTTTCTTTAGGCCTTTGAAATTTCAATGCCATGTTTGCTCCATCAGATCTATTTTTCCAGTAGGCATGGATTTTTGATCATGATCCAAATATTTGCACATGATTGGCTCCTTTCAAATTCTTAAAGTTGTGGCATAAATCTTATCTTAAGGTTTTGTTGTGTTAATAAATATAGCAAGACCTTAGGATAAAACTTAGGCTAAGTCTATATTTAATAAAATGGGACCCTTTTAATCTTGAAGGTGATTATGTGCCATTCAATCATTGGTCTTGCTTAAGCATGGATCATTGATCATGATCCTAGGGTTTATGTAGAATTGGTTTGATGGAACAAGGATTTAGATTCATTAGGTCTCCTTCACTCCATATGATTATTTTCCATGATGAATTGAGAGTAGTTGATCTTGTTAAGAGAAAAGATGTTTAAGTTAGGGATTGGCTCCATATAGGAACTTAGGCTAAAGTTTTAAGACAAAGGTCTCATTCATGTTAATAAAAATGAATGGGGCCTTAGGATTAATAATTTAGGTTAAGTATATAACAAAATTAACCACATGATCTAAAGTGTGGGACCAAGTTAGGAACATAAAGGACCCTATAAACATAAACGTTAGACCTTGTTAAAATAAAGAGAAGAAAAAGGGGGAAATATAAAGGGACCAAGCATAATATTTTAGGCTAAGGTTTGGTCATGTTAAAAAACATGACCAATCCTTTGTATAAAAATTAGACTTAAATCTAAATTAAGTTTAGAAATTTTCTTGCCAAATTTGCTCCCACCAAATTTGAATTTGAACAAAGGGTCTAAGCTAGGGTTTTATAAAGGAAGGCTTTAGAACATGACTCTAACTATGAGCTCTCACTAACTAAAGGATAGTAAGAGCTTAAATGAGGATAAAACAATGATATTATCCAATATGATCCATTAATAAGAGCTCCATGAAACCTACAATTTAAGATGTGAGGTCTAACTATTAACAACATTAGGCAAGGGTAATGCAAAACCATGAACAAATGGGCTAACTTATTAGGTGTAGATGATCTTAATAATGTGTATAACATTAATATTTTAGTGTTAAGGTTCAAAATATGCACAAGGTTTCCTATTTTTTAGAAATAGGGGTATGTTGATCTCAAAAAATGGCAAATTCTAGGGGAAACATAACATTATGTTAGAACTTAGAGACTCTAGTTTAGACAAATAACTAGGTCACTTATTCTACTTGATCAATGTCAATATCAAGATCAATTCCTAGTTGAAATAAAACTTGCACATGTAGAATTAGGATAAAACATCAAGACATAACCATGTTGTGTGTGTGCTTTGACTCCACTTACTATTTTCCATGGGATTCAGGGGATAACTTTTAGGTTTCATGGATTTAATCATCAACATAAACTTAAAGAATGTTTATATATTCATTAAAAACCATGCTTCTTGTTGTCCCAAAAAAATGAGTGACATTTTTGGGACAACCTATGAACTATTTTGGTTCATCGGGCCAAAATCATCTCTCCCTTTTCAAAAATTATTTTGAGCATTCAGGTTCTTCATTTTTCAAAGCTTTTCCAAAAATATATAGACTCTATAGATATGTTTCTATAGACTCAACATGCTTGATATTAGTAGGTTCATCAAGTTCAAAGTATTCTATGGGTGAGTTCAATCAAAAGAACAAGTTTCCAACACTTAGTCATTTCCAGGATTGGTTCAGCACCTTGGTTCAATCAAAAATGTCCATCGAAAAGCTTCAAAGAACAAAGGCTTGAATTGTTGAACTGTTGAACCTTGAACCATTTGGTTCAATAGTTTAATGGGTTTAATGACCAATTGGTTCAATGCACTTGGTGCAAAATATTAAAAAGACTTAGCCAAATAACAAAGAATGAACTGATTGAACCATTGAACCAAAAGTTGGTTCAATCGGTTGGTTCAATTGGTAGGTTCAAGGGGTTGCCCCAAAGCCAAAGGAACAAGTGCCCTTATGGAGGGTTGAGTTGTGGAGCTAAAAGCTTCACTAATGAGCTAATGTTGAGGTTGTGTAATCGGCATCGGTCAGAACAAACTGACATCGATTAGGGGTTGACTGACATTGGTCATCTTCAGATCGACATCGACTTCTGTGCATTTCTAGAATTATTATTTTTAGGAAAATATATTTGAGCCTTTGATTTAAGAGGTGGATCTAAGGGTGTTGAATTCATAGCTCATGAACCCTAGTGTTGTAGTATTCTATATAGTAGGGTTAGATCCTTATAGCATGTACAATTCAGTAATTGAGTTGATTGTAATTGATTGAGAGAGAGAGAGAGAACTCTTGAGGGAGAAATATTGTACATCTGTGAGGTGTGAGGAGAGAGATTTCTTCATTGTATTTTCTTTTAGAAGACTTTAATACATATTGGTTGTTTCTTGTATCTCCTATTATTTGTTGTTTCTGATTTCTAGTTACTTATTACTTTTGGTTTCAATTCCGTGTTTAGTTGCTTATATAAAATTAATCAATTATAATCTAAGATCCTAACAATTGGTATCAGAGTGTGTTAGTGTTTGTTGATTATAGAATTCACTCACAGGGGTTTCTAATTGAGTGGGAGAAAAGCAATGGTAGAAGAAAGTAAACTAAGAATGGAGAAATTCAATGGCAAGAATTATCAATTATGGAGGATGCAGATTGAAAATTATCTGTATCAAAAAGATCTGTATTTACCATTGGGTGGGGTTTCAAGGAAGCCCATAGATATGGAAGATGAAGAATGGAATATTCTAGATAGAAAGGCTCTTAGATCTATAAGGTTGAGCCTGGTAACTTCTGTGTTTTCCAACTTATCACAGGCAAAGACAATGATAGATTTAATGGATACTTTGGCAAATTTATATGAAAAACCCTCAGCTTCAAATAAGGTATATCTTATGAACCAATTATTTAATTTGCAAATGCAGGAAGGTGGATATATATCTAGTCATCATAATGATTTCCATACAATAGTAAATCAATTAAATTCAGTCAAAATAGGTTTTGATGATGAAATTAAGGCTCTCTTAATCTTATGCTCTTTACCTAAAAGTTGGCATAGTTTGGTAATGGCAATTAGTAATACTGCATCTGCTTCAAATATCTTGAAAGTTGATGATGTTGTTAGTGTAATATTGAATGAAAAAAATTGTAGGAAAAGCACAGTGGAAACATCAGGGAATGATTTAAGTGTTGAAAGCAGGGGAAGGAAAAGAGAGAAGGGCAAGCAAGGGAAATCAAGGTCAAAGATGGGAAGTAGATCCAAATCCAGAAATGGAAGAATAACCCGCTGGAATTGTGGAAAGAAAGGGCATGCAAAGAAAGATTTTTGGTTGAAGGATAACAAATAAAATCAGCATGAAGGTAATAAAGAAGAAAAATTTGTAGGTATTGTTGCATAAGATGCTCTTATATTTTCTTTGGATAATAAATTAGAATCATGGGTTTTAGATTCTAGTGCCTCTTTCCATGCAACCCCAAATAGAGAATTTTTCAATGATTATGTCCATGGAGATTTTGGAAAAGTTTATTTAGGGGATGATGAGCCTTGAAAAATTATTGGCAAAGGAAAGGTGCAGCTAAAATTGTAGAATGGAAATAGATGGGTGTTGAAGGATGTCATGCATGTACCTATCATGAAGAAGAATCTGATTTCTGCAAGAAAGTTGGGTTATGAGGGTTGCACAGTAACTCTCACAACTAAATCTTGGAAAGTTTCCAATGGTGCACTTGTATTAGCAAAAGGTAAGAGAGTAGCTACACTTTATCTATCTACTTGTATTACAGATTATTCTCCTTCTATTTTATCTACTTCAGATGTAGATGCAAAGTTGTGGCACTTTAGGCTTGGTCACATGAGTGAGAAGGTAATGAATGTTCTTAAGTCAAAAGGTAAGCTTTTAGATTTGAAAAGCATAGATCTATATTTTTGTGAGCATTGTATTTTTGGGAAATAGAAGAAAGTGAGCTTTCTCAAAACTGGATCAAAAAAGAAGAAGCACAAGTTGGAGCTTGTTCACATAGACGTGTGGAGACCATCTCAGGTAGCTTCTATTGGAGGATCACAGTATTATGTTTCTTTCATTGATGATGCTACAAGAAAGGTATGGGTTTATTTCATAAAGAGGAAATTTGATGTTTTTGACACATTTAAGAAATGGAAAGCTTTGGTTGAGAATGAAATAGGTTTGAGATTGAAGTGCCTTAGATCTGACAATGGTGGTGAGTACTGCAGCAATAAATTCAATAGTTACTATTCTATGAGTGGAATACATAGGGAAAGGATGGTTCCAAGGACACCTCAACAAAATGGATTTGCTAAAAGGATGAATAGAGCAATAATGGAGTGTATATAGAGTATGAGGTTGCATGCTAGTTTGCCCTTACAATTTTGGGCAGAAGCTGTAGATACTACGGTTTACCTGATTAATAGAGGACCTTCTACTACACTGGATGGTGGAATTCTAGAAAAGGCTTAGATAGGTAAAAAGGTAGATCTTTCATTTCTCAGAGTTTTTGGTTCTGAAGCTTTTGTGCACATTGATAAAGAAAATAGAAAGAAGATGGATGCTAAATCTATGTGGTGCACTTCCATTGGTTATGGTTTTGGAGATTTCGGATTCCAGTTGTGGAATTTAGAAACTAACAAAATTATTAGAATCCATGATGTAGTTTTCAATGAGAAGGTGATGTATAGTGATCAACTCAAGAGGCTAAATAATTTTGAGTAGGGCAATCTTCATTTGGAAGAGGTTATGATCTAAAATGAGCTCACAGGTAAAAATCGTCACTCACAGAAAAACACAGAGATCGACGTCGGTCAAGTGGAGACCGATGTCAGCTAGGTGGAATCAGCATTGGTCAAGTGGAAATCAGTGTTGATTAGGTGGAATCAACATCGGTCAGGTGCAGACTAACATCCATTAGAGATTATTGGGATCAGTCACTATCAAAAGAAAATTTGGGTAGACAACAAGTTGTAAATGAGTCTCAAATGCCCATAAGGAGGTTTGAAAGGGTAACTAAACCTCCAATTCATTATTCCCCTTATTTATACTACTTGTTGCTCATTAATGGTGGAGAACCAAAAAGTTTTGATGAGATAATGTAGGTAGAATCCAAGAAACAGTGGGAGCATGGCATGAATGAGGAAATTGATTCCTTGGAAGAGAACCATATGTGGGATTTGGTTGAGTTACCAGCCAAAAAAAAAGCACTAAAAAACAAA
This sequence comes from Torreya grandis, assembly GCA_037957365.1. Taxonomy (NCBI): domain Eukaryota; kingdom Viridiplantae; phylum Streptophyta; class Pinopsida; order Cupressales; family Taxaceae; genus Torreya; species Torreya grandis. The sequence goes on along the minus strand of JARHVA010000541.1, from coordinate 239,881 downwards.
TGGGTATATAGGTTAAAGGAAGGAGAGAATGGATAAATGAGACATAAGGCTAGGTTGGTAGTAAAGGGATTTGCACAGAAACTAGGTATTGATTTTAGTGAAATTTTTTCTCCTGTAGTAAAGATGACTTCTATTTGGAGTGTATTGTCTTTAGTTGCTATTGAGGATTTGCATCTTGAGTAGCTTGATGTTAAGATAGCATTTCTTCATGAAGATTTGGATGAAGAGATATATATGGATCAACTAGAAGGTTTTGAGGTCAAAGGTAAGGAAAAACTTGTGTGTAGATTGAAGAAAAGCTTATATGGTCTTAAGCAAGCTCCAAGACAATGGTATTTGAGGTTTGATAGGTTTATGATAGAGCATGGCTTTAGTAAATGTCAATCTGACCATTTTGTTTATTTTATCAGATTAGATAATGGTAGTTATATTATCCTGTTATTATATGTAGATGATATGCTTGTTGCAGGTTCACACATGCAGGAAATTACTAAGCTTAAGGTAAAATTAGCTCACACATTTGCCATGAAGGATTTAGGAGCAGAAAATAAAATCCTTGGCATGAGTATTAAGAGAGACAAAAAAAATCACAGTTTGATTTTGTCTCAAGAAGATTATGTGAATAAGGTGTTGGAGTGGTTCAATATGCAGGATGCAAAATCGGTAAGCACACCTATGGCTGGACACTTCAAGTTGAGTAAATAATAGTGTCTTAAATCACATGATGGTGTTGAGTACATGAGTAGAGTTCCATATGCTTCAGTAGTTGGGAGCTTGATGTATGTAATGGTATGTATTAGACCAGATATTGCCCAAGCAATGGGAGTTATCAGCAAGTTTATGGCCAATCCAAGAAAGGAACACTGGAAAGTAGTTCAGTGGATTCTCAAATATTTGAGAGAGACCAACAGTAGGCATTTATGCTATGGAGGGTCAAACACTTCTCTACATGGGTATGTAGATTCAGATATGGAAGGTGACTTGGATGGTAGGAGAAACACCACAGGATATGTGTTCACTACTGGTGGAACAGCGGTTAGCTAGATTTCAAAGTTACAGAAGGTTATTGCCTTGTCTACTATAGAGGTAGAATATATTAGAGTCACAGAGGCTAGCAATGAAATGATTTGGATGACTTAGTTCATGGAAGAGTTGGGAAAGGAGCAAGAGAGTTGCAGATTGTACAGTGATAGTCAAAGTGCAATTCATTTGGCAAAGTATTCAGCCTTCATTCAAGAACCAAATATACATAGCTTAGGTACCACTTCATTAGACAGGTATTAGAGGATGGACAGTTGAAGCTAGAAAAGATCCATATGGATAAGAACCCTGATGATATGTTAACAAAGCTGGTAACAAAGGAGAATTTGAATCTTTATTCAACTTTTGTTGGTCTTCAAGATTGAAATTGAAGAGGGAGAAACAAGCCAGAGATGTTTAGAGGATGTTGTTGTATAGGTATAGGTGTAGCTATTAATCTCCAAGTGGGAGATTGTTGAGTTGTGGAGCTAAAAGCTTCAGTAATGAGCTAATGTTGAGGTTGTTGGGTTTACATAGTAATCAGCATCGATCAGAACCAACCAACATCGGTCAGAACAAACTGACATCGGTTAGGGGTCGACTGGTATCAGTCATCTTTAGACCAACACCGACTTCTGTGTGTTTCTAGAATTATTACTTTTAGGAAAATATATTTGAGCCTTTGATTTAGGAGGTGGATCTAAGGGTGTTGAATGCATGGCTCATGAACCCTAGTGTTGTAGTATTCTATATAGTAGGGTTATATCCTCATAGCATGTACAATTTAGTAATTGAGTTGATTGTAATTGATTGAGAGAGAGAGAGAGAACTCTTGAGGGAGAATTACTGTACATCTATGAGGTGTGAGGAGAGAGAGATTTATTCATTATATTTCCTTCTAGAAGAGTTTAATATAGATTGGTTGTTCCTTGTATCTCTTATTATTTGTTATTTCTGATTTTTAGTTACTTATTACTTCTAGTTTCAATTCTATGTTTAGTTGCTTATACAAAAGTAATCAATTGTAATCTAAGATCCTAACAAGGGTAGTAAACAAAAGTGGACAAAAGTTGGAAATACCTCAATAAAATGGCTAAGTAAAAGAGGCCAAAAGAATTCTTTCAGGAATATTTTTCTCAAAAAAATGTTTAAGGCAAAATTCCTTTAGACTTTTTGTCCGAAGGAATTCTTTCAGGATTTTTGTCCGAAGGAAAAGCCCAATGAAAAAATACTGAAAGCCAAAAGCCCACTGAAGAGGCAAGAACCCGCTAGGGAAGTTAAAGCCCGAAGGCCACCTGAAAAATCTTGAAGGGTAGATACCCTTGCGGGGGACACTTGACATCAGAAAAAGGACCTTTTCCAAGGACCCGGAGGGACACCTTCCCTTTGGGACATTCCAAATGTTGAATAAAGATGTAGAAAGGAATCCTCAAAGACTTAGACATAAATAGATTCAAAGAATGAACTGATTGAATCATTGTACTATTGAACCAAATGGTTCAATGAGTTCATAGGTTCAAAGGTTCAACCAAAAAGCAAAGAAGTTCTTAAGCAGGGAAGCGATGGACCAAAAGAGACAGAGTAAACCAATAAAGTGATGAACTAATGAACTTTCAAATGGTTCATAGGTTCAAAGTTCAACATGGTTCAAGTAGCTAGCCACCATTGACGGTCCCTCAGACGTCAAATTTAAAGTAAGGGAAAATTTGTGGAAATTTAAATAGAATGAAAATTTTAAAGAAAGAACCAAGTGACTGGCTAAAAAGGGAGCCCGAAGACTCAAATTTATACAAGGGAGAGAGGAGTGAGACCAAATGACCAAAAATATTTTCAAAAGAGTTATTTCTAGTAGGTGAAATAGTGGATCAAGTAGACTTAGACTTTTGAGCACACCAAATCAAGGACGCAGGCCCATTTTTCTTTCATAAAGTAATAATGAATTGGATAGCTATGTAGATATCAGGAAAAGGAGTAGACAGTCCATACTAAGAAGAGACATATTAGAGAAATAGACATGCCATAGTTATGGCAATACACTATTCCCAACATGGTCCCTCAAGACAAAACTAAAGGTGCATTGAAGATGTTGACTGCAACATGGGCTGTCCCAGGGGAAGGAATGCCAAGTCTTGTATAGTTTGATATAAGATTTTAATTTCTCTCATTAGTAAAGGAGACTTTTTATTTTTATATAAGTGAAACTCTGCCCAGTTGAAAGGAGAATACTGAGACTTTGAGCTTAGATTGTAATTTCATTTCATTTTATCTGAATGAGAAAGCAAGTTGTTTGCAAACTTTGCGTTGTTTTGGCTTGTATTATTTTAGGAGATTATTCTTATGTCTATCTTCTGAATGTGTTCTCATCTATTTAATTTGGCAAGAAAAATTAGTGAAAGTAATAAGGAAGGTGTCCTGAAGCCAACTGTGGGAAGACTTTGCACTTTCACATTTGTTTTCAGTGTGTGTTTTTCTTTTCTTTCTGTGTTGAGGATTCTGGGATGACTTTGTGCCCCCATTATCTTTTGTGTTAGACTCTTTGGGTAGTTAAGGTGGAAAATTTGTGTTCTATTTCATCCTACTGGTTACTGCACCTGTGTTACTAATTTCTTTGTCACTTTCTAAAAGAACTCATGTAAGAACACTTCTAAAAGAAGAGAAGTGCCTTCAGTGTTTTCACCGAGATTTTCTCCTTTGTTGGTTAACATAATCTTTGAAAGAAGAGAGATGGATGATGTATCCTACCCTTGAGTGTTATTTTCTACATATTTATAGTATATATAGCTCCTACATATTTATAGGGAACCTCCCCTTGATGAGAGGAGAGATTTGTCCACCTCTGATGTAGTAAAAATGCACACTGGGCTGACCAATCTCTTTTGTTGTGGATGATAAGACCTATTTTGCTCAATCAGACTGCTGACTGACAAAATATTCACCCAACAGTCTTTTTGGTGACTCTATTGGGGAAGAGCGCATAGTTTGAAGTCTTAAACTTCAAGCTGAAGTAGATCCTACTCTTTTCCATTATTGTTCTACAATCTGGTAACTCCACATTATACCAACAACTATAAATCTCAAGGTGTTGTTGACCCTACTTTTGAGTTGGTGTAGCAGAGTAATTTTGAGTTGTTTCCTCCACAACCTCACCTTCAACGAACTAGGAGTCTTCCTCCTAGCCCTACCAGGTCACCAACACAAGGTATAGCTTCTTTTTATGCTATTATCAGAGCTTTGCCTATCCATTCTCCACCCATATTTTTGATCCCACTTTTACATAATCAAATCATGGCTCAAGGCCCCTGGGGTAACTCTTTTGGTCCACTGAATTTAACTCCACCTCTGCATGAGCTTCCATGCAGTTCAAAGAAGAATTTACCCAAATTCTTTAGTGATGGGAAAGTTCATTTTGATGAACACATTTCAAATTTTAGCATAGCTTGTGGTATAATAGGGGTGGAATTCGAGGATGTGGCAGTTAGGATCTTCATGGAAACATTACAAGATAATGTTGCAGACTAGTTCTACCATCTGCAGGCTAGGTCAGTAACTGACTGGGACACACTTAAAGCTAAGTTTGAAGCAAAGTTCAAACTTGTAGAAGATGTGCATGCCTTGTTGGCCCATCTCACATAGATAAATAAGGAGCCCCATGAACCTATGAGGGACTTCATTACTAGGTTCGATAAGCTGAGGCACAAGATTTCCATGGTCATCCAGCTGACACCTCAAAATCTCAAGTGTTTTTTCATCAACTCATAGCTCCCTGAAGTGAGTTTCTTATTGAGACAAGCTAGACACATAGACCTTGTTTCTGCTCAAGACTTGGCTATTGAGGTAGAATATGACCTTATCTTGGTAGGAAAGATAAGGAGAGACCCTAATAAAGGTAAATCCTCTTCATCTTCTAAATATTCACCTACAGTCACCACTGACCCAATTATACAAAAGCTAGCAAATGAAGTGCTAACTCTCAAAAAGCAAATGGTGTAAGGGATGTCATCTGCTCTTGCATACAGAGATATGCCAAGGAGGACATTTTAGAATCAAGCGTACTAAGGCAATGCTACCAGGAATCAAGGACAACAAAATTACCTTCTTCCTCCATAGAGGAACCTCACCCTTGAAGCACCTCCAAACAACTCAGTAGTTGGATATCTTGAAGCTAAATCAGATTTCTCATTCTGGCCTATGTTGAATCCTGAAGATGATGCTAATATCTTCACTGAAGAAGAAAAAGAATTAACTAGCGACTCCCATATTGGTTTCCTAAACTATTAGGATGAACCTAGAAGGGAAGGTAATGCAACTGAGGGGTCATATGCTATATTCACCCAGTCCAATAATCAATCAGCTCAACAAGCTAATAAAGAGAAGATAGAGGGGCAACCTCAACCAGTAGTTTCAATTGCTAAGCGTGGGACCACTCTATCATCTAGCCAAAGGACTTAGTAACTACTAGAAAGGTAAGTACCCCAAACATTTTTGCACCTTCAACTTTAAATTCATAGTCCAGTTCTCCCCCTCTCAAAACTCAAAAAGATGAACTCCCATCCTCTGTACCTAGTTCATTTCCAACATTTGATATCATTGACCATATAAATAAAACCAAAATTCAAATGTCTAAATTTAAATTTCTATAGTCCCATCATGAGCAATTAGACAAACTAGTTCAATGTGTTAAAAACTAGAACATCCCTGTTGAACAAGCAATTCCAAAATTGACATATCATCCCCCTAGAAATGCACCCACCAAGAACATTCTTGTCATTACCCCTCCTACTGCTCTTGGTAGGACTGAACCTTTCAATGTGTCATTACTAATAATTAAACGTTAGCTGAACAATTGCATCATTGATTCTAGAGCTTCAAACAATGTCATGCCTGCTAAAGTGGTTGAATCCCTTGACCTCACACTAACCAAGACTTTTGGTAGATGCTTCTCCATGGAGAACAAGAAAGTACCTCTACTGGGACAAATTAAAGATGCCTAATTTGCATTTACAACATTCCCAGACAAAAGAATCAAGATGATTGTCTTGGTAGCCGATGTCCCAACGTCATATGGTATCTTTCTTGGGTAGAATTTTTGTAGGGATGTTGGTGGTGAATTGAGTATGGACTTATCCAAGGCAAGGATTCCAATAAAAGGTGTTATGAAGAGGTTGCTCCCTAAGAAGGAAGAGAAATACATGGTTACCCAGACCTTGGCACCTGAAGCTCAAATTATGTTTGAGTCTTTAGGCATGGGTAACTACTTTTTGTCCACAGATGAAGTTCATGAGGCATCTGATGAAGCTCCTACAAGTGACAACCTAGAAATGTATTCAGCTAAAACAATAGAAGATTTGGCATAGCGTAATGCAAGTGTGAAAGAATCTCCTCCTCTAAATGAAGAAGAATCCAAAGGAAAAGTAGTATCAAATGAGGTATGTATTCTTGAATTTGATGGTAGCTACTCCTCCACCGATTCAAGAGCTAGAGTTGTGTTGATATATCCTCAAGGAGATATTTTTCCTTCATCCTACAAGTTTCATTTTAGTAATACTAATAACACAGCTGAATATGAGTCTCTATTGCTCGGATTGAGGGCTACTCCAGAAAAAGGCATCAAGATCCTTCATGCCAAAGGAGATGCCAAACTAGTGGTTTATCAGGTGAGAAACCTATACCAAACCAATAATGAAATATTGCATCACTACCACAATCTAGTCTGGGACCAAATTGAAAGCTTTGATGCTTTTAGCATCTCTGCCATTCCTAGAGAATTCAATGATTGGGCTGATACACTAGCTATTTCAGTTACTCTCTTGGTCCCTCACCTAGACTTCAAAGGAGACAAGTACACTATTGAGCTAGTCTTTAGACCAAGTGTACCTGATAATGCCAGTTACTAGCAAGTGTTCAATAATGACAGTCAAATCATTGCCTTCTTGGAGCAAAAAGATAGTTTTGAATGGCTACATTTTGAAGGTAGTGAACCTTAGAAGTATGAACTAGCTCTTGAATCAAATACAGATGCAGGTGAGGAATTCATGTAACTTAAATGGAATAAGATTCCCAAAGGCCTAGTTTCCCTTGAGAAACTATTTGACAAACATGACCGATTCATCAAACAGTAACAAACAGATTCAAGCTCCTCTCAGGAGTTTGATCAAGTAAATTTGGGAACCAAGGTATATCCCAAGATGGTTAACATTGGTAAATATTTTACTCCTAAGGAGAGGTTCAAGTTCACCACTTTTCTCAACCAATACATAGATGTCTTGACTTAATCCTATGATGACTTGAAGTCACTCTGGCCTGATGAAATTTGACATGACATTCCTCTCAAGGCTGATTTGGCACCTTACAGGCAAAAGTCTAGGGAGTATAATCCAAAAATATCAGGTACCATTTTATCTGAGATATAAAAAATGATAAATGCCAGGATAATCTTCCCAATGCATCATTCCACATGGATTGTAAATATAGTGCATGTAAGGAAGAAGAATGGTGAAATTCGCCTCTATGTGGATTTTAGGAACTTAAATCAGTCATCCTTGAAAGATAACTATCCTTTGCCAATCATGAATCAAGTGCTTCAGATAGTGATAGGTTTAGAGATGTTATCAATGCTAGATGGCTTCTCAGGATATAATCAGGTTGAAGCTAGTGAGGTAGACCAGCATAAGACTACTTTCACCACACCTTGGGGAACATTTGCTTATAAAAGGATACCTTTTGGATTGATAAATGCTGGTGCCACCTTCCAAAGAGCAATGGACCTTACTTTCAAAGATGAAATGGGTAATCTCATCATAGTTTATATTGATTACTTGACCATCTTTTCTAACCATTGACCAAATCATATACACCACTTGCAACAAGTGCTAGAGCGCTGCTACCAGAATGGCATTTCCTTAAACCCCAAGAAGTTAGTTTTTGGAGTAACTGAGGGGAAACTTCTCAGACACATTGTGTCCAAAGGAGGCATAAAGATTGACTTAGACAGAGTCAAGTCTATCCAAGAGCTTACCTTGCCCACGAGTAAGACTTTTGTTCACTCTTTCTTTGGAAAAGTGAATTTCTTATGGAGGTTCATCCCTGAGTTTGTTGAGAAGACCAAGCACATTGTAAACATGATGAAGAATAAGGCAACCTTCAGCTAGACTGAAGAAGGCAAGTCAACATTTGAGTATATCAAGACTGCCATTGCCCACACCCCATTTCTTGTTTGTCCATATTATATGAAGGATTTCCTCATGTATAGTTATGCTTTTGAACACACACTTTCAGCCATCTTGGTTCAATAGAATGAAGAAGGGATGGAATCTCCCATTTCCTTCATGAGACATCCCCTCAAAAATCATGAGCTAAAATATTCAAACATAGAGAAACATGCTTATGCAGTGGTCAAGGTAGTGAAGTATTTTTATTTCTACATCCTTAATTCATGAGTAACTACTGTAGTTCCTAATGTAGACACCAAAATCGTGTCTACTCCTTGGTCAACTCCCCCTTGGTCACCTTGGTCCCCTTCTACACATTCCTAACCCACACACTTATTAATTTAAAATAATAACTTATTTTAAATTAATAGCACCCCCTTGACACCTCACCCATGACACCTCACCCCACCTTGGATACCTCTCCTTGGATGCCTCCCATCACTCTATGACCAATTTATGACCTATTTCAACCCTCTCACACTTATTTAATCCACCTTCGACCGCTTTCCCATGACCAATTGACCTTGGCAGTTGGAAGAATGGGTAAAAGGCTAATTTTAGCCTTTTTTCCATACTTCTAGTTGTCGACGTCGGTTACCCTTCGGCCGATGCCGGCTGGATTGCCGACATTGTTCTCTTAAAACAACCCGAAGGTGACTTCTCTTCCTGCTGGGATGATAAAATCACACCCCCATGAATGTGAATTCTCTTGCTCTAGGCTTCAAGCTCTCTCACTCCTTGAATTCTTGCAGGCATCAGTGTTTCAACAACACTCTCTAGGCTCAGAGGTTCTGCACCATTCATTCCACACTAGATTGAAGGTTGCACGACATCTCCAGCATCAACCACAATAGATACAGACCTCCTACACTTCTACCTCTCCACCTATAGCTAAGTATTTCTATTGGTTTACATTTTAGTGTCCTTTTTAAATACATTAGCAATCAGTCCATTGTCCATTTCTAAGCATTCTTGACACAACCCAGTATGTTCTCCCCAGAGAGGCTGAGAAGCCTTCTCTCACCCTTATCTCTCTTTTGCCCCTATCCTCCATTTGATCTCTCATTTAGGTCATACTTTTTGCCCTGTAAACCTAGCACAAGCCACTAAAACTCTCGTAGACACCCCAAGCCATTTTGTTGACCATAGAATAGACCTGAAACTTGTCCAAATCCTTATTACCCTGACTAACACCGGCCTCTAGGCTCATTTCCCCTACCAACATCGGCAGGACTAACCAACATCGATGACTATGGAAGACAGATTGCTACATACAGGTATGCATTTGTTTCTATTTCTTTTGTTCAGTCTTTTATCATTTCTTTTTCTAGCAACATTCTCCTTTTTTATCAATCAGTAGACTGTCACCCTTCCAGGAAGTCTTTACACTTCTGGGATCAAGCATTGCTTGGTAGGCCACTACCTTCCTATCTAACAGTTTTCTTGTTTAAGTCTCTCTCATCCATAGGTGTCATCCTCCATAGCCAAAGAGGAGTCCATTCAATGTCTGGATAATGGTGCGCAAACTTCATTCAGGTACGTACAAACTCCTGACCCATTTACTTTAGTTTCTTATTCCTTTTGAATGTGAAAAAGAAAAAATAGTTTGAAACATTCTGGCATGCCCGGTGGGACCCTAGGACTTTTTCTTGGGTTCATACTTTTTCTTCTAAATAAAACATTCATATAGGTGCATTAAGTTTCTTCTTGCATCTCTCTTCTGTCTCTTCATCTTGAAACAAAACCATAAGCAAGTTAAAAAGAACCTTTCTTTTTCTTGTCATTTCTTCTTGCATCTTAGAGTAGTGAATTCATACTCTTAACCTTTTCTCAACTTGTCTTCATCCGAACACACATTTCAATTTGGGCCTAAAATCTATTGCATTTCATTTCTGCCTGAATGCATACTTAGCTCTCACATCTAGTAACTTAAAATGCATTATGAATAAAGTGTAGTCCACTTATGTTACACATCCAGACCACTATCACAAATCAAACATCTAAACATCCTTGAGACAAGGTTCGACTAGGATTTCATCACCTAGCAGATACCTTACCCTTCCTGGTAATCCCACTTAGACTTCACTACCAAGGGGAGAGCCCACTCTGTTCTTTGGCAGAGTATAAACTCTAGGGGAAGTATATACTGGCTAAGCGACCCAGCTTATCTTTGGGCTCGTGAAGTGAGGGGAGCTTGCTCCTTATCACCAGGCCACGTATGGAACCTAATACAGACTTTGAGCACTAAAACTAACCTGAAACCAACCTTAGACTACTTCTTCTAGGACCCGTTCTAAAAGCCAACTTCCCAAACACATTCATCTAAGGCATAAGACAACAAGACTCTAAAATTTATTCCTAGGAATTAATGTTTAGGGTCTGCTTATCTTCATCTATTTTTTTGTCTCTATCTAGTTTTTTGAGCTAGTGAGGTCGCATTCTGAGCTCTAAAACAACTCAAAACTTTCTTCTTTTTTTCCAAAAACTTTCAGTTTTTGGAAACACACAGACACCAACATCAATTTTTCCACTGACGTCAGAAATTTTTTTCCACACCAACATCGGTTATCTAACCGACATTGGCAATTTTTTTCCACCGACATCAATTTTTCTGCCGACATCGATCACTGTCAGCAACTTTTTTTTTCTCAAAATAATAGGCTTAAAACCTGACTTTCTTGCTGTCCAACACCCATTCTAAGTTTCTAAAATTGGAAAAACATAATTTCTAGAACCTGACCCTTTTTGCCTTGGATGGTTTTGACACATAGTCAAACCAAAACTTTTATTGACCATGCAAGGCAACAACCACTTCTACCCTCACCTTTCATATCAAGTCCCTTAATGGAGTGTACTTTAGACACCGAATATTCTCCTATCTAGTCAACCCCCAATCCATCCCCTATCATTCTCAAGGGGGATCAAAATTTTGAGAGATTCCTTGACCATAACGTCAAGGCTCTCCAACACTATCTCGCTAAGGGCCAAATGCGAGACTCTTCAATTCAACCAAGTTTGTCACATTTTCAGAACTTGATTGTCTCAACTCCACACACTCTTGCACCTATAAATGTGGGAGTGACTACCTATCCTTTTACCAATGCCACCATTCAACCACCTTTAGCGGTATCTAGTCCACTCATGCCCTCCAACCTCACGATGCAAGCCCCTTTGACCTCCACCTCAGTCCTTATGACTAGTTACCAATATGTTATGCCTATACAAGTACAACCAACTATGTCATATGCCACTCCTCACACCTTCCAAGTGCCCTACAACCTAGGGAGCACCCCACATGCAAATCCATCAACTGATCTAATCAAGATGTTGATGGATAAAATGTCTAAACTTGAGACATCCATTTCTGGTTCAAGCAATGCTCTCTCATATGAGTGAATTTATAATGAACCCATTCATCCCTCAGTCCCAATCTGACCCTATCCAAGTCAGTGGGAACTCCCTAAGTTTACTCACTTTTAGAGTAAAGAAGACCCACAACAACATGTACGAGTGTTTAGACATGCTTGTTACCTTATAGCCCATGATGATGTGTTATTGCTACGCACATATCCCATGTCACTTTTTGCCCCTGCCCTTGATTGGTATAGCTCCCTTTCCAGTCACTCTATCTTTTCATTCACTCAGCTAGCCCAACTTTTCCTTGACCACTTTTCAATCAATGTCACCAAAAAGGTCTCAATCACGGACCTATACTCTATCAGATAGTTTGATGACGAATCTATAGTTGATTTTGTTGCCCATTGGAGAGGCTTAATCAACCAAATCTCCTTTTCTTTACCTCAACTTGAGCTCATAGAGCTCTTCTCTAGAGCATGTGCCAAGCACATCTCACCTACTTTATGGGTTCAGACATTCTGCACTTTTGACGAAGCTTTCACCATGGCTAGGAAGCTTGAACTCCACACATTCGAAGAGGACAAGGTCAAATTTTGAAATAACAACGCAAAATCCAATGACCCTTCTTCATCTAAACCTTCTTCTTCCCACTCCAAACCCAAGGGAGTGGCAAATTTTGTGGTCTTTAGATCATCATCTTCGACAACAACCAATCAATCTCAACCTTCCACATCACAAAGCATCACCAAACAATTCCAACAATGGTATATATAGCGTCAGTACACTCCAATAGGAGAATCATACACTTCCATGTTGGATAAACTCGTCACGCAAGGGGTCCTCAATCTCCCTCAAGTTTGACTACCTCAATTTGACCCCTCACAATCTATCCCTGCATGGTACAGGGAAAATGACTTCTGTCATTATCACTGTGTCAAAGGCCATGACACAAATAACTGTAAGACCTTCAAAATCATTGTCGAGGACATGTTAGACAAGGGGCACCTTGTCTTGGACAACCCAAACATGCCACCCAACCAAAACTTGGACATATTTAGACAACCTTTTCCTAACCATCCCCTTAGCCAAAACAATATTCAGACCATGGCTGATGACCCCTAAGAGCATAATATATGCACAGTCAACATGGTCTCGCCTCTTATGCCTAACCAACCTCTCTTACAATCTGAAGAGGTTAGTCAACCTACTTGTCCACCATGGGTAGAGGAGCCTTCCTCTCCTATTTTGCCTCCACCAAGGGAGGATAGTCCTCCATATACACCTCTTTCACATGTGGGAGAATCTACCTTAACCTCTCACATATTGGAGGATGCCTTGACGACACCAATGCGAACTGCCTCACCCTCATCCTTCTTATCATCAATGGGGGATCATACTTTTCCCGCTCTACGACCACATGCTGAAACCATGACCATCTCTGTGCTCTCTCCACCTGAAGAGCCACAGTCCCCAATCCCTTTTCCGCTGAGAGAGGAACTTATCACTTCACCAACTTTGACCAAAGAATATCCGGTGATGATTGTCTCACAATCACCTCAATCTTTTAAATGACCAACTATAAAACCTCATGCAACCTCATCCAAACCCTTACAGTCATCTACCATGCTGAAATAGGTTAAATCCCTCGGTGTGCACCCTACATTCAGCCTCACTCACCCACAAGTGACGGTAGACTTAAACCTCACCCTACACAATAGTAGTCCTCACACTAAACCAAAAAAAGATACTAAACCCCATCAGAGAACTCCTCCCCCACCTTCATGATTGCCATCTATCTTGGGTCCACATCCATCTAATTTAGCAAGATTGCTCCCACATCCAACACCTCTCAACAAGAATGTGCGATCTCCACATGTGGCCATACTTCCAACTCAAAAGGTGACACGGCAAACCCTCCAAATAACTCTTAAACAAAAATTGTCAACTTCTACTGCAACAAAGAGTGTTGACCCATTAAAGGGTTCTTATGCTTCAATGTTATGTCAATTATTGCAGTCATCTAGCATCGTCCTGCTACCTATCAAGCCTTACCAACCTCTCAGACCAAAACCACCTTGATTCAATGACACTAAAATATGTTGGTATCATCGTACACCAGGGCATGACACTGAGCGTTGTTGCACCCTTAAGGCTGTCATCCATCAACATCTGGCAAAGGACACCCCTCACATTAAGGCTTCTTCTGACCACATTTTTTACCAACATTTGACACCATCACATGCCTCCAAAACCTCGTCACCTAAATCGGGATCCCCATACAAGACTATGGTCCCTCAACCACCTCCTCAACCTTTATTTGAAATCAACACAATCAATGTGGCCACCAAACCCCAAATTGTGAAGAATAAAGGACAAGACCAGACTTCTACACCTTTGACATATCCATTATTCATCAAGACTTCTCAACCAACACAGCCCAAGATTTCTATCTTGGACATGTCTCGACCATCATCTCTGGGGGAAATTCCTCTTAACCTCACTAGTCCACATGACGCTTGGTATAAACAACTTGTGGACTACTTGGCCCATTCTATCATCCCTCCTAAACTCTCTATCAATAGACGATGAGCTTTTATCAAGCACATTGCTCGCTACACCTTGCTAGGGGGACTTATTTACAAGTGAGGTCTCGACAGCCTCCTTATCTAATGCCAACAATATCCTAACCAACTTCACATCTAACATCGACCAAAACATGCCAACAACACATCAATCAACCAAGCATCGACCTCAACCAAGCCTCAACCAAACATCAATCGACCAAGCATCGACCAAGTCTCGACCAAACATCGACCTCAACCAAGCCTCAACCAAACATCAACCAACCAAGCATCGACCAAGTCTTGACCAAACATCGACCCCAACCAAGCATCGACCAAACATCAACCAACTTCCTAATCAACTTCTTGACCAACAATGACCAACATGTGACCAATTTGGAATGAAGCAAATGGGGCAAGTTTGCTCCTAATTGACTCGGACCTTACATCATGGCACACAAGCATGGGTCAGGGACTTATTAGAACCTAAGCCCCTTTATGCCTTGCATCTTCGACTAGTCTACTGTTAGTCAATTAATTATATACTTGACGTTTAACTTGAGCTCGATCCCTTGAGCAACCTCCCCATCGTCATTCCTATTCCTTTTCAACCCTCAACCCTATAAAAATCAGTTAACCCTTTTTTCAAGCATGAATGCTTTGTCTTAATAAAAGGGAAACCCTCTAAACCTCTATAGTCAAGTCCATGACCAATAATTTAGTCAAAAAAATATATATATATAAATATATATATATATATATATATATATATATATATATATAATTGGGATGCCTATCTCAAAAGGTCATACACTCTAAATGTAGACTGCTCCCTCAAAGGACAGCTACATAATTGCTGTAATTGATAGACTGCTCCCTTGAAGGACAGCTTTTCAAAGACTTTCAATATATAAAGCAGAATATAGACCACTCCCTCAAAGGATGGCTATGCCCAACTTTTGCTACATACACAACACTATCTCAAAAGCTTCCCACATCAATCAGCTTCACAACATGACCACAAAGGAAAACAACATCCCCTCGCAGACTTCCCGCATCGGTCAGTCTATCAAAAAAAAATTGACTAACAAAACTATAAAGTCATGGACTTGTCTATAGTCATTCTTGGGGTCACCTATAAAAGGGGCAAACTTGTTCCTACCAAAAAGGGTTCCCCCATCCATCCATCTCACATAATCATGCCTATCACCCCAACATACTCAAGGGATTTTGAGCTCACTTAACGTCAAGTGATTCAAGTACATCTCTAACACAACTAATGGTCAACGACACAATGCATGAACAGGGATTTTGTTTCCAAAAACCCTTATCTATGCCATCATTATGGTCCTTGTTAATGAAAGAGCAACATGCCTTTCACTTCCTCTCTACCTTTAGTCACATTCAACCAAATCATTATCTATCCAACCAAACCCAAATCAAATCAAGCATCCTCAGACCACCAACATGACATAGTCCATTTCACATAGTTTCTATGGAAACCAATACACATGGAAACTATCGACCAAACACAATTTATGTCAAGCATAAACCATTACTTGTTGAAGCATAAATAATCTCAATTTAGTTTTAGCATACACCATTACTAATATATAAAATTGCTAGGGATGAAAGACCACTCAACCAATGTTACAGAATACACCATCACACAATATGGAAAAGGCTATAACATCATCATGACCAAACCAATCATCAACCACTTTGACTCTTCTTCACCTAAACTACATTGGTCTGAGGCCCTTCACATAGGGGCTATGTAGGCAGAACTCAGATGACATGACATCTTCTGGGGTTAGCTCAGCCATATCCATTTATTCGTCTACCTGATGGACAAACCATTTAACCTTTGACCATGACTTAACCTAGTCCAAAACCAACTATCGACCACTTTGACCCTTCATCTGAACTACATTGGCTTGAGGCCCTTAACGACATGGTCTATGTAGACAACACTCAAATTACATGACATCTTCTAGGGTTAGCTCAGCCACATCTGTTTGTTCATCTATTTGATGGAAAAACCATATTACCTTTAATCATAACCAAACCAATCATCAACCTTTTTGACTCAACCAGTCTGAACTACATTGGTTTGAGGCCCTTCCAACTGGGGCTATGTAGGCAACACTTAGATGACATGATGTCTTCTAGAGTTAGCTTGGCCACATCCATTTGTTCATCTACCTGATGGACAAACCATTCTACCTTCATCATCCATTATCATGACCAAACCCCCCTGTTAACCAGTTTGAACTACATTGGTCTGAGGCCCTTAACGACAGGGGCTATGTAGGTAGCACTCAGATTACATGAAATCTTTTGGGGTTATCTTGGCCACATATATTTATTCATCTATCTGATGGACAAACCACATTACCTTTTGACCATGACTCAACCTCATCCAACATCCATAACTGACCCTCTTCCTCCCTTTCTAGGGAGAACTACATTGGCCTGAGGCCCTTTCAACAGGGGCTATGTAGGCAGCACTCAGTTGACACGGGGTCTTCTGAGGTTGGCTCGGCCATTCCTTCATCCATCCATCTCATGGACCAACTATCTATCTCAACCTCGACTCGACCAATAACCTTGGAGATTGCGACTATCTCCTCAAACCACGACCACTTCTAAGACAACTTTGCCTTGGTTGTTTTTGCATGTATGCTACCTCACGAATGCTTAGCAAAATTGTCTGCACATCACATTTTGACCCTCACAAGTATAGGATCGTGAGTAAGTTGATCCTCACTACTTGTGATATTTTCATGTTTCCAAGAGCACTTCCTGAACCTGAGATACTTAGAACATGATGACCATTGGAGCTACAGCCTAGATTGAATAACCCAATTAGCTACGACTAAATGCTGGGGCCTGATTATTTCAATTTTGGCACTCCTCAACCTTGACCTATGATAATTTGACTTGACCATCTCGTGAAGTGGTATGAACATAATCTCAACTTTTATAGCGTTCACACTCAAACTTCACCATATCCATCCACTATCTATCAAATCAGCACCCGATTCTAGGTCCCCTTTCCTCAACTCCTACTTTGAGGGGGAATACCTCATCCCATAAACAGGGCAATCAACATTCATTTTGTCTTAGAGTTCATCAAAACAACCAACAAGATGAAAAGACCTCATCTCATACCTGGGGCAACCTACTCCTATTTTTGTCTTGCAGTTCATCCAGAACAACCAACAAGACAAAAAGGGGCAAATGTAGACACCAAAATCATGTCTACTCCTTGGTCGACTCCCCCTTGGTCCCCTTGGTCCCCTTCTACACATTCCTAACCCACACACTTATTAATTTAAAATAATAACTTATTTTTAATTAATAGCACCCCCTTGACACCTCACCCATGACACCTCACCCCACCTTGGATGCCTCCCATCACTCTATGACCAATTTATGACCTATTTCAACCCTCTCACACTTATTTAATCCACCTCGACCATTTTCCCATGACCAATTGACCCTGGTAGTTGGAAGAATGGGTAAAAGGCTAATTTTAGCCTTTTTCCATACTTCTAGCTACCGACGTCGAATACCCTTCAATCAACGCTGGCTGGATTGCCGACGTCGGTCTCTTAAAGCAACCCGAAGGTGACTTATCTTCCCACTGGGACGCTAAAATCACACCCCCACAAACGTGAATTCTCTTGCTCTAAGCTTCAAGCTCTCTCACTCCTTAACTTGTTACAGGCATCAGCATTTCAATAACACTCTCCAGGCTCAGAGGTTTTGCACCAGTCATTCCACACTAGATTTAAGGTTGCACGACATCTCCAGCATCAACCACAACAAAAATAGACTTCCTACACTTATGCCTCTCCACCTATAGCTGAGTATTTCTACTAGTTTACATTTTACTATCCTTTTTAAATACATTAGCAATCAGTCCATTGTCCATTTCCAAGCATTCTTGACACAACCCAGTTTGTTCTCCCTGGAGAGGCTAAGAAGCCTTCTCTCACCCTTATCTCTCTTTTGCCCCTATCCTCCATCTAATCTCTCATTCAGGTCATACTTTCTACCCTATAAACCCAGCACAAGCCACTAAAACTCCCGTAGATACCCCAAGCCATTTTGTTGACCACAAAATAGACCTAAAACTCATCCAAAGCCTTATTGCCCCGACCGACGCCAGCCTCCAGGCTCATTGCCCCTACCAATGTCAGCAAGACTAACCGACATCGGTGACTGTGGAAGATAGATTGCTGCATACAGGTACACATTTGTTTCTATTTCTTTTTTTCAGTCTTTTATCATTTCTTTTTCTAGAAACATTCTATTTTTTTATCAATCAGTGGACTGTCACCCTTCTAGGAAGTCTTTACACTTATGGGATCAAGCATTGCTTAGTAGTCCCCTACCTTCCTATCTAACAGTTTTCTTGTTTAATTCTCTCTCATCTACAGGTGTCATCCTCCATAGCCAAAGAGGAGTCCCTTCAACGTCTGGATAATGGTGTGCAAACTTCATCCAGGTACGTACAAACCCCTGACCCATTTACTTTAGTTTCTTATTCCTTTTGAATGTGAAAAAGCGAAAATAGTTTGAAACACCTAATACCACAATCAAATCCATATTAACTCAGTAGGAGTTTAGAACCAAAAGAGGTAATTGGATTGCAAAGATCTAGGAGTTTGATCTGGTCATCAAGCCAACAAATCTAGTATGGGGAAAGGGCCTATGCCAATTGATTGCTGACAACAGACTAGAATAAGCAAGGCAAGAAGAAGCAGAGGTGGAAGATATGCCAACTATCCTTTTTGTCTCCACCATGAATGAGTGGTATTTAGGTATTTCTCATTTCCTTACTCATGGTGACTGTCCCTCTCACCTATCTTATAAAGAAAGGAGAACTATCAAGCTAAAATCTAAAAAAATTGTCCTCTAGGACAATAACCTATATAAGAGGAGCCTTGATGGAGTGTTCCTTCACTACATGGACAAGGAGCAGCAAAGCCAAATTCTGAGGTCCTTCCACAATTTGGCCTTTGGAAGACATTTCTCTACTCCTATAACTACCCATAAAATTCTATGAGCTAGGTATTATTGGCCAACTCTTTTTCAAGATGCATATAAGTGGGTAAGGAAATGTGAACTATGACAATAGTTTATTGGGAGACCTAAGTTAGCTACCTTGCCTCTCAAGCTAGTGGTCATAAAAGAGCCATTCCAATAATGGGGAATTGATTTTATTGGAGATGTAAACCCATCTTCAAGTGCTGGACATGATTATGTCCTTATAGCAACATATTACTTCACTAAGTGGGTGGAAGCAATTCCAACCAAGCATGCTACTTTAGAAGAAGTATGCAACTTCCTCAAGGAGAATATCATTTCCAAGTTTGGGGTCCCAACAAAGATTGTCATTGACAATTTAGCTTGTTTCACTTCCCAGGAGATTACTAAATTCTATTTCTACTATGGGATTACACTTTCCCACTCTTCTGATTAATTTTCACAAGGGAATGGACAAGCTGAATTAAGTAATAAGAACCTAGTGACTATCATCAAGAATCTGGTTGATGACAACCAAAGGACATGGCATAAATCATTGGTCAATGCTCTATGGATAGAAAAAATTACACCAAAGAGAGTAATTGGTATGTCTCCTTTCCAACTTCTTTATGGTATCAATGCTGAAATACTAATCACCTTGGAATTTTCAGCATTGAAATTGGCTAAGGCAATTGAGGATCAAATGTATGAAAGTACCCTTGACAAGAGGATCATGTGCCTAACTAAGCTAGATGAGTAGAGAACTATGGTGGTAGAACAAATTATTTCCCATCAAAATTTGGTGAAGAAGCTCTTCGACCAGAAGGCAAAGAACCATGATTTCTAGGTTAGAGATCAAGTCTTGTTGTGGGACAAAAGGAGAGAGCCAAAGGGTATGCATGGAAAGTTTGATTATCTTTAGAGAGGCCCATTCATTATCCATCATCTCAATGGGGAGAATAGATTCCTATTAAAATATCAAGATGGCACACTTTTTTCTCTGCCTCATTATGGGAAGCATCTGAAGCACTTCAATTCTTGAAGTGTCAAATAGGTTCACCTATACATATGTATATCTGTATAGTATTTATTTTCTACTTTGTGTTATTCATTTTCATTTTTTGGAGCCTTTATTTTTGGGTAGCATGAATCCATAGGCCAATGGCATACTTCAAGGCACTAGAGATTCTAGTTTCTACTCCACTTAGATATTCCAAGTTTTCAATTGAAGGAAGTTCCCCAATTGGAGCCAGCTATTGTCCCCAAAAATGAGTGACATTTTTGGGACAACCTATGAACTATTTTGATTCATCAAGCTAAAATCATCTCTCCCTTTTTCAAAAATTATTTTGAGCATTCAAGTTCTTCATTTTTCAAAGCTTTTCTAGAAATCTACAAACTCTACAGATATGTTTCTACAAAATCAACATGCTTGAAATTAGTAGGTTCAAAGGCTTCTACAGGTGAGTTCAATCAAAATAACAAGTTTGTAACACTTAGTCATTTCTAGGATTGGTTCAGTGCCTTGGTTTAATCAAAAATGTCCATTGGAAAACTTCAAAGAACAAAGGCTTGAACCATTGAACTGTTGAACCTTGAACCATTTTGGTTCAATGGTTCACCAGGTTTAATGACCAATTAGTTCAACACGCTTGGTGCAAAAGATTAAAAATACTTAGCCAAATAACAAAGAATGAACTGATTGAACCATTCAACCAAAATTTGGTTCAATTAGTAGGTTCAAGGGGCTACCCCAAAGCCAAAGGAACAAGTGCCCTTGTGGAGGGTAGTAAGCAAAAGTAGACAAAAGTTGGAAATCCCTCGGGAAAACAGATAAGTAAAAGAGGCCAAAAGAATTCTTTCAAGAAGATTCTTCTCAAAAAAATGTTTAAGGCAAAATTCCTTTAGAATTTTTGTCTGAAGGAATTCTTTCAGGCTTTTTGTCTGAAGGAAAATCCCAATGGAAAAATCTTGAAAGCCAAAATCCCAATGAAGAGGCAAGAACCTACTAGGGAAGTTAAAGGCTGAAGGCTGCCTAAAAAATCCCAAAGGGTAGATACCCTTGTGGGGGACACTTGATGTTAGAAAAAGGACCTTTTCCAACGACTTGAAGGGATACCTTCCCTTTGGGATGTTCCAAAGGTTGAACAAAGACGCAAAAATGAATCCTCAAAGACTTAGACACAAAGAGCTTCAAAGAATGAACTAATTGAACCATTGAACCAAATGGCTCAACGAGTTCACAGGTTCAAAGGTTCAACTAGAGAGCAAAGAAGTACTTAAGTAGGGAAGCAATGGACCAAAAGAGATAGAGTGAATTGACGAAGTGATGAACCAATGAACTTTCAAATGGTTCACAGGTTCAAGTAGCTAGTGACCATTGACGGTTCCTCAGATGTCAAATTTAAAGTGAAAATCCATGGAAATTCAAATAGAGCACAAAATTTAAAGAAAGAACCAAGTGACTGGCTAAAAAGGGATCCCAAAGACTCAAATTGATATATGGGAGAGAAGAGTGAGACCAAAGGAACAAAAATATTTTCAAAAGAGTTATTTCCAGTAGGTGAAACAATGGATCAACTAGACTTAGACTTCTGAGCACACCAAATGAAGGACACATGCCCATTTTTATTCCATAAAGTAATGACAAATTGGATAGTTACATAGATATCAGGAAAAGGACCAAACATTCCATACTAAGAATAGACATATGAGAGAAATAGACATGCCATAATTATGGCAATACACTATTCCCAGCATGGTCCCTCTAGACAAAACTGAAGGCACATTGAAGATGTTGACTGCAGCATGGTCTGTCCCATG
This sequence comes from Torreya grandis, assembly GCA_037957365.1. NCBI lineage: Eukaryota > Viridiplantae > Streptophyta > Pinopsida > Cupressales > Taxaceae > Torreya > Torreya grandis. Next base: position 217,875 of record JARHVA010000541.1, on the reverse strand, counting down.
GGAAGGAACACCAAGTCTTTCAAAGTTTTCTATAAGATTTTAATTTCTCTCATTAGTAAAGTAGACTTCATTTTTATAGAAGTGAAACTCTGCCCAGTTGAAAGGAGAATACTGAGACTTTGAGCTCAAATAGTAATTTCATTTCATTTTATATGATTGAGAAAGCAAGTTGTTTACAGACTTTGTGTTATTTTGGCTTGTATAATTTTAAGAGATTATTATTATGTCTATCTTTTGAATGTGTTCTCATCTATTTAATTTGGCAAGCAGAATTAGTGAAAGTAATAAGGAAGGTGTCTTGAAGCCAACTATGGGAAGACTTTGCACTTTCACATTTGTTTTCAGTGTGTGTTTTTCTTTTCTTTATGTGTTGAGGATTATGGGATGACTTTGTGCCCCCATTATCCTTTGTGTCATACTCTTTAGGTAGTTGAGGTGGAAATTTTGCATTCTATTTCATCTTGTTGGTTACTGTGCCTGTGTTACTAGTTTCTTTGTCACTCCTTGAAAGAACTCTTGTTGTCTCCTACAAGAACACTTTTGAAAGAAGAAAAGTGCCTTCAGTGTTTTCACTAGGATTTTCTCCTTTGTTGGTTAACATCATCTCTGAAAGAAGAGAGATGGATGATGTATCCTACCCCTGAGTGTTATTTTCTGCATATTTATAGTATATATAGCTCCTGTGTATTTATAAGGAACCTCCCCTTGATGAGAGGAGAGATTTGTCCACCTCTAATACAATAAACCTACACACTAGGCTAACCAATCTCCTTTGCTGTGGATGATAAGACCTATTTTTCTCAATTAGACTATTGACTAATAAAATATTCACCCAACACTTCTAATTTAGAGAAGGCTTGGGCATTACTCTACTACTAGTCAGGCATCCATATCCCTGCTAAAGATACCTTTGGATCCACTCATGGCCTTATTCCACTACCAGCTAGGCATCCATAGCCTCGATGGAGATTACTAGAATCACCTTTACTTGAAAAGCTTTTGATTTTATAATAAGTTCTTATTTTTTGTATTTTGGGTCTTTTAGGCTTTCATCAAAGGTTAGAAATTGGGATATCGAGGTTTAAGGATTTAGTCAAGTGTTTGATCCTTACATAATCACCTATGGTTTCAACCTTTATCCCAAGAAAGTATGTTTTTTAAGTAAAAGAATGACTATACCTTAATACATTAATATTTCATTCTATATGTATAATTCTTCTTAGAACCAAGTTCAAGTTAAGACACTATTTAAGGTCTTATGGAATGGTTAACCTATCCATCAATCCTTATTAGTTTTTTCAAATTATAACATCAATCTCCTATCTTAAATCCATGGTAAACATATGCATGAGGTTCATACTATCATTCCTTAACTTCTAGAGTTTCAAGAAAACTAAGGAATTATGAACTGAGGGATGTACAAAAGGACCTATTAGAAGCAAGGAACAAAGAAACAAAAGGCAAACACACAACAAAAAGTAGTAAAGTAGGAAGAAAAAGTGAAGAAAATAAATATATACAAACTCATGTACAAATAAGGGATATTAAGGAAAGAGATAAAGGAAACTAACTACCCTAACTACATTAAATTTAACCATATAACAAATTTACTCCATGAAAACCCCATGAGGAGCATCAAAGAAGTAATACTTGAGATAATACCCATTGGTGGGTAGTCTAAATTCTACTTCTTATAGATATTTAAAATTGAAGGTGTTATCTCCAAGTGTATCTGCAATCTGATAGGGGATAATCTACAGAGGTGTGAACTTTCCATGTTTGCCTTTAGGTTCAGATGCTTTATCCCAAAGAACCAAGTCTCCTTGTCTAAACACCTTGATCTTTGATCCTTTGTCAAATAAACTCTTTACTATAGTTTGGTTCTTGATAAACTTATCAAAATCTTATTCTCATGCATTTTCCATTTGAATAGTGTTTTATAGTATTGAGCTTGCAAATTCTTGGTCTTTCTCCATATATTCTTGCATAAAATTAAAAGTTGGCAGCTTGAGTGTGATGGAGAATATGGGCTCTTGGCCATATACTAGTAAGAAGGGAGATGATTTAAGAGCCTAATTAACTCTTGTTCTATCTACCTAAAGGGAATACTTGAGAAGCTTATGCCAAGTTCTAGGTTTGTCTTTAGTAGACTTCTTGATAGATTTCATCAAGTTTTTATTCATTGACTCAGATACTCCATTACCTTAAGGATAATGGTCAGATGAAAACTTGAGAATAATATTGTTTTCATATGCCCATCCTATAATCTCTATGGATGTGAATGTATACCCATTTTCACATACCAAAGATATTCAAATCTAGTGCATATGTTTTCTTCTAAAAACTTGATCACTTATTTTATTTTGCATTGTTTGGTGGATATTGCCTCAGTCCACCTAATGTAATAATTGGTAGATATTAGAACATATTTATGAACTTTTTATGAGTTAGGTTTTATTACCCCTATGAATTCCAATCCCCACTAATCAAAGGGTTTGTTAATCATGATTGTTTGTAAAGGCATTGTTGCCTTTGGTTCTTTTATGTTGAAGGTCTAATATGAATGACTTTCTCTCACATGATTATGAGCATCTTTGAAGATGGTGGGCCAATAATAGAGAGACCTAATTATTTTTTGAGCTATTGTTCTTCCTAAGGGATGTCCACTTACCAACATCTCATGGAAAGTTCCCATTATCTTACTAGCCTATTCCTTGGAAACACATCTCAGGTACACACCTTCAAAGTTCTTTTAGTATAGGAATCCATTTTTGATTAGGTAGTGAGTTTCCTTGAGCCTTAGAGATATTTTATGTTCCCTAGTTATTCCTATAGGAAAATTTCCATTTATTATTAAATGAATGATGGGATCATACTAGTCATTAGGTTGAAAATTAAGTTGATCAACCTGCATGATACTTAGCTTAGGGCTAGTATTTATAATCATTTAAATCAAACCTTGACATCTTACCAATTTCTTAGTTTTCATCTTTATGTCATATTATTGAAGAACAAACATCCACTTACCTCTTCACTCTCCAAGCTCACAATGGCTCAACATTATTTTAGTGGTTGGGTCTAGTAGAATGGCATGCACTTTGTTCCTAAGAATGTAGTGCCTATATTTGTTGACAACCTTAACTAATTCAAAAACATATTTATCAATCAAAGGATAATTTAACTTAGTATTTTTCAAATTAGTGATCATAAAATAAATTGGATGGTCACATCCTTCCATTTTTTGAGTCAAAATAATAATAACAGTATGGTCAAAGGAAAAGGAGTAGAGATAAAAAATCTTTTTAAAATTTTAGACTTATCAAAACTAGATTTTGGCTAATTTCTCTTTTGATATCTCCAAAGGCCTTCTTTGGCTCCTCACTCCATGAGAATTAAGAATCCTTCTTCAACATATCATTCAATGGTTTGATAATCTCTGCAAAGCCAAAAATGAATTTTCTCACAAATTTTATTTTACCAAAAAATGATTTCAATTTGTTTCTACTATTGGAAGGTTCTATATTTGATATAGCTTCCAATCTTCATGATAAATGGAGATTCATATTTAGTGATAACATTGACTAATAATCTACCCTCAATGACACAAAAATGCTTTTCTTGGGGTTGAGAATAATTCCATACCTTTTGCATCTTTCACATACCTATTATAAATGCATGAAATGGTTCTCCCTATTCTTGGAGAAAATAGTTGGATCGTCTATATAAATTATAATGCACTTACCAATTAGGCCTTATAAGGCATGGTCCATAGCACTTTAAAAAGTGGATCCTATGTTTATCAATAAAAAAGGTAATTTTTATAGGAAAAATTATCCCACTTAGTTTTGAATGTTGTCTTCATTATATCTTCCTTGTTTACCAGCACTTGATTGTACCCTAAAAATCCATTAAGAAAATACATCACGAATGAACCAAAAATAATTTTTATTACTTGGTCATGAGAGGGAAGAGGGTAATTATCCTTTTTAGATTCTCTATTCACATTTATAAAATTAATACATAGTTTAATTTCACCATTCTTCTTCCTAACTAGCACTAAATTAGCAACCCAAGTATTGTGCCTAATGGGAAATATAATTCTAGCATATAACAACCTCTTGACTTATTTAAAAATCATAGGTTCTAAGATAGGATTTATAGGCCTTTGCTTCTACCTGAAAGGTTAGCAATTCTCTTTGAGAGGTATGGTATGGAAGATGACTCTTGGATAAAAAATATTCAAGTCATCATAAAACCAAGCTATCACATCTTTGTACTTTGTCAATAGCTATTTGACTCTCTTATTTTTAGAAATTGTACATGTTTTTCCAATATTGACTAGTTGAGGTTGATCTATGGGCCCAAGATCAAATACATTTTAATCCTTTCCACTTACTTTGTGAATCTTAGAAGCTTTAGCTATCTTTTCTTGATCAAATAATATTTCTAAGGCAATCATCCCCTTAGGGATCTTGTTGTCATTTAGTTGAATGAATTTTCCATCAAAATTGTTCTCAAGGGTGGTCTCATCAGCTTCATCAATGATCTGAGCCTCAAATTCTCTTGAATTAGTCATGAAGTTTAAGATTTGTTGGACATCATGAAAGACCTGCAGATGGTTTACATTGTCTAGGATAAAAGGGCAAGGTATCATCTCAATGTTAAAGTTTGGTGAATCTTGGTCAGGTATGAGATTATCTACAATAGAGACTAGCTTATCAGTAGATTTATTTTCCTCCCTAGGGATAGAAACAATATTGAAGCCATCAAAATATTATACCAAATCCTAGACTCTAAATTTGTACCTATTGAGGTGATAGTTTGCAATGATACTTGATTATTAATTGATTGACTACTAGTTCTAAATCACCATAAAATAGTAGTTCTTTGACTTTTTTTTAATGTAAAATTGTTTACCTAAGATGATAATCTCATATTTTAAAAGTTTATTGGTGTAAGGAAACTAGAGTCTATAAGAGGCATGAAATTTCTTACCAATATGGTCTACTAGAACAATGCCTACCCCAGATCCAGATTTACACCTAGCCTCATAAAAAGGCATCTTCCATAGTATAATAACATTATGAGAAGCTTTAGGATCATATACTTTGGTCTTTTCTAGAGTGAAAACTCTAAAATCATAATCAATTATGTTAACCCTTTCATTCACAACATTATATTTAGTGATCTTGTGTTTCATTCTTAGCTCCTTTTTAACTCTAATCTAGTTGGGAAATCCCTTCCAAAGTAGCCATATATGTGATCAGTCTATGGACATATATCCATTTAGAGCCTTTTTCCATTCTCTACTTAATATTAGTCCATATGCTTTAGGGATATCTACTACTTAGATATCTATAAATTGTTGGACTCTTGGCTCAAAAGCTAGTTGCATGTGGACATTTTTACAATTATCCAACCACCTTGACCCTAAAATTATCTAATTAGGTGAAAACCCTATCAAACTTAATGGGAGATAAATCAAGTTGATTACAAAAACTTGTAAGCATAATATGTGTAGAGGCACCTAAATCCAACAAATAGTTATGCAAGTTCTTACCAAATATTTTGAATATAAGCAAGATGGGTGGGGAATCTATATTAGCTTTATACATAGCTATGTTTGCATTATCAGTCTTGGACATCTTGTTAGACTTCTTGGACAAGGATACCAAAAATAGATATCTTTACTCAATTATCTATGTCAGTTCAGGCAATGTAATATTAGATTTAATTTTTTTCATATCTTATAAAATATTATAACCAGTCCTATTGGAAGAATTGGAAGTATCAGTACTAGGTTTAGAATTAATTCCCTTAGGAGGATCTAAATTATTGTCTAAAGTGGTATCCAGATGAGTACCAAAGTTGTTTGGTAGAGTAGAAGTAGTCAAATGCTACCTCTATTCTCTATTCCTTAGAGGATATATCTTCTTTAAGAACTGTTAGAAGGTATGAACTTCTTCTAGAACATTATCAAGTTAATTATCTTATTAAAAGTAGAAATCAAATGTTTTCACCATGAAAGTCTAGTCAAAAGGCTTAGATCCTAAAGTACTTGCACCATTTTCTTAATTAGGTACTATCTAAAAAGTGTCCAACTATTCTTGAAATGATTCAAAATCTTTATAGAATTTAATGCAATCAATTTCGCCATGCTTAGTAGTAAAATGGACTCTACACTAATAAGGTAAAGTAATATTGATAAGATTAATATCCATAGTCTTATTTTTAGAAGATGGTTTACTATTCTTATTGTTATGTAAGTTATCATTATTAAACCTATTATTGGCCCTATTGAATCTTTGGAATGAGAAGTTTCTACCAGAATTATCTCTACTATTACCAACCTTTTTTTGTAGTTGAAGGAATCAGTGCTCAATTTTTGGATCATTTTTAGAATGGACTCATTCTCATTTTTAGGAGTTTCTAGATTATGAACCTAGTTGTTATTAATAATGGTGGTTGGTACCATGGCCCTTTGATCATTTGTATTAAATCCGTTGGTATCAAGGTGATTCAACAACCCCAAATTTTGGTTAGAAATAACGTGTATTAGAGGTAGTTGGTTTAGATTTGGGAGTTTGTTGAGAGCAGACACATTCTAGTTTTTATTAGGAAATACATTCAAGGTAGGCATATGTGGATTAACATTTTGGATAAAGTAGGCCATCTGACCTTGAGGTTAAATTTGGTCACTAATGATCATAGCCTAATCATAGGCTAAAGCTAGTGTGTTAATAGGATCTACAACCCTCTTTATGAACGCTAAAGTCATGGGATCAAGAGCATCTTTATAGATTTCTAAGGCCAACACTTGATTAGGTTTATAAGGTTCAATGGTTATACTATACATCTTATGTAACCTATCATTAAAATCTTTTATAGGTTCATTGACATCACTTTTGAGGGTGGTAAACTATTGGTACAAGACACAAGGGTTGATGATTTTGCCAAACTGGTTAATGAAAATATTATTGAATTCATCCCAAGTGGTAATTCAATTATTAAGAAGGTTTAAGAACCATTCATAGGCAACATCCTTAATTGTTAAAGGAAACAACCTACATGTTACATCTTCATGAGTGACATTTATCAATCTTAATGCATCTTTGAAGGATTTACCATGTTCTTTTATTTTCACAATACCATTAGGACTAAAATTTATCAAATATTTTTTTGGATTACAAGGAATGTCATGAACCACACCTTAAACATCAATATGATAGCTTATTAATCAAATCATACCTTGATGAAGGTTGAATGTAGGAATTATTTGGAGTGGTGAAGTCAGTAATTATTTTGAATGTCTACGTCTAGCTTTGTCTCATCTAGACCTCCTATGGATGTCTAGTTACAAAAGAGGTTCTCTTGTTTATGAATTTGATCTTTTCCATATTCTTGGAAATTCTAGATTGAGGACTTTGGATCCTCTTTGAAATATGATGTGTCAAATCAACCTTTTTGAGAAACAGGGATTAGACTTGCACATTAAGCAAATTTTACAAAGATTTATGTAAAGAACAATCAAAGTACATCAAACCTTAACTAAGTTATCTCAAATATATGTTTAATTACATAACTATGATTAATATTTTAAATTATAAACTCAAATAAACTTAGATCTATAAAAGATATATCAATCTTTGATCAAAAAAAGTTATTTTAACCTCAAATACTTTGGATTCTTAGATCTCAAGCTACCTTTACTAGAATTAAACATCTATCCTCAAAGACTTGATATTTTTTTAAATGAAGCACAAAGATGGGTTAAAAACCATGAATATTGATTATATTTACACTTTTGAGTAAATAAATATGTAAATATGTAAATATAATACCAATCTTTGATCAAAACACACCAAAATTAACAAAGATCCTATAAATTCATAAGGCCCTCCTTCTAGTGATAGTGGAAGCTTGTTCCTATTGATTCTTCTAGATGTATAATAGGTTATATTAGTTTATAAAGGACACTTATCATTTTAAAATTTAGGGAATTTAATGCATGAGTAGTAGGTTATGGTAATTTGGTTACCCATGGTAAAATAGGGGTAGAGCAATAAGTTATTCCATAGTATTTATATTGATTGGTGGTTGGGATCCATCATGGCTAATCTAAGTGAGATTTAAGATATATGTTTTATTATTAGTGAATTTGTGATCAAGTTCTCAACTAAAGATTAATATAGATGAAGATTTATAGTGGAATTTAAACTAGAGTTATTTGGTTTAAAAAGGAGAAAAAGGAAGAGTAGGACAAAAAGGTGTTACTGATTTTTAGTCCAGATATTATGACAAAGATTAGATTTAATCAATACATACATTTGAAACAATATATGACATGAAATAAATATAGCACAGAGCTAACCATGTATCAGACAATTGTCTAAGGAAAGGATGGAATAATGCAAATAAGAAACTATATTAAATTTAAATATTTACTTCACAAGCAAATTGCATTAGCACATCTATAAGAGAAGCAAGGGAAATGAAATGAACCTAAGATATTTTAATTAACTTTTTATAATCACAAGATAATAACTCTACATCCATATATGCACATCAAGAGTTAATGAAAACCATTAAAATTTGAACCTCCAAATAGATAGTTGAAAAATCAACCATAATAGCAAACACAAACATTTATTGGACATTATGTTCAAAATTCCTTGTATTAATTACTCAAAGTTTACACAGTCTTTTTTCTCAAAAAAATTTCTTCCTTTACAAAATGGTAATACTACCTTTTATAATATGTTAAGGTATTACACCAGTCATTCATGAGATTATAAATGTACAAAGGTAAGGACAACTCTCCTTTTTACAAAGTTCTAAAATGCATTCCTATTTCCAAAATGAACTAACCTATAGGAAAATCTTCTAAAAAACTAGTGCATGCCTTTAAAAAAAGAATATTTTACATTTGAATATTATAAAATTTCTTAACAAATAGAATCTTATTAGCTAGCTAGTGGTCCCTATGTTGAAGAACTCTCCCACTAATCCTGAAGGATATTTATGGCCTTTTTATGTTATTGATCAACTAGCCTTAAGTTGAAATCTAACTCTAAGAGGAATTCATCCTCTTGGTCTACCAAGTCATCAAAATATCTATCATTCCTTGTCATTGCTTCCTTGATACTCCTTGCCTTAGCTATTTTCTCTTTTATAGTTAGGATCATTCCCATGACCCTACTATTGTCACTCCCAAACTAGCCCTAACTCTTGCTCATGACTTATTTCATAACTAAGGTGACTCTATGCTTATACTCATCATCTACAATGATTTCCATGGAGATAAGTGTGGTAGTCATGCTTCCAAGGAGTTGATCAATTATATTTATCATCTCCTTATCATCCCTTAGGACCCTCTCCAAGTTATTCAACCAAGTACTTAGACCCTGGATCTTGTCAACAATTATTCCCATAATTGCATTCAAGTGGGCTAGGCTGATGGCCCTGAAGCCAAGAATTTGGTCCTCCACTAGTATGTCAATTAGTTCCTTGATTTTTTCTTTTGAATTCTACCATTGGGATATTGAACCCTTAGCTACTACATATAGGTGGTCTAATGGACTCTACCTTGTCTTTATTTCCTTAAAGCAATTGTACATATCAAGAAAAGATGCCTCAAACATCTTTATCATTTCTTCAAGAAATGACAAGATATCTTATGTCTCAATATTTTTTTCCTTTTAGAGGTTCTATATGTTTTGATATAGGCCTTTGATGCCTAATTTTAGTTGTGTTGAATTGGCATTAGCTAGTACAACTATGTATTCTTCATGGATTGGGTGTTCACCAGGTTCCTACCTTCCTATTTGAGTTATTCCCAAAAAAGGTTTAACTCTTTCAAAAGTGAACTCCTCATTCCCAACCATGGTGTTCTTTATAGTCACTCTCTTTAGGCATGCTATCTATGGATTAAATTGCATACTTATTGATGACTTTGTGAACTTTGAAGGTTTTAGGACCTCCATCTATGTGCTACCTAAGGCTATAGGGGTTTTCACCTAAGTTTTACTTGACCCCCCAAGGGTGGTGATCTTTTTTTCCTCCTCTTCTTTCATCAAAGCCACTATGCATGGCTTGAGCTCATCATGAATAGTGATGTTAACTTTTTGGGTCATGGCTCATGAATGTTACAATTTTGGGATCTTTTGCATCTTCCCATAAATGAACCATTAAAGGATGATTGGCCCATGAATGACATTATCATCATTGAATAAGTTAACCTCACTCAAAATATGGGTGAAGGTTAACTTTAGCTTATTATTTATAATTGGGACCAATACCAACTCCGCCTTCCTCTTGTGAAAGGGTGGAATTAGAACTAGGTCTAGATCTATCTCCTTCCCCTTTTATTATTTTGCTTCCTTGGGTTGGGTTGGGGAATCATAAATCTATTATTCTTCTTCATTTTATCTATCTAACTTAGTAAGCACTATAATTGCATCCTCCACTATCTCCCTAGGACCTAGTGCGATCATGTCAATAAAATCAATTAGGGATTCTATCCTTTCAGGTTGGGTATAAAAAGATGTTCCCTCACCAGGGATTTCTTCCAACTTCTCCTTCTTAGGTCTTTGTGTAATTTGTCATTAGGTTTGTTGTAGTGGTTGTTTTGTAGGGGGCCTAGAAGAGGGTCTAGGCAATAAGTGGTATTTCAAGGGCCCCATCTATCATATCTCACCAGGTTTCTCATATCTAGCTAGCCTAGGCTCAGTCTAATATTATGTTTCCTTAACTATGCCAAAACTTCTATGAAATTGGTGGACCTAATATACATCATGTCATGAACACCAAACCTATGTTCAAATGGGTAGTTCATTATTTTTTTTTTCAAATGTTTTATGACCCTATCATGAGGTTCCCAATACCTCAAATCATCTAATTATAAGTTGAAGGAGTCTTTGTGTTTGGTGATGACATCCACATGCTCCCAATTTTGTAGTATAGTCCTACTAATGGTTAAAGGAAAGGGATGAAAGAATCATTTCATTTTATACTTACACACACCATCTATGCCATGGAAAAGTTGGTATGAAACCTCTTGTTTTACCAATTTGGTTGGCACATGGAGTGGTACTTTGAAGGGATGAACTAAGGTCCCTTCTATTCTTATAGCTATGTAATCTAGATACAACCAGATGTCTCCAATCAACTTCACATACTTATTTACTAAAGGGCTAACTCTACCCATGAATATCCTTATAATATCTTCTACTATAGTTGTATATACATAGTCATTTTCTATATTTGAATATGTGCAATTTGGAATAGTGATGGGAAACAATGTGACTCCTATCAGGTGACCAATTATTTGTGTTAGGGATCTTAGTGGGGCTAAGAGGGCATCTAGAAGATAAAACATCATGAAGAAGTGGTTGCTAGTTTTATTCTTCATGGTTAAAAATTGTTGTTTCAAACAAATGTTATTCATCTCACCTATTAAGGGAGTGAGTCCTTTTTATACCATGAAGTACACATAGGGCACCCATATTTTACTAATATGTGTGGTGGAAGGGGCTCTAGATAATCTATTCAAAAGGTCATGATTACTATGATCCCTTCCCTAAATTAGACAATTGGGATCTTCCTAGTGAGGTTTTGGATTACATGGGTTTTGGTGAGCAGCCATGGGGCAAGGATAGTGTTCAAGTCATTTTTAATAGTCTATTCTCTACTTGTAGGGAAGTCTACATGGGTATTGCATATCTTTTAATAGATTTCAAATTCAAGAGGGAAAATATATGCTATTTTTCTAAAAGTACATCCATGAACTATCCAATCCTGACCAATGTTATAGTTTATGAAAATGGGGCAATAACATCAATATAGTGCAATACCTCAAGTTTTGTAGTAACATAGTGGAGACTAGTCATCTAGATGGAGACTAGGTCATTGTACCTCTGGAGGACTATGGCATTCTTCTGATATTCCCTTATGATAGCTTGCATATCTTCAATAGTCTAGAAAATCTCAAACCAATTTCTATTACTTATGTTTAATACCACAACATCAAATTTAATATCCTTGAATACTCTTTCCTCATTATTTAAAGCTAAATCCAACTATGTGTCATCCCATTATTGATACCTTTGAGTTACCATGACTATGAAACTTGCAAATGGATCACTAATGGTCTTAAAGTAGCCTCTAGATTACTTTTCTCTTACTTGGATAATGATTAGACTCTTTATTGCTTGATTGTGATTGATTAGAGTTTAAATTAGGGCTTTCTGTGGAGGCTAGGGCTTCTTTGTAGATTTAATGGTGATGGTAGCTCAAACTTAGGCTAATCCATGTCTTATATTTGATTGAAACCCATGTCTTTATACCTTTGCCTTTTCATGCCCACCAAATCTTTGATTTTGTCATTTTGTGCTTGTGTGGAACTTATGTGGAAACTTTTGACACATTTTTCATAAATATTTAAAAGGAAATATCCCTTATCTTTTTATTTGTGCCATCATATATTTGCTCATGGATCAATGTGGACCATTGATCATGATCTTGGGGGTCGCAAGTTATTGGTTGTATTTGAATTGGCCTTTGTGGTTTTGCCACTTAGTACATTCATGGGCCTCTTGGGCTCTACATTTCATCAATGAATGTGTGTTTACCATGTATCAATTATGTGGACCTTTAAGAGTCTCATTTAATATTCTCTATCAAAATTTCTCCATCCAATGGCTTTCTTGTATTAATTATGAGTCATTAATCCTATAAGATGCACAAACTTCAATTAGCATCAAGATATAAAAGAGAATTAGGCTAAGTAATTTAGAATAAAGTTTATTTCATGTTAATAAACATGACATAGACTTTAGGTTAAAATTTTTAAGATAAGTTTTAGAACACGTATAAAGGGGGCCCAATTAATAGATGAATATAATGGAAGGTTTTGACCTACGGTGTTATCATGTTGAAAAATATGATAAAACATTAGGTTGAAACTTCTAAGCTATGTTTTATGGCATATGGCATAATATAAGTCTTTAGCCTAAGGGTTATTATATTTAAATAAATGTACTTAGAATCTTAGGATAGAGACTTAGGTTAAGTCTATGCCTTTGAATATTATAACACAAGATCATTTTGTCTTTAAAGTTCAAAGACCTTAAGTGCTTTTATATTTCTAAAAGAAGGGGTTTCCATTGAATTTTTAACACAATTAATAATCTTTAGCAATGTTTTAAATCATATTCTCGTGTCTAAGCAAAATAATTGATGAGGTTAAAGTTGATATTATTACAAACATCAATGAAAACCTCATGGGCATTGAATGACATTCATGATAATGTCAAATTTAAGTTCACAAAGATAATTAGGTCCATAGATCTTGTATTTAACACACTTCATCTAAAAATTTGGTCTTTACCAAATGTAGACCATTGATTAAGATCCAAACACATGAATACCATTGGTCCCTACAATCATGAAGAAGATAGAGTTATCCCATGGATCAATTCATATGAAAATTATGCTTATGTTAAGGGCCTAAGTCTTTAAAGCATATTAAAATGGGTCCCTTCATATATTATACTCAACCAAAAGCTTTAGCCTAATATTTATTATATTTAAATAAAACAATAATCCTTAAGGTAAAAAACTAGGTTAAGTCTAAGTTTTAATGCACTGGGCCCTTTTCACTCTAATCTAAAACATGAAAGTTCCATGTGGTGATTCTATGAGACTCCTTAGCCTTTAACTATGTTTAACCCTAGGAAGGGTTCATAGAACATCGATAGAGATTTGGGTTCCTGAGATGGTGACACTTGTCATCCTCATGGATTTTCATTATGCCTTTGACATTTTAATGCTGCATTCCCTTTGTTGAATCTATTTGTGTAATAAATCATAGATTGTTGATCATGATATGGATATTTGCACATGATTGGATCCTTTTAAATTCTTAAAGTTGTAGCATAATTCTTATCTTAAGTTTTCATTATGTTAATAAATAAAATAAGACCTTAGGGTAAAACTTAGGTTAATTTTGTATTTAATAAAAGGGCACCCATTTAATATTGAAGGTGATTACCAATCATTCGATCATTGGTCCCATTTAAGCATGGATCATTGATCATGATCCTAGGGCTCAATGGGATTCATCTAGTAGAACAAGTGTTTGGATTCACTGGGTATCCTTCACTCTATCTGATTATTTTTTGTGATGAAGTGAGATTCATTGATCTTGAAAACAGGCAAAATGCTTAAGTTAGGGCTTAGGTTGATATAGGAACTTAGGCAAAAAATTTAAGACTCAGGTCTCATTCATATTAATAAACACTAATAGGGCCTTCAAACTAATACTTTAGGTTAAGTATAAAAAAAGGGACCACCTGATGTAAAGAATGACACCAGGTTAGGAACATAGAGGACCCTATAAACATAAACATTATACCTCATTAAAATAAAGATAACAAAAATAGGGAAATATAAAGGGACCAAGCATAATATTTTAGGCTAATGTTTGGTCATGTTAAAAAACATGAGCAACTTAAATCTAAATTAGGTTTAGAAAAATTTCCACCAAATTTTCTCCTTCCAAATTTGAATTAAAACCAAGGGTATAAGTTATGGTTTTCTTAAGGAAGGCTTCAAAACATGAATCCAACTATGAGCTCTCACCGACTAAAGGCTAGTAAGATTCTGAATAATGATAAAACTATGAAAATATCTATTATGATCCGGTAATAAGAGCTCTATTAAACCTATAAATTAAGACATGAGGGTCAATTATTATCAACATTAGACAATGGTAAAGGGAAACTATGAACAAATGGGCCAACTTATCAGGCATGGATGATCTTAATAATGTGTAAAATATCAAGCTTTTAGTGTTAAGTTTCAAAATATGCACAAGGGTCCCTAATTTTTATAAATGGGGTTATGTTGAACTCAACACCTAGGACCTTCCATTTTTTGATGGATTGATGTACCAACTAAACTACATGCTCTTCTATGGCCAACCCACCATTGGTCTGAGTGTGGCTTATTTCCAACACTTTTGGTGATAGTTATTTAAAAAATTGGTAATTATTTGAAGTGTTTGAACACAAAATATAATTAGTACAATATTTTTTAATATCAGATTTATTCATTTCATATTGAATTTAAATTTGTAATGCATTAAATCATATAAAATATACTATAAATTTAGTGGTGGTGTGATGTTGAAAAAGAGGCTAAACTTCCAAAGAACATAACTTTAGATCCATAGATCTGTTAGAGCCCATCTTCATGCCAAAATGACCATCTCAAAAATTTGAATGTAGACATAACTCACCCTTATAATTATGAGACATTTTCAATATTTTGAAGAGGCCATACATGACCATTTGAGGGTCAAAAATTATAGTTTAATATTATTTTCAATATTTTTATAAAATTTGAAATTGTCTATGTTTGTAACTAGACTTGAAATTTAGTTTATATTCATATAATACATTAATTTTAGTGTTTAGTTTTTTTATATATTTTTAGATTTGTACACACTTGCATGCAAAACATACTAAAAATATAAATTACTAAAAATAACATGTTAAGTTTTATTTATTTTTAGAGTTCTAAAATTTGCATGTCAACTCCAATTCAAAGTTGAGGATTATTCATGCATGGTTTGTAATGATTTGAATCATTAAATATAAATTAATATAGGTTATTATTTCATAATCTTGGCCTATTGGTAATTTTATTATCTTGATATTATTTAGGCTCGTTATTTGATATCAGAGTAAGTTCAAATCTTGAAGGAGTAAAATATGGTGAGAGGATGAGGAAGAATCACTCAGATGAACTAGACTATGTAAGAGCTACAAAGGTAATAAGAATAATTAACTTAGATCATTTTGAATTATATACAAAGGAGAATAGAATATTATGTATAAGATGACATAAATCATGAAGAATAAATTATGTAAGAGGAGCAACAAGAATAGATGCAATCAATGGAAGAGAGGATGGTTAGATATTTAGAAGGATGGAATCAAGGAATCAAGGTTGACATTTTAGATTATGGAGTAAGTTTAAAATTAGAGGATTTGATAGATTATATGAATAACATGGAGAAGTTTTTTGAATAGATAACTATGAGAGAAGATGAGAAGGTAAAGTTTGCATGCTTGAAATATCAGAGTAAGTTCAAATCTTGAAGGAGTAAAATATGGTGAGAGGATGAGGAAGAATCACTCAGATGAACTAGACTATGTAAGAGCTACAAAGGTAATAAGAATAATTAACTTAGATCATTTTGAATTAAATACAAAGGAGAATAGAATATTATGTATAAGATGACATAGATCATGAAGAATAAATTATGTAAGAGGAGCAACAAGAATAGATGCAATCAATGGAAGAGAGGATGGTTAGATATTTAGAAGGATGGAATCAAGGAATCAAGGTTGACATTCTAGATTATGGAGTAAGTTTAAAATTAGAGGATTTGATAGATTATATGAATAACATGGAGAAGTTTTTTGAATAGATAACTATGAGAGAAGATGAGAAGGTAAAGTTTGCATGCCTGAAATTTAAGGGTTATGCAATGATTTCGAGGGATCACTAGAAAAAATAAAGACAAAGAAAAGGTAAAGAGAAGATCAACTCATGGAAAAATATTAATAATAATATGAGGAATAAATTTATTCATGTGGATTATGCATAAACCTTATATAGAAGATTTCAAATTTTAAGATAGAAAGATCACAATATATAAGAGTATATAGATAAGTTTTACAAGATTTCTATATGAGTGGATCATGATGAAATAGAAGAGTAGATGGATTAAAGGTATGTAAATGGTTTAAAGTTTTTTATTCAAGATCAATTAATCATGCATAAAATACTTTTCATGGAGGACACTTATCAATTAGATTTGAAGGTGGAAGAAAAATATATATAGAATTTCAAAAGAACATCTATTGGGCTAAGAAGAAGACAATCCCCTCCAATAAGGTGATGATGTGGATTTAATAAAAATATAGGTGGGTTTAATACCATTAGATAATAATCATCATTTGGTGAAAAAATAAAAGAAGATAATAGACAATGGTTTCAATACTAGTAAATAGGAATAGGATTTTAGAGAGGACAAATCTATGGTGGTCATAAAGGATGGTTTCCAAATCAATGCAAGTCTTATATTATTTATATATGTGGAGAAGAAGGCCATATATAATTTGAGTGTGAAAAATACCAAGATAAATAATAGAGGAAAGAGGATATTACAAAGTGAATTTAATCAAAGCTAAAATAGAAGAACAAAATAATGAAGTTGCAGTAGCAGATATTGGACAAAAATTCATGATGAGAAGAACAATGATTGCTCAAAGGAAAGAACATGTGAATAATAAATAAGGTGGTGATGCATGGCTATGAATAAATATATTTTGAACAAGTTGTAATTTGTGAGGTAAAATATGTAAATTAATTATAGATGGTGGTAGTTGTGAAAATACAGTTTCAAAAGATATGATTAAAAAACTAGGTTTATAATGTGAAAAGCATCCTAATCCTTATCATATTTCATGGTTTAAAAAAGGGAGTAAAGTTACAATAGATAAAAGGTGCTTAATCAAGTTTTATATAGGTAAAAATCATAAGGATGAAATATGGTGTAATATTATACCAATGGATGAATGACATGTGTTATTGGAAAGTCCATGGTAGTTTGATAGAAATTTAGTTCATGATGGAGCAAATAACACATATAGTTTATGGAAAGGTGGTGTGATGGTAGTTTTATTACTTCTTAAAGAACAAGGGTAGGCTGAAAACATGTTGATTTCAAAATAATTTGTCAAATATATGAAGATGATAGTTGGCTATTATACATTAGTAGTGAAGAAAGAAGACACAAAAGTGGTGAAAATACTAGAAGAAATAGAAGTAGTGTTGAAAGAATATTCAGATGTTATTCTTGATGAGTTACTAGATGATTTACCACCAAAGAAAGATATTCAACATCATATTGATTTTATTCGAGGATTATCTCTGCCCAATCAAGTAGCTTATATGATGAGTCTAATGGAACATGCAAAGTTAAACAAGCAAGTTATTAAATTGGTGAGGAAGGGGTAGTAAGGAAGAGAATGAGTCCTTGTGAAACACCATCATTTATAACTCTATATAAAGATGGAGGGTGGAGGATGTGTGTGGATAGTAGATAAATCAATAAAATTACAATAGAATATAGATTTCTTATACCTCATTTATATGATATGATGGATGTTCTTATAGGAGTAAAATATTTTACCAAGAATGATCTAAGAAGTGGATAATATCATATTTGGATTCATGAAGGAGATCAATAGAAAGTAATATTTAAGACTAGAGATGGTTTATATGAGTGGATGATGATGCCATTCATATTATCTAATGCACCCGACACATATATGAGGGTGATGAACATAGTGCTATCAAAACACAGTGGTAAGTTTGGGGTGGTTTATTTAGATGATATTTTAATATTTAGTAAGAATAAATAATATCACTTATAATGTTTGAGAATGATTGTTAATAAAAGAGAAGTTATATGTGAATTTTAATAAGTGCAGGTTTATGTAGAAAAGTTTGGTATTTTTAGGATTTGTAGTTTCATTAAATGGTATCAAAATGGATGAATATAAAATAAAGGAAAATTTTTAGTGGCCTATCCCAAAGAACATCATAGAGATAATAAATTTACATGGTTTATCAACTTTTTATCATTAAGAATTTTATTAGTCTTGTTGCACCAAAAAAAAATTATATGAGAGGAAAATAATTTTCATGGACAAAGGCAACAACATAAAGCTTTGAGTTATTGAAGAATAAAATTATAGAAAATCTTATTTTATTATGACCATATTTTAGCAAAGTATTTGAGGTTTCTTATGATGCTTCACTTGTGGGAATTAGTGTTGTGTTGAGTCAAAAAGGGAAGCCAATAGCATATTTCAGTTAGAAATTGAATGAAGCAATAAAAAATTATTCTACGTACGATGTTGAATTTTATGTCATTATACAAGCATTAATACATTAGAGGCATTACCTAGTGCCTAAGGAGTTTATCATATTTATTTATCATGAGGCTTTGAAATATATGAACACTCAAAAGAAGTTAAATATTAAGCATGGAAAGTGGGTGTATTTATTTTAGGGTTATACTTTTGTGTTGAAGCAAAATTAGGATAATAGAATTAGGTAGTTGATGCTTTGAGTAGATGAGTGGGGTTGATAACTACTATGGTGAGTGAATTAGTTGAATTTAAATTTATTAAATAAGTATATGATACTAATCCATATTGCAAGATCATTGAGTAATACAAAAATCCATTGACATGTGATACAAGTAATGTTTATGAAGAGTATCTTATGCAAGATGGTTATCTCTTCAAAAGGAAATAATTATGTATTATAATTGGGTGTCTAATAGATAATATTATAATAAAATTGCATAGTGGTGGTTTGACTGGACATTTTTGTAAGACAAAAACAATAGATTTAGTGGAGAAGTATTTATGGGCAAATATGAGGAGATATGTGACAAGATATGTTACAAGGTTTAGGATATGTTAGGTACAAAAAGGAAATGGATAAAATATAGTGTTGTATATGCCATTATTGATTTGAAGAGGACCATGGACAGATTTGAGTATGGATTTTATGTTAGGATTACCAAACACACAAAGATGTAATGATTTAATTTTTGTTTTTGTAATAGGTTTTCTAAGATGGTTCATTTTATTGCATGTAATAAAACTAATGATACCACTAGAGTTGTAGAATTGTTTTTAAGGATATTATGAGATTGCATGGTATCATTTAAACCATTACATTAGATAGGGACATGAAATTTCTAAGTATTTTTTTGTGGTCTTTATGGAGGAATATGGGGACTAATATACAATTCATTAGTGCATACCACCCCAAAATAGATGGACATATATAAGTTGTAAACATGAGTTTGGAAAGTTTATTGAGATGCATAGTTAGAGAGAATCCCAAGCAATGGGAATTGAATTTACCACAAGATGAGTTTGAACATAATATTTTAGTGAATATATCAATAGGAAAATTAGAATTTTAGATTGTTTATAGGAGAAATCCTATGAGTGTTTTGGATTTGGTATAGTTACTAATTGTAAAAGAGTTAGTGATGTTACAAAAGTGTTTGCAAAACATATACAATAGTTACAATAAGAAATAAAAATAAAGTTGTAAGAAAGTAATGAGAAGTATAAATAAACAAAAAATGTTAGAAGAAGGTAAAAAATATTTTAAGCATATTTAGTGATGGTTTACTTGAGGAAAGAGAGATTTTTGAAAGCCACATACAACAAGTTGAACTACAAGAAAATTAGACCATGCAAAATTGTGAAGAAAAATAATGATAATGCTTATGAGGTGAGTTTACCACAAAATTTTGATCTCTTTCTAGTATCTAATGTTTTAAATTTATATTATTTCTATTGAAAATATGTTAAATGTAAAGAAGATGAATAAGTAGATTGGAAACAATAGCTACCAAAGAAGAAAGATAATATAATGTCAGTTTTGGATAATAAGATAGTAAACACAAGACAAGGGAGTTATGTTAGGTATTTGGTATAGTGGGAAGGATTGGAGAAGGATGAAAACACTTGGATTACAGAATAGGAGCTGAAGAAGATTGACAAGAATAAATGTTAGTGGTACGATCAGAGCAACTTGTAGGAGTTACATTATTTTCAACTAGAGGTGAATGATGGATAAAAGAAGCCAAACTTCTAGAGGTCATAACTCTTGATCCATAGCTCCATTTGAGCCCATATTCATTCCAAAATTATCATATCAAAAATTTCAATATATCCATAGTCCATCCTCCCAATTATGGGATGTTTTAAATATTTTTTGGAGGCCATACTTGACCATTTAAGGTTATGAAATTCTAGTTTAATCTTATTTTTAGTATTTTTCTAAATTTAGAAATTGTCTATTTTTGTAACCAGACTTAAACTTTCATTGATATTAATCTGATAGGTTAATTATAGTGTTTATTTTATTTTTTGATATTTCTAGAGTTGCATGTGCTTACATACAAAACTTACTAAAAATAATAGCTACTAAAAATGGTAGGTCAAGTTTTATTTATTTTTAGAGTTCTTAATTTTACAAGTCAATTCCAATTCTGAATTGAGGCTTATTTACGCATGGTTTTCAATTATTTGAATCATTTAATATGAATCAATACAAATTATTATTTTTGAATCTTTGGTTGTTGGTAATTTTATTGTCTTGATAGTATTCGTGTTCATTATGGTGGTGGTGTATAATAGTCGAGGATGTTAATAAAATGGACAATATTAAATTTGATCACTATATTATCATCACAATAAAGATACTATTCATTTTGACATGTGAAAAGTACTAAATAAACACCTTAAAATTGAATTCAATTAATTTTTTTGAGATAAGTATAACTAAAATATATGCACTAGTAGTAAAATTCTATTTTTTCTAAAATGTTTTCATATTTAAAAATTAAAAGGAGTTTCAAATGGATAATCATCTAAATCATATGCTTGCAATAATTTTTTTGTATAAAATAAATTGATAGGTTTCATAAAAAAAAATAAACCTTTAAAAAATCAATGAAAATGAATACACAGATTATTATGGGGTAAAATAATTAATTTTATAAATATCATGTTCAATTTTTTTTTAAAATAATTTATCATTGATGAAGCCTATAAATAATTAAAAAATCATAAAATCATATTTTTCAATAGTTAGGAAGTATTTAGTAAAATTATAAATACATAAGAATGAATAACATGTAATAGTAGGCCTAAGTACAAATTATGTAGGCACCCATATTTTTCTCTCTTCATCACCTTCTAATGAATTTGAAACTCACATGAAATTTCTTAATTTAACACATGTTTACTTAACCAACCATATGTTCCTTAGGTCATCTTAACCAAATCATGTGGTTAAGTTTCCAATCATTGTTATTATTCAATTGTAATTCATAAAATGTAAATTATAATTTATTTCAAGGGGAAATGTGTGTAATTAATAATGGTGGTTTATATCCTTGAAGTCTTAATTATCACTTCACATATGTTAGTTGTGTAAATTCAAAGTAACCTACTAATCTCTAAAATTTATAGTGATTTAAAACATGTGAAATAAATTATCCTTGTCTACTAGTCATAATTTATTCATATATCATTATTTTCACAAGCTCATTATATAAAAAAACAAAAAATAAATCAAGTGGTGAGAAAAATATATTTAAAATTAATTATATTTATTAATTTTTTTATTACATACACATTAAAGTGCATAAATGATATTTAAAAATATGGTAGTGGCATACTCATTCAATATCTACAGTGAACGAATTAATGGAGAAGTTGTATAATATTATGTATTAGTTTATGTATAATGTGCATTTATTAATGTTAATATTTTATTATATTAATATATATAAATATCATATTAGGCAACCATAAATTTTGAAACATATTTTATGATGTTAATTATTTTGGATTGGTGAAAAACATATCAAATCCTTCCATCAAATAAAATAAATATAAATTATTTTTAAAATAAATTTTATTAACAAATGTGAAATTTCAAAAATAAAAATATTTTAAATATATTGATTTGAGAAAAATTAAATAATTGATTGCTTAAAATAAAGTCTGACCACATTGTAACTTATACACATAATCCTCTCAAACATAGTATATGATTCATATTATATAATATTTTGAAAATTTTGAATTTTTTGTTGACCATATTATATGTGGAAAAAATGAATTTTTTCAAACATTAGTATATTTTAATTTATAAATGTTTTGAGGTGTGTTCAGATAGGTTATGTCTGACATTTTGATTGAAATTTTGGCAATTGTTTTCAAAGCTGATATTTGTTGATTTGGAACTTAATGGCCATTAAGTATAAACATATGGAGTGTGTTATTTCATTTATGAAAATTCCTTCCTCAATAGATCCTTTCTTTCATTCTCATTTAATTTTGGAATCTTAGGATTCAAAATTCTAGGGGTTTTTTTGATTTTTAATTCTCACAATTCAATTTATTTTATTTTTTCAAGCAAACCCAAGAGCATAGAAAATCTTTTCCATTTAAGTGAATTTTTTAGTGAGTATGATAAAGCAAATGCAATACAGTGGTTTTTGATTATATGAATAAATAAGAGATTATTGAGGCTTTACATGGAGAGGATAATATTTTTATGTTGAATTTCATGGTTTATATAAGTTGAATAGATTGATATATTTTGAATATTGTTTGAGATTTTCATGGAAAAGAGACAATTTTTTTGACATGTTGAAATATTTCAAAGCCATGAAATAGTATTGGATTTTCTATGTTTTGAATTCTCTATTATTTGAACTAAAATGATTGTTTTTAATATAAACCCTTGATGATTGTTTTAATATTAAAAGTTTTAATTTTGATTTTAAATTATTATGGTATCCTTAATATTTTTTCATAATGAACATAATGTTTTAATTCTCAGTGTGATAATATAATGAAGTATTAGATTTACATGTCAACAAAATTTGTAGAAATTTGATTGAGTTGATTATATATCAATATGTGGTGTAGTAGATTTGTTTTTGAGTTTCTTATGATATAAATAATTTTTAAAATACTTAAATTAGGTGATTACATTTTATTTAAATACATGTGACTTACTCCATTTGAAACCCTTATGCCATTCTATTTAGTGTGATAAAAACATTATTATTTGAATACAAAGGATTATTAAATCAATCCAATGCCTTCAAAATGTTTAAGGATTTTGGAGTCAATGTTGAAATAAGATACATTATGTTTATTCATTTTATTGAATGGTTCTACTTGTTGTAAATGAAAAAATAATTTCATTTTTTCAAAATTTTATTGATATTTGTATCCTTGGTCATTTTGGATGAGATATAATAAATGTGGTGAGTTTAAATTACCATCCTATTTATTTAGAAAACTTAATTTATTTCGTTTTCTTATGAAAAAGGTCTTAATTTTCATTTTTGAAGTGATGTTTGATATTTTTAGTATGGCTTATGGTTTTCATGATTGAAAGGATCATTATTTAATTCATTTTTCATATAGTGGAGGATGATGGGTCTTCAATAATTCATTAAATAAAATAATATTTGGTGGGTTATTTTAATTTAATTTAATCATCCTACCTCAGTAACTTAAATATTGAAATGGTTTAAGGGTTTTATTTCTCAATCTAGGGTTTTCATTAAAAATAAAGATTTTCATTTTATTTTGAGATGCATGTTCCAAGATAAATGAGGTTACACTGTGATTTTTTTTTAGTATTGAAATAATAAATTTGGACAAGACTCATTTATAAGTGTGAGTTGAAAAAAATAATTTATTATATTTTTTTGATGTACGTAAATAGTTATCATAATTTTCTTTCCTATAATAAGTCATTTTTCATTCACATTACTATTTTAATTATTTTGGTCCCATGTTATTTAAAAAATTAGTAGCACTAATTCAATTAAGAAAACCATATTATTTAAAAAATATGTCACAACTACTAATTAATTAAATATAACCATATTTCTTAAAATAAACTGATTGTTATAATACATTTTTAAGAAAATAGAGAAAATTAAAAAAAAAAACATTTTAGAAATACAAATCACCAATTTAAAAAATATATTTTAATCTATAAAATAGTAGGAACTACTATATTCATACTATCACTAAATCAATATAATATTAGTTCCATACAATCACACATTAACTAACATCATTTACATATAGGGTGCAAAACATTTGTTAAATTTTATTTTATTTAACCCTTATTTATAAGTCAATGAATCCATGGAATTATCTAATCCCATAGATTTTATTTTAGGAAATAACACTGCATTTAAGGAAAAAGTGTTTTGGTTCCCTTAACATTCATGTGGTCAACAAATTTTAAACCTTATTGTCATTGATATACATGGCCATAGTAATAAAACTATGTAATCCAAAGTAAAGTGCCACATGACACTTGATATATCAATGTGCCCTCTTGCATACTAAAAATATTATCACATGGTCATGTTATCATATCAATCCACATGGCCTCACAAAATATTGTAAACATGATTTAAATATAATCCTAAACTTAATATCAACATTTTATTTTATAATTTATAATGAAACCTATTTAGGCCATCTATTTGATGATAGTTGTGTATCCCTATCTAATACATTTTCTCTCTCATTTTTAAATTTTAAGAGTCTATCATCTATTTTGGATATAAAAACTATTTTTTGGATGACTTATTATTTGTGTGAAGGTAATTTAGTCATTTTTATAACAAAATTCGTATTTGGTATTAGAGCCTATGATTTTTGTTAATTTTGTTGGTTCGACATGGTGAAAGTGTAAAAAAAATGTGTGGAAGAGTAGGATCTAAAATCAAATGCAACCCACAATTGAAAATAACATTAAAGCAAGAAATCAAATCATAAAATTGGAAGTGCCAATAATGGATCAGGACATGATAATATCTTTATATGGTTTATATATATCAAAATTTTCACATAGTGTGTAATCTATCTATGACCTTATTCTTGAAATAATATCTCTAGCTATTAATCAAGGAAGTTTTTAATATTAATTCATTAGTAAATAATATCTATATAAATAATATGGATTTTAGGCTAAGATGTTGAATTCATAATAATTATAAGTTAATACAATGGTTTATATAATTTAATCTATTTTTATGCCCTTTTTTAAATTTAATAAAATACTAAAATGGAAATAATAAGGATAATTACATGTGAATATCATAGAGATTGATATTGGTATACATCCAAACTTCAATTATGACATAAGTGAGGAAATTCAAGATACTTAACTTGGTTTGTGTGATACTACTTTGCATTAAGGAAACACAATATAGTTTAAGGTATAATTGCATTATTATTCTATTATTTTTGTCTATCCAAATTTCAAATTTATTTTAGCTGACAAACATTTATGTAATTTTTTTATGACATACATAAAAATTAAGGTTGTTTATTTAATAAAAGTATATGTCTACTACATGATTATTGGTAGGAGTATTTTTTGATTCTTAAATATTTTATGTTCCCTATATAATCTTATTCAATGAGTTTCATATGTGAAAGGATTAAAAAATGCTTGCGAGATTAGTATAGATAATGCTATTTTTTTTTACAAGGTTTTCAAGTATTATAAAATATTTATAAGATACATAGTTTTTTGAAATCCTTGTAAAAATAAAAAATGGTATAAGAAACCAAATAATATTATTAAATGTCTAGATATGGTTTAGATGAAAAACATTATGACCATTCCTCAAACTGATAGTATTAATTCATCCTCAAATAAATTTTAAAAATATAATATTCCTATCCTTTTCACCTACCCAACCAACTCCAAACTTATACAATAGGGGTTTTTAAAACACACCAAACAATATTTAATAAAACACAGTTTCAATTTGAATTTTTGGCAATCATTTGGATTGGGGGGAAAACTAAGTGGTAGCTAGAGTTATATTAGCAAAGAGATAAAAAAAATAAAAACAAGATAGAGAATAAAAAGAGGGAAGATCAGAGTGGTATCAACAATAAAAAAGAGCATGGAGAATAAATAAAGTAGAATAGTAGTGTTAGAACTGTAGTTCTAATTTCTCCACATCACATGGAGATAACATTCAACTATATTTAGATTCTATCATGCAAGCAGTTTTCATGAGATTTGATTCTTAGGAAAATAAATTATCACACATGTCTTATGCATGATTTCATTCTTATGACAATCAGTTATCCCACATGCCTTATGCATGAATAAACATTAGTTTAGTGCAGTTTATTTTCCTACAAAAATAGACAAGGTGGAAAACATGAATAGAGAAATCAATCAGGGAGTGAATAGAGCCCAAAGAGTTTATTTCAACATAGTATTATTATGTATATAATAGGGTAAGTGTTGATAAAAAGATAATAAGTTAAAATAGAATTTTATTTTTGAGTTTGTGTATACATCTGCAGTTGTTCATAGGAGAATGAAATCAAAATGTAATAGATATTTGATTTAATATACAAGAATTTTTGTGTGATTAATTTTATTGCTTTGCCCTCCCTTATTTTTTTATCATGCATTTGTGTGATTTTACATCACTATTTTATTAAGCTTTGGAGTAACTTAGGAAATTTAGTTATTTAGGCTTATTGCTAGCTTTGTATTTAATCTAAAGCTTCATTGTTTAGTGTTTTGAACTACCTATTTATTCCCCTAGGCCTATATTTATATAAATAACTATTATTAGAGCTAGTTTTAGGTTGTAATCCTATTTATTCATGGTATCAATTAGCTCTAGTCCATGGCAGCAACCTCTTTCATTTGATGGAAAGAACTATGATGTGTGGAACATCAAGTTGAAGACTATATTTAATAGTTAACTCTCAAGAGCTATGGGAGATGGTTGAAGGTGGATATAATGAATCTTTATACCTAGAAATATTAAATACATTAACCTAATCACAAATTAATTTATTTAAAAAGAATAGGAAAAAGGATGCCAAGGGACTCAACTACATATAAATGGTAATGGTTGATTCAATTTTCCTCAGGATAGCAACAGTTGCCCATTCTAAACAAGCATGCAATATTATCAAAATTAATATCAAGGAAATGAAAAGGTGAATATTTTAAAGTTTTATCTCTTAAAAAAGGATTTTGAGACCCTAAAAATGAATTAAAATGAGTCTATCCATGACTTCCTCACAAGGACAATGAATATTGTCTACAACCAAATCAAGATATGTGGTGATGCAATTGAAGATAATAGGATCATAAAGAAGGTGTTAAGGATAATTACAATCAAATTTAACCCTATAGTGGTTTTAATTTGAGATTAAAAGGATTTGAGGAAAATATAAATATATGAGCTAATGGGTTCCTTGCATACCCATGAGAAAAGGTTGAATAGTTCAGTGACTTCTTCCCATGAGAAACCATTCAATATCATTATGAATTTGAGATAAAGGGGGAGAGGAGAATAAAAAAGAGGAATAAGAATAAATTAAAATATTAAGTAATGTGTAATGCATAGCTATCAAGATTCACATGGAAGAGAAAGAGGAAGGAGCAATAACACTTTTAAAGGAGGATCTACACAAAGGTATGACAAGTTTAATGTCCAATGTTTCTATTAAAATAAGTATAGAAACTATGGTAGTAAGTGTATAAAGAATTAGTATGACATTAATATGAATAATTCAAATTTATCCCATGCATAAGAGGATAAACCTAATAGGAATGAAAATGGTGGAAATTTTTTCATAACATGTAACATTGCTTAGCAAAGTGGTAAAGAAATATTGTACTTGGATAGTGGTTGTAGCAATCACATGAGTGATAACAAAGACATGTTCAACCACATTTATGATTTAATAAAATCATAGGTAAAGATGGGGAATAATTATAATGTTATCCTCATGGGCTAAGGAAATGTTTCTATCCACACCAAGCAAGGGATAAAACACAAAATTAAGATGTTTACTATGTACCTAGGTTAAAGAAAAACCTTATTATAATTTGGTAGCTTGTCCAAAAGGGGTAAAATGTAAAATTTTAGAATGAATAATGTATAATTTATGATAATAGTGGTTTTAATATGTATATTACACCATTAAATATGATAATCAATTAAATGTTTCTATTGAGAATGCAAAGTGAGGTCGTAGTAGCATTAAAAAATATGGTAGTAGATGAGTCTACTCTTTGACACCTAAGATATGGGAATTTGAGATTTTATGGGCCGGACCTGATTTTTATCCTTTTGTAATATAATTTTTTGGTGAATCAATAGATTGAGATTATGAAAAAATGAGTGGAACTCAAATAAATTGTTTCAAGTTTGGTATTAGGAATAACAATATAGATAGGTTGTTTATATCTAAATGGTGATGTTATTTGGGGTAAAAATGATGCCTTGTGAAAATTACCTTTGGTATTAGTAGTTAAGTAAAATACATGATATATAAATTACCTATAACAAGACCATATAATAAATTAAGAAGAGTTTTAATAAATCTTAGTTCTTTTGTAATAACTATAACAAGGCTTCAACCTTAGGTTTGACTAGTGTTTCTACACCTTAACAACCTAGTGTTGTCTTTGTGTTAAATCACATTCATAATTAGACCCTTGGGAAGGAGTCATTATATAAAGAAATGTCTTGGGCCTTATGGCCTTTATAATAAAGGAAAGTGAATTTTTTTAATTAAATATCTATTATATGCATATTTGTCTCCTTTAATTTATTATGATTATTTATTGAATCGAGCTTGTGTAAGGCTAAGTTGAATGTAAATGTTAATATATAGATTTTTCTATGTAATAAAAATAAAAATAGTTCATTGAATATTTTTATTTTGTTGTCTTTGTGTTAAATCACATTCATAATTATACCCTTGGGAAGGAGTCATTATATAAATAAATATCTTGGGCCTTATGGCCTTTATAATAAAGGAAAGTGAGTTTTTTTAATTAAATATCTATTATATGCATATTTGTCTCCTTTAATTTATTATGATTATTTATTGAATCGAGCTTGTGCAAGGCTGAGTTGAATGTAAATGTTAATATATAGATTTTTCTATGTAATAAAAATAAAAATAGTTCATTGAATATTTTTATTTTGTTTGGGATTGGATGGAAGTCTTGTGAAAGGACCCCCTAATCTTCATAGTAGAGTATTGTTGCTTATTTTATGCCTTCCCAACAAATTGATCATTTAATAAAATAGATGAAGTTTTATTAATTTTAAATATTCTATATTAATATTATCAAGGATGAAACCTTATATTATTCAAATGCTTCTACACCTTAGTGGATTTGAGGTTGACCTTTTATCCTATGATATTGATTGAAGCTTTGTGTTTTTATTATTCAAAAAATGTAAAGGGTATAATTAAAAAGCAAAAGACTTAAAATTTTATAAAAATAGGTTGGCATTCATGATTTTTGAAAAAATATTTATCATAAATTTTGAGTGAAGGTAAAAGTTATGAAGACTTCAAAAATACCATTCTAATTTTTAAGCCTTTATAAAAATTATTGCGACTTTGTCATAAATTTTATGCAAAGACAAAAGTTCTAAAGACTTTGAAAAGATTGTTCTAATTTTTAGGTATTTATAGTATTTTTTACAACTTTATGACAAATTTTATGTAAAGATAAAAGTTATGAAGACTTTGAAAATACCATTATAATTTTTATGTCTTCAAATAAATTTTTGTGACCTTGTCTGAACAAAAGACACAAATAAATTTTTTGAAGGTATGTGACTTCAAGAGTCTACAAATCAAAATTAATGAAAGTAAATTTTTCAAAAGACTAAGGATTTGGTCTTTGAAATAAATGATGTTGTAAATTTTGCATGAAGGCTCAAAGACCAAAGATCTAAAGACTTTAAAGAAGCTATTAAAAATTTTGGGTCTTCAAAAGTTTTATTATGACTTTTTTGAAACAAAGGGTATAGATAAAGGTTATAAATCCTTGGGGTCTAGAGTCCCAAAATCATGATGCATGACACATCCACATCCCCTAATAGCTTAGACTTGAGAAAAATTGGAGTAGACATGAGGAGCTTGATGGTATCAGTAGTAGTAAAGAATGATTTTAATGGTCATCTCAATGTCATAAGTGCAATCACCATTTTGGTGAAAACTCATAAAATAATTCTAAGTGATAGATGAACAAATTAAGAATATGGACATCTAAATTATGGCATGCTTTGGTTAAGTCTTATGACAGTAGTAGGATTCACCTTATTATGTTTTATGATTGTAATGGATTCAATTTTTCTACCCATGTATTTTGGTGGTTTGTTCATTAAGGTTTGTCTCATGTCTATTATTTTTAGGGTAAAAAATGGGCACGACATTTTGGTATTAGATCCCATGTTACAACACCTGGATCTATGGTATTTTAATTTTCTTCAAGCCTTATTATTTTTTACATTAGTTTTGATATCTTACCTATTGGTACGTAGAATGAGATGAAGAAGTCAAACACTCATGGTGATAATGAGCCTCCTAATCATCCAATAATGAATAAAATTGGACCCTAACTCTTCTTATCCATGCAATAGATGAGTGATGTTCAATAGGGGAGAGATCCTATAATATAGAATGAGGTGGAGAGGCACTCTCCACTATATTCCTAGGATGATCAAAGATTAGTTAAAAGAGAGATATATATGAGTCTTCTTTGTCCCCATTTTGAGGGTGATAGAGGTGAATTTCATCACCACAATGAGTGATGGAATAGACAAGACATGGACCATACTTTTAGACCTGTGCCTAGGGATTTAGTGGTGGACCTCATCAAGCTACATCTTCTTACTTTTGATGGTACATAAAATGATTCATAGTAGCATCATGGTTAGCTAGCATGAGAGGATGTTTCAATTTGTATGATTGTGACTCCAATAAGGAGGCCCATTTGGGCACACATATTCTCATAGAAACAACTAAGATATAGTGGGAAGGAGAGGAGTAGAAAGTCCACTTGACACCATCTTCCCTCACTTGGTAATTATTTGAGGAGAGTTACAAAGCATGCTACATAACCCCTAATTGTGTGTAGAATAATGTGGATGAGTTTTTAAAAATTTGACAAGGTAATGTAAAAGTGGTATAATACGAGTGTCATTTCATATATCTTATTAGTTATGTGCAAGGTTACATGGATGAGATAATCCAAGTGAATAGGTTCATTAGAGGCTTAAATTTAGAGATGACTAGCACAATGCACATTTTAGCTTCACATAATTGGTAGAAATAATTGAAAATGCCTATTTGGTTTATGAGTCTCAAGGAAATACTTAGGATGCATGATAAAAATTTCATGGTAAAATGCAATCACAATGCAACTTGAGGTTACAAGGTGTGTAACATATACCTAGGGGAGGTTGTAAAATGAATCAATCTAACTTTAATACCCCTTAGTAACAAAAGTTCGAGGATATCCATTATATACATAGGTAAAATAGGAATCGATTGGATCAATACCACTAGAGGTGAGGTGATGCAAGACCATAGAAGCATCAAATAGACTAGAACTATGTGAACTTAATAGTCTAAGTAGACAAGAACATTAGGATCAACTATTTATTTTAAACCTAAAATAATTAGAGTCCCCTTAGGGTGAGACCATTAGAAATGTGTTTATTTCATGTTTGGATCTCTTGGTCATTTTTCATGATATTTTAATCTTAGACTATCAACTGCCAGTAGGAAGAAGGCCCTAGTGTCAGTGAAGATAGTGGATGATTTTGGTCAAGGACATATAATTTATATAGTGGTGGATGACCACCAAGGTAAGAACTAAAAAATGGTCATTGATACCACATGTATGACATAAGTAATTTCAATTTTAGTTTTATTTGATTTAGGAGCTTTTTATTCACTCCCATCTACTCCTTACTAGGAGATACCCATGAGATTGGGAATTTCTTATAAAGTGGAAGGTGGGGGAAACTACAGACTTTCATCTACTATTTTAGAGTTAATCTAAGATTTTCTCATGGCATGTCTATGGGTATTCAAATTAATAGATAGATTCTATGTGAATATTCTCCAAGAGATGCACTATTACCACTAGAAGTTCAATATGTTATACTTCACATAGGTTAAGGATAGTTATGAATACTTGAGTGTTGGGATTATTATTTGTTAACAAAATGGGAAAGGGGGGATTTAAAAACCACTAAATAAATACCAAAATGGAGGGAAGGGTAAGGCAAATAAGGGAAGCCTCCATGTATAAAATGATATCAATGTAATGGTTATTGAAAGAAGTGACCCTGCCATAGTTATACCTTTATACACTGAGTTTCACTAAATTTTTACCTCCAATAACATATAGTGGGGAGAGTTTAAGGGACCTTAGAGTATTATTTCAATGTGAATTCCCAATAAAGATTAGTGTTATGGGTTTATTATCTAAAAATACATAACCATCATATGAGATTTTATAGTTAGGCATACAAATTATCATCACTACCAAAAGAGAAATGAAATAACTCACATAAATATTATAATAATTAAACACATCATAATCATGACATACATAAAATGAAAAGTTTTAATCCAATTAACTTAGCATTGTTGATCATTTATACATGATAATGAAATAAAATTGAACATAAAAGAGACCCTTTTTCATAAAATAGAGATTATAAAAATAGTAGAAAAATGCTACAATAATTGATCTGGGTTGTTATTATAGTCTAGAGTGAAGAAGGAAATATAGGTGTAAATTTGGTAATAATCTAATAGCACTTTTTAGTAATTTTTTGTTAACCCTAAAATACAATATATCTCTTCTATAAATAAATAATTATTGGGGCTCACCTCTAACAATCATGAGGATCCTAATCCCATCCTAGGCCATGATGGAAACTCATTATAGTTACAACCATATTTCAAAATATAAAGTAAAGGAAATCCCAACAAACCCATAATATATCTATGGGGGACCATTAGTAAACATGAAAATGTAGATAAGATGGGTTGTCTCCTAACTACTTTGACTAGGTACTCTTGGCTTTGTTCATAGCTACCACAAGGTGAAACTCCTTTTCTAGCTTGGCCAAGTTAATTAGAGGCTCCCTAAAGATCACCTCTACCTAAGAAACTAGTCTTTAGGAGAGATGGAAAGCTACTTCCATTAAGGCCTAAAATATGGATACTTGGTTGATGCTCATACTGGACTAATTTGATAGGTTCAACACTACTTAGGCTCCTTCTCAGTTTGAATTAGACACTTTATCACTCATAATATGATTGAATTAACCTAGGTGGACTCCAAATTTCCCTTGGTCAAGTAAAGTGTCATTCAAGTGGAATAACACAAAGGTATTGACCTACTTAAAGTAGGTCAATATCTTATTTTCTCCCTCATTTAAGGGTTATATTGTAGTGTGGGACAAGGCTATCCATTCCTCCATCACCACTCTCATGTTATTGGCATAAGTTTGGTATAACCTAAAATCTAAGGTTGGCATCAGTTTGAATTATAAGAACATCCCATTGTTGACCACTACCTATAAATTCCATCATTTCTCATTTATTTTCATGATCCTCCCCGTGTAGGCTTTCATTCATTATATTATTAGATTAATCTCAACTTGAATCTCTACTTCTTTCTTAAGGATTGAGAAAATTAGTAAGAGAGCATCCTTGACCTACCTAATTAGTGGAAATGGAAACATGCTCTTCACTTTGGCCTTGAAATTTTATACTTGGCTATACATTTTCTCAAGGAAATTTTCATACATGTCATAGATAGCTCAGAGGATGGAAAGTGAGTCCTTGGCCATATTCTCTTCTTCAATAGTAGTCCTCACCTTGGTGATGGAAAATAAATCCTAATGGGTCTGCCATGTCATCAGGTTCCCTCATAAATGAATTTATGGGTAATCATCCTATTCATTCTCCCAAAGGCTCTCTCAAAACTCTAATGTACATCTAGGTCACCTTGGACATCCATATATAGTGTATCTGACCTTGGGACCATCCCTCGAGTTGTAGGAGGTGTGGCTAAAATGGTGGTGAAGGGAAGAGGATGAGGTGGAGGGGATATGGAAGAAGTGGAAAGAATGAAATAGAAAAGGATTGGAAGTAAAGGGAGCATGGGAGAAAAAGGGGGGCTAATGAAATGGGAGGCCCATGAGAATATTTGAGCCTACCATTGTTCTTAGGTGAGGTTCACTAGAGGTAAAATTACCCCTAGAAATGGGTCATAGAATAATAGGGATGAGATAGGCTCATTGAAGGTGAAGGCAGTGAGGACTTAGGTAAGGGAGAGCAGGGGATAAGGATCCAATAATTAGGCTACTACTAATGTTTTTGGAGGGATTAATAAGATCTACATAGGATGTGTAGATGGAACTGAAAGCCTTTAAGTTGAAGTTGAAGTATGGGTCACCTTTTATTTCTTCTTTGGCCTCTTTTTTGGGTTGGATCTAGGTGTTGTGGTGTATGGTCTCATCGTGATCACTAATACTATAAGTAATAATGGTGGATTACTTATGTCCATAGATGGGAATGTTAGGCTGACTTGAGTGGGGACCAAGAGGATCCTTTTTAGAGGTAGTAGGCTTCCAAATATTATAGTCATGCCTATTGTTGAGGGTATGCCTAAGGGATGTACCAAGAAGACTCCAAAAAGTGAGAAAAGAGGATCATAAATGAATGAGAAAGTGAGGATTCTAATAATTATTGAGGCCAATAGTAATTAGGTGATATATGTAAGGAAAATTATGGGAAATAGAGGTGGTAAAGCTAAACTAGTGGGCACTAGAACAAAGATTTAGAATGAGGTGGGAAAAAGGGGTGAAAAGGAAATATGAGGATATGGAAGAGTAAGCAAGGGAACCTAGATGGGTGCCTACGAAGTACCTTATTCCAATATCATTCTTTAAATACCATCCACATCAAATCTTAGAGGCTATAATGTTGATGGTTGAGCAGGATACACTTGGGCTGCCTAATGTTGTGTAGTTTGGGCTAAATTTTGTTGGGGCTTGGTCATTGGTATTGTCAGAGGAGGTAGAGGTAGATCACAAAGATAAAATGGAAGTGTTGATGCCTCTAAATGTATCAAAACTTCTCTTAGTGTTTAAATAACACTTCTCATTTTATAATTTAGGTAATTCAAAGCATGAGTAGTAGGTTATGGTAATCTAGTTACCTATGGTGAAATAGGGGTAGAACAATAAACTATTCCACAATATTTATATTGATTGGTGTTTTGGAACCACCATGCCCAAACTTAGTTAAATACAAGATATATATGTTATTATTAATTAATTTTTTATCAAATCCTAAACTAAAGACTAATCTAAATGAATATTTACAGTGAAGTTTAAACTAGAGTAATTTGGTCAAAAACAAGCAAAAAGAAGGGTAGGAAAGAAATAAGATGTTCTAATTTTTAGTATAAATATTATGACAAAGTTTAGATTTTATCTATACATACATTCAAACCAATACATGACATGAAATAGATTTAGCACAATTCTTACCATGTACCAAGCAATTGTCTAAGGAAAGAATGGAATAATGCAAATATGAAACTAGATCCAATTTAAAGATTTACTTCACAAGAAAATAACATTAAAGGGAAGCAAGAGAAATGAAATGAATATAAGATATTTAAATTAACCTAGCATAAGTACAAGTTAACAAATCTGCATTTACATATGCATATCAAGAAGCAATGAAAACTATTCAAATTTAGACACCCAAACAAATAAATGAGAGAGAAGCCATATAATAAATGACACAAAAATATTTTGATAAACTTATCAGTATTCTTTGATTGTATTAATTTCTCTAAGTATACAAAATAGTTTTTCTCTAAAAAATCTCTCTTTACAAAATGGAGGTACTAAATTTTATAGAAGACTAAGACAGTACACCAATCAATCATTAGATTAGAAATGTATAAGAGATAAAGATAATTGTCATTTTACATAGTTCTAGAATACATTCCTTTTTCCAAAGTGGACTAAACTATAGGCAAATGTGCTAAAAAACTAGTACATGCCTTTAAAAAATAATATTCTACTTTTGAATATTACAAAGTTTCCTATAAAGTGGAATATTGTTAGTTAGCTAGTGGGCCTTATGACAAAGAGTTCCCCTTTGCTCCTAAAGAATCTTCATGACTTACTAATGTTGTTCATCAACTATACTTAAGTTGATATCTAGCTCCAATAGAAAATTATCCTCACGGTCCACCAAGTCATCAAAATCTCTATCATTTTTGGCCATTACTTCCTTCATACTTCTTGTTTTAGTAATTTTCTCCTCTAAAATTAGGATTAGGCCCTTGATCCTACTATTATAATCTCTAGACTAACCCTAACTCTTGCTCTTGATCTCTTTCATAACCAAAGTGACCCTGTGCTTATAATCTTCATCAAAAATTATGTCCATAGAGCTAAGTTTTGAGGGCATGGAAGCATTATTCCAAGTAGTTGTTCAATTCTATCTATTAGTTATTCATCATCCCTCAGGATCCTCTCTAAGTTCCTTAACCATGTACTTAATCCTCAAAAATTATCAACAAGCATTCCCATAATAGTATTCAAGTGGGCAAGGCTTATAATTTTAAAACTAGGGATCATATCCTCAACAAGTATACTGATGAGTTCCTTGATTTTGTCTTTTGAATCCTACTATTGGGATATCAAGCCCTTGGCTACTTCATCCAAGTAAGCTAAAGGACTATGATGTGTATTCATGTTCTTCAAGTAATTGAAAATATCATGGAAATATTCCTCAAACATATTTATCATCTCCTCTAGAATTGACAAGACAACATATGTTTCAAGGTTCTCCTTTTTCTTTATAAGTTTTCTATTTTTTAATATAGGCCTTTCATGCCTGATTTTAGTTGGGTTGAATGGGCATTAGTTAGTCCAACTGTGTCCTCCTAATTAATTGGGTATTCCCTATGTGTTTGACCTCCCACTAGAATTAAACCCACAAAAGGTTCAACTCTTTGAAAGGTGAAATCCTCATTCCTAACCATGGTTTTCTTGGTTATCACTCTCTCCAGGCCTGTTGTCTCTAGATTAAATTATACACTTACTATTGAATCTATGATCTTTAGAGGTTTTGTGACCTTCATCTATGTGTTGGCTAAAGCTCTAGGGGTGTATATCTAAATTCCACTTGACCCGCCTATGGTGGTCATCCTCCTTTCTTCTTCTTCCTTCATTAAATCCATTATCCATGGCTTGACCTCATCATGGATAGTGATGTTAACTATCTGGGTCAAAGCCCATGAATGTTGTCATGTTGGAATCTTTTGAATCTTCCCATAAATTAAACATTTAGGTATGATTATACCATAGATGGGATTCTCATCAATGAATAATTTAACCTCACTCAAGGAATGAGTGAAGTCTAACTTTGGCTTCTTATTTGTAACTGAGACTAATGCCAACTTAGCCTTCCTTTTGAGGGGTGAAACTAGAACCAGGTCCATTGCAATTTATTTCCCCTTTTCTTGTCCTAATTCCTTAGCTTAGGCCTAAATTTCCTTATCTTTTTCTTATTCATTTGATCCATATACCTTAGCAAGCACCTTAAGTGCATCTTCCATTATCTCATCATAAGCCAATGAAATCATGTCAATATACTCTATTGGAGACTCTAGTCTATTAGGTTGAGTTGAGGATGATAGTCCTTCCCTAGGTCTCTCTTATAATTTCTCTCTCCCAAGTCCTTATGCCACTTTTTCTTGGGGTTTTTATAGTGGTTACTCTAGAGGAGGCCTAAAAGAGGGTCTAATCAATAAGTGGTACTATAGGGGTCCCATATACCAAATCTCACTAGGTGGCTTCTCATCCTTATCTATCCTACCCTCAATATTAATGTTATGCTTATTTAACTTGGCCAACACCTCTATGAAATTTTTATCCCTGATGCACATCATGTCATAAACACCAAGCTTGTGCTCATATGGGTAATTCATGGTTTTTGACTTTAAATGTTAAGTGACCCTA
The DNA here is from genome assembly GCA_037957365.1 of Torreya grandis. NCBI lineage: Eukaryota > Viridiplantae > Streptophyta > Pinopsida > Cupressales > Taxaceae > Torreya > Torreya grandis. Next base: position 179,279 of record JARHVA010000541.1, on the reverse strand, counting down.
TTATGAGGTTCCCATTGCCGTAGGTCCTCCAATTGTAATTTGAAGGAATCCATATGCTTGGAGATGACATTCACATGTTCCTAATTCTATATCATAGTTATACTAATGGTCAAAGGTAAGGGATGAATAATTCCTTTCCTCTTATAATTTCAGATACCATCTATACCATTAAAAATTTGGTATGTAATTTCTTGTTATACCAATTTGATTGGCACATGAACTAGTAGTTTGATGGGTTAAACTAGGGTCCCTTCTATTCTTATCACTATGCAATCCAGATATAACTAGACATACCCCATTAACTCTACATACTTCTTGACTAGAGGGATGACCCTACCCATGGGGATCCCTATAATAGATTCTACCAAAAATGGATATACACAATCATAAATGAATTGTTGTGTTTATACTTGAAAATGTGCAACTTGGAATAGTGATGGAAGATAGTATATCTCCCATTAGGTTACCAATTATTTATGTTTGAAATATTTGTGATGTTCAAGAGGGAATTTAGGAGATAGGACATCATGAAAAAGTCATTATTGGTTTTCTTCTTGATGGATATGAATTGTTATTTCAAACAAATGTTAATCATCTCACCAATTAGGGGTGTGAGTCCCTTCTCTACCATGAAGTATAAATAGGGCACCTAGATATTATTAACATGCATGGTGGAAGGGGTTCTAGATAACCTATTCATCAAGGTCATGATTATTATGATCCCTTCCCTAAATTGGGAAATTGGGATCTTACTAGTAGGGTCTTAAATTACATGGGTTCTAGTAAGTAGTCATGGGGCAAGGATGGTGTTCAAGTCATTCTTAATAGTACATGATCTAATTGTGGGTAGGTCCACCTGGGGATTTCATAGCTTGTAGTAGCTTTCAAATTCATGAGATTAAATATATGCTACTTTTTTGAAAGTATGTTCATGAACTATCCAATCTTTCTCAAATTTACAATCAATGAAAATGGGGTAAATAACATCGATGCAGTGTAATACCTCAAGTTTTGTAACATTATAGTGGAGAATGGTCATCTAGATAGAGACTTGGTCATTGTATTTCTATAAGGTCATATCATTCTTCTAATCCTCTCTTGTAATGGCTTGCATCTCCTCAAATATCCAAAATATCTTGGACTAGTTTCTATTCCATGTGTTTAATGTCATAGCATCAAAGTATATATCCTTAAAGATTCTTCCCTCATTATTTGAAGCTAAATACAACTCTATGTCATCCCTTTGTTTCTACCTCTGAGCTACCATAACTGTGAATCTTGAAAATTTCACACTAATGGTCTTCAATTAGCCTCTAGATTATTTATTTTCTTTCTTAGATAACAATTAGACTCTTTTTAGCTTGATTGTGATTGATTTAAGTTCAAATTAGGGATTTTTATAGAGGTTAACACTAGTTTATAGCTTTAATGGCAATGGTAGATTAGACTTAGGATAATTCATGCCTTATATTTGATTGAGACCCTTACCTTTATACCTTTTCCTTTTTGTGCCCACCAAATCTTTAATTTTGTTGATTTTTACTTGTGTGGCACCTAGGTGGCATCTATTTGGCATCTTTCATGACATTTTTCATAAATTAGTTAAAGGAACTAGATATTGTCTTTTAAAAATCCATCTTTTCCTTTGTGCTATTATATCCTTATTTAGGGATCAATGTGGACCATTGATCTTGATCTTAGGGCTTGCATGTCATTGGTTGTTTTTGTTTTAGGCCCCATGATTGTGCCACCTAGCACCTTCATGGGACTTATGGGCTCTTTAGTCTATTATTAAATGTGGGCTCACCATGTGTCAATCATATGGGCCTTTGGGGTCTCATTGAATAGACTCTATCGATTATGCTTCATTTGATCATCTTACATGATGAAATGTGGACCATCGATCATTATCTGAGCATATGCATACCATTATTATAATGAATCAAAGGCTTTAGATTTATCAGATCTTTTCACTCTATCTGATTAATCTTTGTGATGAAGTGTATGCTATTGATCCTAAAGAGTGAATGCACTTTAATTAGCAATGGGATATAGGAAGGGACTTAGGATAAGTACTTTAGGCTAAAGTTTATTTTGTGTTAATAAACATGTCATAAACTTTAATCTAAGTTTTCAAAGCACATATAAAGGGTACCCAAATAATAAATAGACTTAGTGTAAGGCTTTGACCTAGGTTTTTATTGTGTTGATAAACATTATAAAACTTTAGGTTAAAACATTAAGATAACATAATACAAGTCTCTAGCCTAAGGTTTATTATGTTAATAAATATAATTGGAACCTTAGGATAAACATTTAGATTAATTCTATTACTATATATTTTATACCATAAGATTATTTTATCATTAAATCTTAAACACCCTAAGTATTTTATTTCCCAAAACGTGGGGTCCCATTGAATTGCAACACAAGTAATAAGCCTTATCCATGTTTTAATGTGTGTTCTTGTGTCTAATAAAATAATCAGTGAGATTAAATTTCAAGGCCTCCTGGGCATCAAATGACATTCATGAGAATGTCAAATTTAAGTTCATGAAGTTCATAGGTCCATAGATCATCGATTCAACACATTCTGTTTGATCATTTGTTCCTGACCAAATGTAGACCATTGATTAAGATCCAAGTATATGCATACCACTGGTCCCTATAATCATGAAGAGGATCAAGTTAGACCATGGATCACACATATGAAAATTAAACTAAGTTAAACACCTAAGTCTAAAAATCATAATAAAATGGGTCCCTTCACATATTATAATCATAACCTAAGGTTTTAGCCTAAGGTTATGATCATATTAATAAAATACAATAAATCTTAGGATAAAAACTTAGGTTAAGTCTAAGTATTAGTGCATGGGGCCTTTTTAACACTAAGCTCAAATACGAGAGTGCCATGTGGCAAGTCCATGGGACTCTTAATATTTTTACTTTGTTTGACCCTAAAGAGGGTTAGCAGGATGTTGACCTAGATCTAGGTTCTTGATATGACAACACTTGGCATCCTCATGGGGTTTCTTAGGCCTTTAAATTTTTAATGTTGTGTATGTTCCTTCAGATCAGTTTGCATGAGCATTCATGGGCTATTGTTCATGATCCTAGGTACTTGCACATGGTTGGTTCTTTTCAAATATTAAAGCCATAGCATAAGTTTTATCTTAAGGTTTCATTGTATTAATAAATATAAAGAGACCTTGGGGTAAAACTTAGGATAAGTCTATGTTTTATAAAAATGGAACCTTTAACTTTAAAGATGATCATGTTCCATTCAATCTTTTGTTCTTCTTAAGCATGGATCATTGACCTTGATTTGGGGGCTCACATCGGATTGGTCTAATAGGTTAAAGGCTTTGGATCTATCAGGTCTCCTTCATTCTATCTGATCATTTCCCATGATGAAGTGAGAACCATTGATCTTGAAAGGAGACAAGATTCTTATGTTAGGGCTTGGTTCAACATAAGAACTTAGGCTAAATTTTTAAGACCAAGGTCTTGTTCATGTTAATAAACATGAATGAGGCCTTAGTACTAAGATTTTAGGCTAAGTATGTAACAAAGAGGACCATGTGATACAATAGTACTAAGATAGGAAATGACCTTGCACTTATGAATGTTATAATTTATTAGAATAAAGGGAACAAAAAGGGGCAAAACATAAAGGGACTAAACATGATTTTAGGTTAAAGTTTGGTTGTGCTAAAAAATATGACCAAGCCTTAGCATAAAATTAGGCTTAAGTATAAAGTAATTTTAAAAATATTCCCACCAAATTTGAATTTGAACCAAGGGTTTAAGCTATGGTTTTCTAAAGGAGGGTTTTATAATATGAATCCAACTATGAGATCTTATAGACCAAAGGCTAGTAAAATCTTGAATGAGGATAAACTATGAAAAGCCCAACATGATTCATTAATAAGAGCTCTATGAAACCTATAACTTAAGACATGAAGGCCAATTGTTGACAACATTATGTGAGGTTAAATCCAAACCCATGAATAAATGGACCAACTCAATAGGTTTGGATGATCTTCAATTCCTAATAATGTGTAGAACATCAAGCTTTCAATGTTAAGGTTCAAATTAATGTATAAGGGTCCCTATTTTTTAGAAATGGGGGTATTTTGACCTCAAAAAATGGTGAATTTTGGGGGAAATATAGAAATATTTTAGAATTTAGAGACTCTAGCTTAGACAAATAACTAGGTCATTTATTCCACTTGATCAATGCCATTATTAAGACTAGTTTATGGTTAAAACAAGCCTTACACATGTAGAATTAGGATCAAACATTGAAACATAGCCATATTGTGCATGTGATTTGATTCCACTTACTATTTTCCATTATATTTAAGGGAAAAATTCTAGGTTTCATGCCTTTAATCATTAACATTGACTTGGAGCATGTTTAGATATTCATTAAGAACCATGCTTCTAGTTCAGGTAAGGATTAGACATTGCTCTACTACTAGTCAAACATCCATAGCCTCAATAGAGATGCCTTTAGATCCAATCATGGACTTGATCCACTACCATCTATGTATTCATATCCCTAGTGGAGATTACTAGAATCACCTTTGCTTGAAAATATTTGATTTTGCAATAAGTTCTTATTTTTTCATATTATTGGGTCTTTTAGGTTTTCAACAAAGGTTTGAAACCAGGGTAGTCAAGTTTAAATATTTAGTCAAGTGGTTTATCCTTAGATAATAATCTATGGTTACAACCTTTGTTCTAGGAAATGGTGTTTGTTAAGTGCAAGCATGCATGCACCTTAATAGATTAAGCTTTTATTCTCTACCTGTAATTCTTCTTAAAACTAGGTTTAGGTCAAGATAATGTTTAAGGTCTTATGGAATGGTTAACCTATTCATGGGTTCTTACTAATTTATTCAAATCATAACATCAAGATCATATCTCAAATCCATAGTCAACATATGTATGAGGTTCATACTAACATTTTTGAATTTTTGGAGTCTTAAACAAACTAACGAACTTTGAGCATAAGGCCATCCAAAAAGACTTCTTAGAAGCAAGGAACAAAGCAACAAAAAAATAAAACATATAATAAAAAGTAGAAAAGTAGGAATCAAAAGGGAAGAAAACAAATATATAAAGACTTATTTAAAAATAAGGTATAGGAAATAAATAGCTAAAGGAAACTAACTAGCCTACCTATGTTAACTCTAACCATCTTATAGATTTATTCCATGAAGACCTTGGGAGGAGAAGTAGATAAATAGTGCTTGAGATACTACCCATTATTGGTAAGTGTGAAATTTGATCCTTGTAGATCTTTCAGTTTGAAGGTGTTATCTCTAAGTGTATCTACAATATGATAGGGGCTAATCCACAGAGGTGTGAACTTGCCATGCTTTCCCTTAGGCTCATATGCTTTATCCCAAAGAAGAACCAAATCTCCTTGTCTAAACACTTTGATCTTTGACCTCTTGTCAAAACACCTTTTTACTATAGTTTGATGCATGTTAAATTTATCAAAAGATTTTTCTCATACATCTTCCATCTGAATAATGTCCAACATCCTTGTGTTTGCAAATTTGTGGTCCTCCTCCATATACACTTGCATAAACTTATAAGTTGGTAGCTTGAGTGTGATGGGGAATATATGTTCCTAGCCATATGCTAGCAAGAAAGGGGATGCTTTAAGAGCCTTCTTGTCTCTTTTTATATCTTCCTAAAGGGCATACTTGATAATCTTATGTCATGTTCTAGGTTTGTTTGTAGTAAAATTCTAAATGGCTTTCATCAAGTTTTTATTTATTGATTAAGATACTCCATTACCTTAAGGATAATGGTTAGATGAAAACTTGAGAATAATGTTGTTGTCATATGCCCACTCTTTCATCTCTATTGATGTGAATTCTGACCCATTATCACATACTAAAGAGATTGGAGTCCAAAATTTAGTGCATAGGTTTTCTTCTAAAAACTTGATCACTTCTTCTATCCTGCATTATTTGGTGGCTATTGTTGTAGTCCACCTAGTGTAATAGTCAATAGCTATTGGAACATACTTCTAACCTTATCATGAGTTTGGGTTGATTACCCATAAAAATTCTAGTCTTCATTGGGCAAAGGGTTTGTTAATCATGATTGGTTGTAAAGGAATTACTAACTTTGGCTCTTTAGTGTTGAAGATCTATCATGAATGGAATTCTCTCACATGTTTTTTAGCATCTTTGAAGATGGTAGGATGATAATATCCAACTATGATAATCTCATGAGTTGTGTCTTTCCAAGAGGGATGACCACTTCCAAACTTCTCATGGACATTATCATTATCTTAGTAGCCTCTTATTTGGAAACACTTCTTAGGTACATAACTTCAAAGTTATTTTTATACAAGAATCCATTTTTGATAAAGTAGTGAGTTGTCTTGAGCCTTAGAGCTTTTATCTGATCCTTGGTTAGCCCTATAGGATAAGTTCCATTAATAAATAAGTGGAAAATGGAGTCATACCACTCATTAGGTTGAAAATTATACTGGTCAACTTGCATGATACTTAGCCTAGGATTGGTATTGGCAATCATTTGAATTAGACCTAGGCATCTTACCAATTTTATAATTTTCATCTCTACATCATATTCTTGAAGAACAGACATCCACTTACCTCTTCATTATCCATGTTCACATTGGCTCAACATTAGTTTAGTGGTTGGATCTAGAAGAATGGCATGCACTTTTTTCCTAAGAATGTATTGCCTAAATTTATTGACTAATTTAACCAATGAAAAGTCTTATTTATCAATTAAAGGATAGTTTAACTCAACATTTTTCAACTTAGTGCTCATAAAAGAAATTAGATGGTCAAATACTTATATTTTATAAATCAAAAAAATAGCAATGGTGTGGTCAGAGGTAAAAAAGTAGAGATAAAAATTCGTTGAAAAGTCTAGACTTATCAAGATTAGAGCTTGAATGATTTCCTTTTTGATGTCCCCAAAGACCTTGTTTGACTATTCATTCCATGATACTTTAGCATCCTTATTCATCATATCATTTAATGGCTTGACAATTTCTTTAAAACCACAAATGAATTTTCTCACAAAGTTTATTTTACCAAAAAAGGATTTGAATTATTTTTTACTATTGGGAGGCTCTATCTTTGATATGGCTTCCACTCTTTTAAGATCTATAGAGATCCCATCTTTAGAGATAACATGGCCTAAAAATTTACCTTTAGTGTCCCAAAAAATGATTTTCTTAGGGTTAAGAGAGATCACATACCTTCAACAACTTTCAAATACCTATTATAAATGTATGAAATGGTCCTCCCTATTCTTACAAAAAATAGTTAGATCATCCATGTAAATTATAATGCATTTACCAATTAGGCCTTGGAAGGTGTAGAGTAAAATACTTTACATTTTATTTTGAGTTTTAGTTGTGTGCTTCAAGTTTTGTCCATGCATGTTTCGGTTTCAAGGTAGTAAAGTTTTGACATAGAGCACAGGTGCGAGTTCCTTTTTTCCTAAATTTTGTCTAAGTATCAAAGTCGCGTGGAAGCTGCCAAGTGTCAATGGTTGAGACTAATTTTTTAAAGTTTCTTGGAACATGCCACATGTATCGTGGTAACTCAGTGGAGTGTGACAAGTGTTGGCATCTACATTTCAAATTTCTTTTGACTTTTGAAAGATTCTTTCAATAAGCTTTTCTCAGGGGTAAGTGGAAGGTGCTAAGTGGCAACTGTAGAAGGTTTCAATTTGTTTTTCTAAAAGCAATGGAAGATGACACGTATCCCTAGCTTAAGAAACCAGAAGCCACCATGTGTCAAAATCTAGAATATCTTCACTTTGTTTTATTAATAAGTAAAGACTGTGGTGGGACTTGAGTTTTTGTTTCTAAAAAATAGTAGAAGTCACCAAGTGACACCATCTGTATGAATTTAAAATGAGTCCCAAATGTTTCTATAGTCTAGATAAAGATCAAAGGAATCCACCACGTGTCCCTAACTGAAGAAAATGGAAGATGCCATGTGTTCTTTGTTAAAGATACATGGAAAGTGACACATGTACCTGTTACCCTTTTAAAGCTACTTAGGTGAGAAGTGTTGTGGGTCCCATTTTCTATAAGTTATTAAATGTTCAAAGTAATGGACTGTGATAGATGTCAAAGATAGAACGCTCCTGAGAAAAGACATATAAAGAGTATAAGTTACGTAAAAAGTGCCATGTGTCTTTGATAAGTACCTCAAAAGCTGCCAAGTGTCATTTTTCAGTGCCTTTTGAATAATGAGAAAGTTTTCAAGTAGAATAAGCAAAACACACCAAGTGTCTTCACCCGTTTCATAATGGGAAGAATATTGTGTATCTATTTCATCCAATGAACTGTAGGGAGATGAAACATTTTAGATCTAAGAAATATCTTTTGTTAGACACTTCTAGTTTAGTTAGAGTTCAGTTAAACCATCGGATTGGGAATGTGTGGGTAATCTAGAGCTAGTTTGATGCTATAAATATGGGTATAGAGGTCACCAGAAGGATCATGAGAAGATAGAGAGAATTTTTTGTGAGAGATTATTATCAAGAAGTTTTAGATTTTCTTGATGTAGCTAGTGATGTCATTTTCCTTTGTTCTATTTTCTTGAGTTAGAAAGTTTGTGTAACTGTGCATGTTTTTATGCCTTTTATGAAACTGGAAAATAAATAAGAAGACTGAGTTTTGTGCCTTTGTTGATATTTTTTGTGTTATTACAAAATCATCTAAACTGTGAGCCTTTGATCCTATCTATTCTTATCTTTTACATTGATCATGCCTTGTCTGCTCTTTAATGTAATTGAATTTTAAAGATAGCTTCACTGTGCTTAGAATTAAGGGTCAAATTAAATTTAGGCACATCACCATAGTTAGATTTTCTCTCATTGCATTTGTGTTTCTATTTAATTTCTATCCCTTTCCTCATAATACACTTGAGATAAAGAAGATCCAGCTTCTTTAAAATCTAGAGTTCATTTCAAGTTGCAAGTCCCACATTCCTGAAACTTCCCATTGTTGGTGTTGGAAACAACACAATTTTAATCATCAACAATTTTTGACATGCCAAGTGGGACACCATCTTAAAGTTTCTTTCAAGACTGTATGAACCAGAGAGCTACAAGGAGTCAGAGTTGTGGACTAGTAACAAGATCTCAATTTGATATAAATCCAGGTATTCTTTTTCCACCATTGTCAACTAGTCCAAGAAGGGTAAATCAGTTTATACCAATATCAAGAGCAAACATGGGAGCTCCTATACCTCCAAGAAATTATGCAAGTTGGAACATTGGCAATCCTTTGATCCTCCCAATACCACCAACCACTTGGGTCCTATTCCAGTAAATGCTCTGAAAGCTCTGCCCAAATTCATTGGGCAAGATTTCAAAACACCTGAAGAACATCTGCAGGATGTGTCTGATGTTTGTGCTATACATGTGGTCACACAATAAAATGTGGCTATAAGATTTTTAGTAGATTCTTTTAAAGGGAAGGCTTTAGAATGGTGTAGATCCTTGGCCCCAAATATAATATCTACATGGGATCAACTTAGAGATCATTTCTTTGAAATATTTTAAGAAAAGGATGATAAGTCTTCTTTGTTGCAACAATTGATTACTATCAAATGGGCAGCACAAAAAGCAATGATTGACTTCAATTCAAGATTTCAAAAGAATTAGGAAAGAATTCCTACTAAAACAAGACCATTACCAGGTATGGCTATAGTATTTTCTCTTAAAGCTTTAAATTCAGATATATCAGTAATGATTTAGTCACTTGGAGGTCAGACTCTACTAGAGGCTTATGACTATGCAGTCAGAGCTGAAAATAATTTAATAGATGTTGGAAAGTTGCCCCCAAGGCCTCCCATGCCCATTTTTCTAGATATTAGCTTACCTTTGCCTCAAGAAACCCCTAATTTCATAACCCCACCTGTGTCTATATACACATATCCTCAACAACCTGCTAAAGAACTTGTCCCTGCCCAATCATCTAAGATGGATGATATCAAGAACATCTTAAGGACATTTTCAAATCAGTTAATTAAAATAAAAAGATAGCATAATCCTTATCATAAACCTTAATATCAAGGCTACCAAGGAAATAGATTTCCACCATAGCCAAACTAGTATCAGGGTCATCAAAGGCAAAATAACCCTCAGCCAGCAAACCAATTAGTTGCAGTCCCTACACCCTCACAGACTGTTCCCCTCAATCCAAATAGAGAGATTTTTTAAGGGTAGAATAATTATGTATATGGCACAAATGCTTGGTGTTTTCCTTTTAATAATGCTTATATGCCTAGAGATTGTCCCATGGTTAATTTACAATAAAAGGTAGTAGAGAAAAGAAGAATGGATGGATAATTTGTAAGTACTTCTGACACTCAAGACTACCAATCTCTTGGTATGCAAAATTCAATCTTGATGGCTCAGATGCAAGGGATGTCCTTACAAAAAGAAGAATAAATAGCCCCTAAACATGTTTTGTTTTCATGGGTTGAAGATGAAGAGTCAGTATTCTTGAATGAAGCTTCCACTTCTAAGAAGCTAGTAGTACAATCAGATTACTACACCAGATCAAAGAGAAGGATGATGGAACAGCCTAAAGTCACAAATAGTGAAGTTATGGGACCTCCTCCATTTCAAAGTCATCAAAGCACAGCTGCTAGACAAGAAGTGCCTCAGCCAGTGTAGAACCAAGTAGTTCTTGGACAAGTTCAAGAAAAAGCAAGGTACCCTTATTTTCCAAGAACCCAAACATTAGGACCAATGAATGTGGTAGATCAGTTGAAGAGAACCACAAAACATGTGTCAATTTGGGACATATTAGCTATTATTGAGCAAAATACATTATTACAAGAATCTCTACAAGGTCAAGTAGTGCCTAAACATATTGGCACCAAAGAAGGACTTGCTGATAAAGAAAAGCTCAAGGACACAATTCCTCTAAAGACTAGCCTTTTTGAACAATGCAGTAGAGGTAAGTAAATCCAAACCATAGCCCTTCTATTTAACTCTGATAGTTAGAAAGTAACTGTTGCATAATGTGATGATAGACTCAAGGACTAGTACTACAGTAATGCCTAAGTAAATAGCCAATGCTTTAAAAATAAAGTATGAGCCACTTACTAGAGGATTCATGTAGCTAGATGGCAAATTAGTGAAAACAATAGGGAGAATTAAAAAACTTCCATTGCAATTATATACTTGCCCCAATATAATTGTCAATCAAGATGTAGTAGTCATAGATATATCCCCTATATTTGGCCTATGTTTATCCAGGGATTTCATAGCCAAAATAGGAGGATATATGTCACTTGATTTGTCTCACCTCATCCTAAAAACCAAATATGGTTCAAAGATGAAAATACTATCTGAGCCATTATCTAGGGATCACATCACCAATGAACCAACCTCAAAATTAGAGGCAGCTCATGCTATGATAAATAAGGAAGAAAAGGTCTTTGTTGAAGAGTTGGGTGACTGGACTGAACATGACCAAGAAGAAGAAAATAAACATTTGTTAGCTATGATGCATAGTGATCCATATGGAAATTATGACTCTACTGGTCTGGGCACTTATGTCATTTTTGATGAAGACCATGAAATCCCAAATGTTTTAAGGGAAGAAATGCCAACTACTCAAGAATCTAAAAAAGATTCAAAAATTTGGACCTTAAATTTTGATGGGGCTAGAAGTAAAAGTGGTGCTGGACCAGGAATTCATCTTGTTGCTCTAAATGGGGAGAAAATTTTGAGAGATATCTATTTCCAATTTTCCTATACCAATAATGATGTTGAATATGAATCCTTAGTACATGGGCTTATATTAGCTAAGAAAAAGGGAGTAAATATTCTAATAGTAAAAGGAGATTTAGAATTAGTGGTGAAGCAAATTAGGGAAAAGGCAATAGCCAAAAATGTAAGGATGAGATCCTATAGACACATAATTTTGGACTTAATAGAAGATTTTGAAGCTTTCAGTATCGAAGTAGTTCCTAGAACCCAAAATTTTGAAGCTGATAGGATGGCACAGATAGGCTCACAATTTGATCCAACAATTGGCCTATTAGTTAACAATGAGTCGGTAAAAGTTATAGTAAGGTCAACTATCCTAGACAATGATGAGAATTGGCAAGTATTTGAAAATGATTCTCAAGTACTCTCATTCTTGCAATAATTAGGGGAATTTGCTGATCAATTGTAACTAAAAATTAAAGAGGCATATGGAGACCAAGTTATACAATTAAAGAATAATAAGCTTCCCAAAGGCTTGAGCACTTAATCCAATCAAACACTCAACCTGGGTATCAAATCTAGTACCAATCAAGAAAAAGAATGGTGACATAAGACTCTGTGTAGATTTTAGAGACCTAAATAGAACATCTCTGAAATATCACTATCCCTTGCCCTCTATGGAACAAATTCTATAGAATATGGCTAGATCAGAGAGATTTTTCTTGCTAGATGGTTTCTCTAGTTACAATCAAATTTGGTTGGCTAATGAAGACCAATACAAGACTGCTTTTACTACCAAATGGGGAACATTTACATATGTTAAGATGCCATTTGGCCTATCAAATGCTGGAGCCACTTTTCAAAGAGCTATGGATGTAGCATTTGGGGAACTTATAAATAAAATCATCATAATTTATCTTGATGATCTTACTATTTTTTCCAAGAATGTTGTTGATCATTTAGAATCTATTTTTAAGAAATGTCAAGAATTTGGAATATCCCTGAATCCTAAGAAATGTATCTTTGTTGTACCTCAAGGCAAATTATTGGGACATATTATATCTAAAGAAGGAGTTCCTATAGATCCAGAGAGAGTTACAGCCATAATGAACTTTCCCTTACTAGTAAATGAGAAAGCAATTCAATCTTTTTTGGGAAAGATTAATTTTGTTAGTCAGTTCATATCTGACTTTGCAGGCCTAGTAAGACCAGTGACACTTTTGTTGAAAAAACCTAGTTTTTGAGTGGACTACAGAAGGAAGGAAAGCCTTTTAAGAGGTCAAGAAATCAATTTCAATGGCCCCAGTACTTAGAAACCCAAACTTTTCTAAGCCTTTTGTAATGTATGTCTATGGAAGAGAGCTCAGTATTGCTACTGTCCTATCACAAAAAGATGATAGACAGGAGGGAGAGAATCCAATAGCCTTTTTCTCAAGGACTCTTAGGGAATACGAAACTAGATAAAACTTTGTGGAGAAATAAGCATATGCTATGGTAAAATCCCTCAAAAAATTTAGGCATATAGTATCAAGAAGTGAGATTCTGATACTTGTGGCTCACCCAAGTGTTAGAGCATACATTATGGAGGGTGAAATTACTAAAAAAAGAGCAAATTGGATAACAAATATCCTTGAATATTATGTAGAGGTCAAACCCACTAAGTTAGTTAGAGGTAGGGGGTTGTGCCAATACATGACTCAAAAGCTTGAAAATATGATACCTAAAGAAACAGATTCAGAAATGGAAAAGGAAACTGTATTAAGGATACAAGAGGTTGATCATAACTCTTGGGTCACAAACAGGATTCATTTTATGAAATATGGGATTTACCCAAGAGAACTCCCTCAAAACAAGAGGAGATACTATAGGATGTAAGGGGTCCATTTTGTTTTAATTGAACAAGTTCTTTTCATAATAAATTTTGATGGCAAACTTTTAAGATGCGTAGAGAAAGATGAGGCTAAGAAAATACTGCATGAAATGCATCATAAAGTCTCAGGTGGACATTTTTTTGCAAAGACCACAGCTATAAAGATAAGTGAGGTAGGGTATTTCTGGTGTACTTTATTTATATATTGTTATCAACTGGTTAAAAAATGTCAATCTTGTCAATATTGTGTGGGGATGAGAAGGAATGCAGTAATGCCCCTTAGTCCTATAATTGTTGATGAACCCTTTGCTCAATGGGGTCTTGACTTCATTGGAATGATAAATTCAGTGTCAATTATGGGTCACAAATGGATTCTAACTACCACATATTATTTCACCAGATGGACTGAGGCAGTGCCTTGCAAAGAAGCAACATAAAATGTGATCCTAGATTTTCTAGGGAGTATCACTACTCACTTTGGGGTTCCTCATACTATAATTTCAGAGAATGCTAAAGCATTTTTAGGGTCTAAAGTATCTGACTTTCCATTAAAGCATGGAATCTATCTAAAAACTTTCTCTAATTATTACCCTCAGGTTAATGGTTTGGCAAAATCAACCAACAAGAACTTGATTAGACTCATCAAGAGAATAGGGGTTGATCATCACAAGGAGTGGCATAAAGTGCTTAATATATCACTATGGGATGATAGAATTACACCTAAGCAGGTGACAAAAATGTTCCCATATGAGTTGGTCTATGGCAAGCCTACTACAATACCCCTAATCTTAGAGATTCCTACTCTCCAACTGTTAAAATAGATTGAAATTGAGGAAAATGGCCCCATGCTGGTTAGACTTGCTAAAGTTTTGGAAGTTCAAGAAAAGAGGGATGTAGCACATGATTCATTAATAAAGCATCAAAAAATAATTAAAGACTACTTCGATAAAAGGACTTCAAATCCCCATTTTGAAGTAGGCTCAATTGTTTTGAAATGGGATGCAAGAGCTGCCAAGCTGGGTCAACACACTAAATTTGAAGCATTGTGGACTGGCCCCTATAAAATTTGTCCATGTAAATAGAAAAAATCATTTGAACTAGAAATAATGGAAGATGAACATGAAGAGATTCCTATGAATGGAATCTACTTGAAACATTTTAGTTAAGCTATGTCTCTAATGTATTATAGTAGATGGTTTCCCTTTCTTTGTTGCTTTATTTTCTCATTTTTCTTTCCTGCTCTTGCTTTTAAATAAGTGTTTTTTGAATACGTAGCTGTGGCTTAGAGTCTTTTTCAAAATTTTCAAAACTCTCAACACATTAAATATCTCCCAAATCCTTAAATTTCTCAAGGTACCTTGCGTAGCCACTTTCATGACGCGTCTAACGCGATGTCCCATGAATATTTCATAAGATTTGATAATGGTTATTCAATTTTAATGCCATTTTCAAGACTTGATGGGTCATTAAATACCCCATAACAAGATATAGAGCTTAAAAGTGTCTCAAACATTCTTGCATTTGCTGAAAAATCCTTGTTATCTACAAATTTCAATTCATAGAAAAGCCTACTTAGTGAAAGTGCTTCCTTATTGCAAAGCTCCATAGCTATTACCATAGTTCACTATTTACAAGTATAGATATAGATATGGAGGGAACACAGTCTTTACAACAAATTTATAGGATTTACGAATCCATTGATAAGTTTCTCACAAGCAAATCATTTACTTCAGCCCCTACACAACCTTTAAAAACTTATCCACAGACTAAAGTCCCTAAAGTTGGATATGCAAATGACCCAACAAAGGTGAAATATTTTGAAGATGGAATCATGGACCCAATTCTTCAAAAGCCTAGCAAAAATATTAGATAAGGGGCACATCAAAGGTGTATTCAAAGGGCTAAGGCTAGACAGTATGAAACATTCACAATGAGCATATGGACTTCTCAGTTGGCACAATTCATTGTCCCAGGTGTACATCTATGCCCTGACTTGGTTGAAATATGCTCTAAATTGTTTCATGCACCTTCAAATACCATACAATAGGGTCCATTCATGGTGTATATTACACTAAAGGCTATCAAAGACATGTTGGCCCTATATCATGACAAGACATCCACTTTTCCCACCATTGCCAAAATACAAAAAATGTGGGCAAATGTCAATACTCAAGTAAGGTTTCTGAATTTAGAATTGTAATTAGGTGATGATGATACCACTATGCCAACACTACCAACAGTAAGAGCATAATTTGCACAAGCCAGTCAAGAGGCACTTTCTATGATGGCATTCATTTTTGGAATGAAAGGTGATTTAACTACCTATGAAGAACAAATGGCCATCCTCTTTAGATTGAAAACTATTGACAAGACTCAAGAGTATTAGTTGGATTTATCTAAGTAAATTGCATATTCAATGGTTTAATAACTCACCCAATTTAAATCTAAAGGGATTTTCAGGTATTCTTCTTATCTATTTTACCTTATGTTGTATCAAAATTTTGGCATCTTTTCCCAACACATGCATCTAAATATTTATGACCCAAGCTTCAGTCTACATAGGACCATTCATGTGTCTGCATGGACACATATCTTGTCCAAAACTAGTGACCCATATGAATTTTGGTAACTTTTTGTTGCCCCTACTTTTTGTCATCTAAACCCAGAGCTAGTGGTAAATAGATTGATTCCAAGTGTCTTAGGCCTTATGACCAATTGTACTATTCCTTGTGATTACTTTTTTGGATCCCATCATACTATTATTAGAGTCCATGGTTTTAGTGGAGAACCAATGTTTTTACCTAAGATTTTGACCTTTAGGTTAGAATTATTAGAGGTCACCAGGTAGGTGTCTATGGTAGATAATGAATATGGCTCTGGGAAGAAAAAGAAGAAAATGTATGATGTTCCATGGGTAACAAACAACATGGCCCTAGAGGTCAGAGATGCTAAGATCATGTTTCTAAGAAAGCTAGCCTTCCTAGATTTCTCTTTAATTTAATATAAATGGGGATATGACCCTAATGGTTTCATAACTTCATGGGCTAGGAATAATAAGGTTGCTACTAGAATTATGCATGAAGGCCGTCCCTTTTAGGAAAAAAAAATAAATCCTAGGGAAGATATTCCTAATTTTTATGTAGAATTGATGGATTTGCCCCTTCAAGAAGATAAGCCATGGGAAAAAATTTATGTTAAGCAAAGGGATTTTGATCCTAAAATCATAATGACTTCTAGTTTAAGAAGAGCATTAAAGAACAAAGACTGGAACATTGAGCAGATAGAAGCCTATTGGAGATATAGGCAAGAGATTTGTGAGACAACTCACTCTTTTGGAAATATGGATTCATATGATAAATGGGAGGAAATATGGGATGAATGTCATATGTCTCCTATCTCTAGCCCTAATACAAGTAATTTGCAGACATAAGGTGGAGAGCCAAAAGCTAGAGCAGAATCTAGTCAAACATTGTAGACACTATGGCAAACCTCAGCTACAATAGCTATAACTATTTGGCCCTAATCTCTCAGTGCCATTGAAAAATAAAAGAGTGTGGTACCTTCACCACCAAAAGATTCTCCATCAACATCAGCCCTTGGGATTCTCAATTTTACACAATCACCACTAGCAGTAGTGGTAAATGTTGAAGAGAAAGAAGCACAGCCAGAAGAAGAAACACCAAGGAAACATAAGAGGCTGAGGCTTCAACTTGATTCAAAGGAGAGAGAAGAACCCTCAAAAAACCAACCATAGAGTACTTTAGTTTCTCATCAGGTGAGTGTTGTTTCTCCTTCTTCTTCTCAATCTCTCTCTTCTCCTATAGGGGTGATGATTCCATCTGGCCAAATAATTTCCCCTGCCACCTCTATTGTGCCCATTTCTCATTTTACCCCATATATCCATACTCAGGCTATATCATTGCCTCATTTTTCCCCCTCTATCCCAAATAAAGTACCTCCTTATATTTCCCCTAGCCAACATTTGGCTATTCCATATGGCTTGCCACAAGGTTATCCTTTTGCGGGTGGACACATTGCCTCTCCTTCTACCTTCCAAACTCAAGCAGATACTACTAAGAAGGCTAGAGAAGCCAGGATGGAGAAAAAGAGGATGAAAGATAATAAGTCCTTGGCTACACCACATATGAGGTCACAATTTGACCCAATATAGTAGTAACTAATGGTGACCCATTTGTCACCTAATATAGTCAAGCCAAATGAGTAGATGCAGCCTAAAGATTACACAATGAATGTAGTGGCAATAGATATGTCTCTTTTCAGACCCCAAGATAAGGTTGAGCTGTTAAATGAATCCACTCCTATAGTAGCTAAGGATTATTTGAAAATATAAAAGAAGCTACAAAAGATGGAGGCTGATCTAGCCCAAGAGAAGGCAAACTATAATAGTTTGACTATAGAAATCAATACCAAGAATAAAGAAATAGAGAGTCTCAACAAATAATTGCAAGATACTATTTCTCTTCAGACTCACTAGGGTATTCAGCCCAAAATGATTCTTTAAAAGTAGGACTAATGCAAGTGAAAGATGTAGTGACAACCTTAAGGTGGGAAAAGGCAGCATTTCAGGAAAAATATGAGGATAGCCTACTATAGGTCACTCAACTTCAACAGAAGCTACTGAATGAGTAGAACAATACTGCTACTATATAGGCCCAACTTCAAGCTGAGTGACAAATGATGGAACAATTGATGCTTGAGTTGGCTAATAGGCCTAAGAATATAGGGGTTTTAAATCTAGTTAAGGAGCTTTATGTATCAACATGGAAAAGAATCTCTGAGGAGATTACTCAGATCAGACCCTCTTTAACCTTTCTAATAAATTCACAAAAATTGTGTGAAAAGGTGGAGACTTCAGTTGAAGCCACTCTATCCAATGTCTCTTTGAGAGTGTTTGACTCTCAAATACTGCTACAAAAGCTATATGATGCAACTAATAGAACATTATTAGCAGTAGGGATTAGTGATAGAATGATCACTACCAAAAGAGTGAATGAAGTTCTCAATTGCAACTCCACAACAATAAATTACATAGAGCTTTTAGATGTGGTGAAAGAAGGAATCAAAGACATGAAACAACACATTGAAGATCTGGTGCAATTGGGACTTCCCTCCCCTTTTCCTAATAGAAACAATGTAAAATTGCACTATTTCTAACACCAACAATGGGAAGTTTTAGGAATGTGGGACTTGCAATCTAAAATGACCTCCAGATTTTAAAGAAGCTGGCTCTTCTTTATCTCAAGTGTATTATGAGGAAAGGGATAGAAATTAAATAGAAACACAAATGCAATGAAAGAAAATCTAACTATGGTGATGCGCCTGAATTTAATTTGACTCTTAATTCTAAGTACAGTGAATCTATCTTTAAAATTCAATTACATTAAAGAGAAAACAAAGAATGATCAATGTAAAAGATAAGAATAGATAGGATCAAAGTCTCACAGTTTAGATGATTTTGTAATAACACATAAAATATCAACAATGGCACAAAACTCAATCTTCTTATTTATTTTCTGGTTTCATAAAAGGCACAAAAACATGCACAATCACTTACTTTTCTAACTCAAGAAAATAGAACAAAGGCAAATGACATCACTAGCTATAGTAAAAAAATATAAAACTTCTTGATAATAATCTCTCACAAAAAATTCTCTCTATCTTCTGATGATCCTTCTGGTGACCTCTACACCCATATTTATAGCATCATACTAGCTCTAGATTACCCACACATTCCCAATCCAATGGTCTAACTAAACTCTAACTGAACTGGAAGTGTCTAACAAAAGATATTTCTTGGATCTAAAATGTTCTATCTCCTTGCAATTCATTGGATGAAATAGATACACATGATGCTTCCCATTATGAAATGGGTGAAGACACTTGGTGTGTTTTGCTTATTCTACTTGAAAAATTTCTCATTATTCAAAAGGCACCAGAAAATGACACTTGGTAGCTTTCAAGGCACTTATTGAAGACACATGGCACTTTCTGCGTAGCTTATACTCTTTATATGTCTTTGCTTAGGAGCATTTTGTCTTTGAAATCTGTCACAGTCCACTACTTTAAAACTTTAACAACTTACAGAAAATGGGACCCACAACATTTCTCACCTGAGTAGCTTTAAAAGGGTAACAGGGATAGGTGTCACTTTCCACGTATATTTAACAAAAAACATGTGGTGGCTTTTGTTTTCTTTAGTTAGGGACACGTGGTGGCTTCCATTGATCTTTAGCTAGACTATAGAAACATTTAGGACTCATTTTAGATTCATATGGATGTTGACACTTGACAACTTCTTCTAATTTTTAGAAACAAAAGCCCAAGTCCCACCACAGTCTTTACTTATCAATGAAGCAAAGTGAAGATATTTTGGATGTTGACACATGGTAACTTCCACTTTCTTAAATTAGGGATATGTGGCATCTTTCATTACTTTTAGAAAAACAAATTTAAACCTTCCAAAGTTGCCACTTGGCACCTTCCACTTACCCCTAAGAAAAGCTTATTGAAAGAAGCTTTCAAAACTCAAAATAAATTTGAAACATGGATGCCAACACTTGTCACACTCTGCTGAGTTACCACGGTACACATGGCATGTTCCAAGCAACTTACAAAAATTAGTCTCGACTGTTGACACTTGGCAGCTTCTAGCAACTTTGATACTTAGATAAAATTTATGGAAAAAGTAACTTGTGCCTGTGCTCTATGTCAAAACTTTAATTCCTCGAAACCAAAATGTGTAGGGACAAAACTTGAAGCACACAATTGAAACTCAAAATAAAATGTAGAGTATTTTACTCTATAGTTCATGGCGACCCTGAGGACTTTTGAGCCTACTCAAAAAAGAATAATCCACAATCTCCTGCATGATCAAATGTGACAAAAATCACAACTTTAGTAAGGTTGCCTGATAAGTAGACCACTCATCATTAGATAATCCCTACTTATTTTGCAATTTGTCAAAGGCTAAATCAAGATTGATGATATCCTTGTGTGAAAAATTCTGCAAAATATGAACTATAGCCTTCAATTTAAATTCAAGCTGGGAAATAGGAATCAAAATAGCTTCCACATCAGGCACTGATGAATCATATCTTAAACCCTGAAAGACTACTTGATCATTTTGCCTAGCTAACAACAAAGGCTTAATCTCGTCAATCATCAAAAAAAGGCATGGTTCATGGCCCTTTGAAAAGTGGCTCATACATTTATAAATCCAAAGGGCATTATTTTATAGGTAAAGGTGCCCCACTTGGTTGTAAATCTTATCTTCATTTTGTCTTCCTTGTCTACCAACACTTGATTATATACTAAAAATCCATCAAGAAAAGATATCATGGTTGATTCAAAAACAATATGTATTACTTGGTCAAGAGAGGGAAGAGGATAATTATCCTTTTTAGATGCTTTATTAATATTTATAAAGTCAATACATAGTCTAATTTCACCATTATTCTTCCTAATTGATACCAAATTGGCAACCCAGGTAGAGTGCCTAATGTAAAATAAAATTCTAGTATCTAACAACCTCTTGACTTATTTAAGGATCATGGGTTCTAAGACAAGATTCAAAGGTATTTATTTATGCTTGAAAGATTTGAAATTCTCCTTAAGAGGTATAGTATGGGTTATGAATCTTAGATCAAACATATTCAAATCATCATATGACCAAGTTATCACATCTTTGTATTTTGCCAACATCTCTTTAGCTCTCTTATTTTTAGCACTTGTACAAGATTTTATAATGTTAATCAACTAAGGTTGATCTTGATGTCCAAGATCAAGTACATTATAGTATTTTCTACTTACTTTGGGAATCTTATAAGCTTTATCTAGATTATCTTGATCAAACAACCTTTCCAATGCAATCATCCCCTTGGGGATTTTATTATAATTTAGTTAAATTATTTTTCCATCAAATTTATGTTGTCTAAATGTATTTTCATCAGTGTCATCAATGATCTAAGCCTCAAATGATCCTAAACTAGTCATGAAGTTCAAGATATATTAGTCATCACTAAAGACATATATATGGTTTACATTACTTGGGATGGAAGGGTAAGGTATCAAATCAATGCTAAAGTTGGGTGAATTTTGGTCACGGATGAGATTAGCTACAGTAGAGGCAAGCTCATCAGTAGATTTATTTTCTTCCCTAGGGATAGAAATAATATTGAAGGCATCAAAAGATTCCACTAGATCCCAGACTCTAAATTTGTATCTCTTGAGGTATGATAGTTTACACTGATACTTGATTCTTACCTAATTTACTACTATTCTTGAATCACCATAAACTAGTAATTCGTTGACTTTATTTTTGATGGCAAATTTTAGACCTAAGATGTGAGCCTCATATTATATAAGGTTATTGGTACATGGAAATTGGAGTCTATAAGAGGCATAGTATTTCTTACCAAAAGGGTTAGTTATAACAATGCCTACTCTAGATTTGGCTTTACACCTAACCCCATCAAAACACTTCTATAACCCAGGAACAACAAGAGAAGATTTAGGATCACATACTTTGGTAGTTTCTAGGATGAAAACTCCTAAATCAAAATCAATTATGTTGACCCTTTCATTGAAAACAATATACTTAGTAATCATGTGTTTCATTCTTGGCTCCCTTTCAACTCTAGTCTAGCTGGGAACTCCCTTTCAAGGCATCCATAAGTGTGAATAGTCTATATACATATATCCATTTAAAGCCTTTGTATATTCTCTACTAAAATTAGTCCATAGGCATCAAGGATATCTACCACCTTAATATCTATAAGTTTTTGGACCCTTGTCTTAGAAGATAGTTGTATGTGGACATTTAACAATTTCCCAACCAATTTGACCTTAGAATTATCTAATTGGGTAACAACCCTATTAAAATTAGTGGGATTTAAACCAACTTGATTACAAACACCTACAAGCATAATATTTGTAGAAGCACTAGAATCTAACAAACAATTATTTAAGTTCTTACCAAACATTTTGACTGTAAGCAAGAAAGGTGGGGACTTCATTTTAGATTTATACATATTTACATTAGTATTATCAGTCTTGGTCATCTTGTTAGGCTTCTTGGACAAGGATTCCAGCAATAGATCTCTTTGATTTGTGATTTGTGTTAGTTTATGCAAGGTAATATTATCTTTAATTTTCCTCATGTCCTCTACAATATTATAACGAATCTTATTGGAAGAATTGGAAGTATCAGTGCTAGGTTTATAATTACTTCCCTTTGGAGGCTTTAGATTATTTATAAAGTGGTATCTAGAGGATTACCAAAGTTATTTAGAGGATTAGAAGTAGTCAAAGGCTACCTTTATTCTCTATTCCTCAGAAGATATATCTTCTTTAAGAACTATTGGAGGGCATGGAATTCTTCAATATCATCATCAAGTTCATTGTCTTCTTAGAAGGGAAAATCAAATATTTCCACCATTAAGGTTTGGTTAGTAGGGTTAGAACCTAAAGTACCTACACCATTGTCTTTGTTAGGTATTACCTTAAGAGTGTCCAAATCTTCTTGAAATGCTTCAAAAGATTTACATAATTCAAGGAAATTAATCTCACCATGCTTAGTCATGTAATGAACCCTACAATAATTAGGTAAAACAATATCAATAAGATTAATATCCATAGTCTTCTTTTTATAATATGGTTCACTATTCTTATTATTGTTTAAACTATCATTATTAAACCTATTATTAGGCCTATTAAACCTTTGAAAAGAGAATTTCCTACTAGAAGCTTTTCCAGTATTACAAACTTGTTTTTACAACTAAAGGAATTCAGTGCTTAGTTTTTAGACCATTTTTAGACTAAACTCATTCTCATTTTTTAGGGTTTTTAAATTATGAACCTAGTTGTTATTAGTACCAGTGGTTAGTATTAAGGCCCTTTGATCATTTACATTAAATCCATTGGTAGTAGTGTGATTCAAGAACCCCAAATTATAGTTATGAGCAACATGTCTTAGAGGCAATTGGTTCATATTTGGGAGCTGGTTGAGAGCAGGCACATTCTAGTTGTTATTAGGGAAGACATTCAAGGTAGGCATATGTGGGTTGACATTGGGAATAGAGTAGGCCATATGACCTTGGGGTTGTATTTGGTCATTATTTATCATAGCCTCATCATAGGCTAAATCTAGTGTGTTCATAGGACATACAAATCTCTTTATGAATACTGAAGTCATGGGATCAAGAGCATCTTTGTATATTTCCATAGCTAATGCCTGATTAGGTTTATAAGTGTCAATGGTCCTAATATACATATTTTTTAAATTGGAATTAAAATATCTTATAAGTTCATTAACATCTCTTTTGAGGGTGGTAAGTTTTTGGTATAGGACACAAGGGTTGATGATTTTACCAAATTGGTCAATGAAAATGTCATTAAATTTATCCCAGGTGGTAATGCAATTACTAGGTAGGTTTAGGAACCATTCATATGTATCATCCTTAAATTTTAAAGGAAAAAACATAAATGCTACATCTTCATGAGTGACATTTAGCAATCTTAATGTAGATTTGAAAGATTTAACATATTCTTTTGTTGTCACAATACCACTATGACTAAAATTTGGCAAATATTTTTTTGGATTCCAAGGAAGGTCATGAACCACACCTTAAACATTAATTGGAGATATTAATAACCTATACATACCTTGATGAAGGTATAATACATGACTACCTTGGAGTGGTGAAGTTAGTAGAGACTTAAAACATTTGCGTCTACCTTTTTCTCACCTAGCTTATCTATGGATGTCTAGTTCCAAGAGGGGTTCTATTGTTTTAGAGTGTGATCTTGTCTAAATTCTTGGTAATTATAGCTTGAGTACTTTTTATTATATTTGAAATACAATGTTTCAAATCAATCTTTGCAAAGAATAGGGATCAAACTTGCACATTAAGAAAATTTTGTAAAGATTTATGTAAAGAACAATGAAGGACATCAACTTTTAACTAAGTTAGCTTAAATATGTGTCTAATTACATGACTATGATCAACCTTTATGGTTTTAAGCCTAAATAAACTCATATCTATAAAATATTCACAATATTTGATCAAAACAAGCTATTCTAACCTCAAATACTTCAGATCTTCAAATCTCAAGCTATCTTTACTAGAATTATGCATCTATCCTTAAAAACTTTTGATATTTGTCTATAGGAGGCACAAATATGGGTCATAGACCACAAAGATCAGTGATATTTACATGTTTGAGAAAATAGCTATGAAAATGTGTAAATATAACACCAATATTGGATCAAAACACACCAAAATTAGTAAAGATCTTGTAAATTCACAAAGATGCCCTCCTAGTTCCAGCAAAAGCCTATTCCTATTGATGAATCTAAATGTATCATAGGTTCTCTTAGTGTTTAAAAAACACTTCTCATTTTAGAATTCAAGGAATTCAAAGCATGAGTATCATGTTATGGTAATCTAGTTACCTGTGGTGAAATAGGGGTAGAGCAATAAGTTGTTCCATAAAATTTATATTGATTGGTAGTTTGGATCCACTATGGCCAAACTTAGTGAAATACAAGAGATATATGTTATTATCAGTGAATTTATGATCAAATCCTAAAATAAATACTAACCTAAATGAATATTTATAGTGAAGTTTAAACTAGATTGATTTAGTCAAAACAAATTAAAAGGAAGGGTAGGGAAGAAAGAAGATGTTCTGATTTTTAATCCAAATATTATTCCAAAGTTTAAATTTCATCTAGACATACATTAAAACCAATACATGACATGAAATATTTTTATCATAGATCTTACCATATACCAGATAATTATCTAAGGAAAGGATGGAACAATGGAAATAAGAAACTATATCCAATTTAAATATTTACTTCACAAGCAAATGGCATTAGTACATCTACAATGGAAGAAAGAGAAATGAAATGAATCTAAGATATTTCAACTAACCTAGCATAATAGCAAGTTAACAACTCTACATTTACATATGCATATCAAGAATCAATGAAAACTATTCAAATTTAAACATTCAAATAGATAAATGAGAGAGATGACATATAACAATTGACACAAACAAATTTGGACAAACTTCTCATTATTCCTTGCTTATATTAATTGATTTGAGTATAAAAAATAGTTTTTCTCTAAAAACACTCTCTTTATAAAATGATGGTATTGCCTTTTATAAAATAATAAGGTAGTACACCAATCAGTCATGAGTTTAGAAATGTACAAGAGATAAGGATAACTATCCTTTTACATAGTTATAGAATACATTGCTTTTTCCAAAGTGGACTAACCTATAGGAAAATGTGTAAATAAACTAGCACATGCCATTACAAAAGAATATTCTAATTTTGAATATTACAATGTTTCTTACAAAGTGGAATATTATTAGTTAGATGGTAAGCCCTATGCCTAAGAGATCCCTTATTGATCCTAAAGAATATTCATGGATTTTTGATGCTACTTATCAACTATCCTTAAGTTGATAGCTAGTTCCAATAGGCATTCGTCCTCCTAGTCTACCAAGTCATCAAATTCTCTATCATTTTTTGTCATTACTTCCTTGATACTTCTTGCTTCAATAATTTTCTCCTTTATAGTTAGGATCAACTATCCCTAACTCTTTCTCCTGACCTCTTGCATAACTAAAATGACCCTTTGATTATACTCATCATCAACAATGATTCCCCAAGAGCTAAGTGTGGAGCGCATGGCTATCATGGTTCTAAGATGTTGTTCAATTATGCTTATCAGTTCTTCATTATTCCTTAGGATCCTCTCTAAGTTCCTTAACCATTTTCTTAAGCTTCAAAACTTATCAACAATTATTCCCATAATAGTATTCAAGTGGGCAAGGCTTATAGTTATAAAACTAGGGATCGTATCCTCAACTAATATGCTAATGAGTCCTTGATTTTATATTTTGAATTCTACCATTAGGTTCTAAATCCCTTGGCTACTTCATCCAGGTGAGCTAAAGAACTATGACATGTCTTCATGTCCTTCAAGGAATTGAACATATCATAGAAAGATGACTCAAACATATTTATCATCTCCTATATAAATGATAAGATAACCTACATTTTAATGTTCCCCTTCTACTTCTATAAGTTTTCTATTTTCTAATATAGACCTTTGATGCTTGATTTTAGTTAGGTTGAATGGGCATCAACCAATCCAATTATGTCCTCATGAATTGGGTGTTCACCAAGTACATAACCTCAAACTAGATTTATGCCCACAAAATGTTGAACTCTTTGAAAGGTGAAATCCTCATTCCCAACCATGGTTTTTTTTTGTTATTACCCTCTCCAGGCATGTTGTC
This sequence comes from Torreya grandis, assembly GCA_037957365.1. Taxonomy (NCBI): domain Eukaryota; kingdom Viridiplantae; phylum Streptophyta; class Pinopsida; order Cupressales; family Taxaceae; genus Torreya; species Torreya grandis. Next base: position 152,320 of record JARHVA010000541.1, on the reverse strand, counting down.
TCTGGATTAAATTGCATACTTATTGTTGACTCTATGATCTTTCAAGGTTCTGAGATGTCCATATATGTGATACTTGAGGATATAGGGGTGTTTATATGAATGTCACATGACCCCCCTATGGTGGTCATCCTCCTTTCCTCTTCTTCCTTCATTAAAGCCACTATCCATGGCTTGACCTCATCATGGATAGTGATGTTAACAATCTGGGTCAAAGCCCATGAATGTTGTAATGTTGGAATATTTTACATATTTTCATAAATGAACCATTAACGGATGATTGACCCATGGATGGGATTCTCATCATTGAATAGGTTAACCTTACTGGTTAACTTTGGCTTCTTCTTTATAACTGTGACTAATGCTAACTCAACCTTCCTTTTGGGGGGTGCAACTGAAACCAAGTCCATTACAATTTTCTTCCCCTTTTCTTGTCATAATTCCTCAGCTTAGGCCTAAATTTACTTAGTTTGTTATTATTCATCTGATCCATATGCCTCAACAAACACCTTAAGTGCATGTTCCAGTATCTCATTAGGAGCCAGTGAAATCATACCAATATACTCTATTGGGGACTCTAGTCTATCAAGCTAAGCTGAGGATGATGGTCTTTCCCTAGGTCTCTCTTCTAATTTCTCTTTCCTAGGTCCTTATGCCACTTTTGCTTGGGGTTATTTTAGTTGTTGTTATGGAGGAGGTTGAGAATAATGTATAAGAAATAATTGGTACTATAGGGATCCCATCTACCAAATCTCACCAAGAGGCTTCTCATCCTTAGCCAATTAGGCCTCAAGATTAATGTTATACTTCTTTAACTTGGCCAACACCTTTATGAAATTGGTGGACTTGATGTACAACATGTCATAAACACCAATCTTGTGCTCATAGGGGTTATTCATGGTTTTTGACTTCAAATGTTCAATGACCTTATTATGATGGTCCCAGTACCTCAGCTCATCCAATTGTAAGTTGAAGGAGTCCTTGTGCTTGGATATAACATTTACATGCTCCCAATTTTATAACACATTTCTACTAATGGTTAAAGGGAAGGGGTGAAGGAGTCATTTCCTCTTCTATTTTCACACACCATCTATACCATTGAAAATCTAGTATGTAATTTCTTGTTATACCAATTTGGTTGACACATGAACTAGTAGTTTGAGGGATTGAAATAGGGTCCCTTATATTATTATCACTATGCAATATAGATACAACCAAATTTCCCCATTAACTCTACATACTTCTTGACTAGAGGGATGACCCTACCCATGGGGATACCTATAATAACTTCTACCAAAGATGGATATACACAATCACAAATGAATTTTATGTTGTGTCTATACTTGAAAATGTGCAACTTGGAATAGTGATGGAAGATAGTATGTATCCCATAAAGTGACCAATTATTTATGTCTAGGATCTTGGTGGTGGCCAAGAGGGCATCTAGGAGATAGGAAAAAATGAAAAAATGGTTGTTGGTTTTCTTCTTGATGGATGTGAATTGTTGTTTCAAATAAATGCTAATCATCTCACCAATTAGGGGTATGAGTCCCTTCTCTACCATAAAGTCTACATAGGGCACCTAAATCTTATTAACATGCTTAGTAGTAAGGGATCTAGATAACCTATTCATCAAGGTCATGATTATTTTGATCCCTTCCCTAAATTGGGAAATTAGGATCTTCCTAGTAGGGTCTAAGATTACATGGGTTGTAGTAAGTAGCCATGGGGAAAGGATGGTGTTCAAGTCATTCTTACTAATCCATGGTCTAATTGTGGGTAAGTCTACCTAAGTCTTGCCTAAGTTGTAGTAGATTTCAAAGGTAAGAAGGAAAATACATGTTAATTTTATAAAATTACATTTATAAACTATCCAATCTTTCTCAACTTTATAATCATTGAAAATAGGGCCAATAACATCGATGCACTACAATACCTTAGGTTTTATAGTAACATAGTAGAGATTGGTCATTTGGATGGAGACTAGGTCATTGTATCTCTAAAGTATTGTAGCATTATTTTGATCCTCTCTTGTAATGGATTGCATCTCCTCAATTATCTATAAAATCTTGGAGTAGTTTCTATTTCCTATGTTTAATGTTGTAGCATCAATGTTCATATCCTTAAAGATTCTTCTTTCATTGTTTTAAGCTAAATACAACTCTGTTTCATCCCTCTATTATTGCCGTTAAGCTACCATGACTATGAAGCTTGTAAATTTCTCACCAATAGTCTTCAAGTAGCCTCTAGATTAGTTTTTTCTCTCTCATATAGCAATTGGACTCTTTTTATCTTGACTGTGATTGATTTAAGTTCAAATTAGGGTTATTTGTGGATGTTAGGGCTAGTTTTAAGATTTAATGGCAATGGTAGCTCACACTTAGGATAATTTGTGCCTTATATTTGATTTATACCCTTACCTTTATACCTTTGCCTTTTTGTGCCCACCAAATTCTCAATTTTATCATTTTATGCTTGTTAGGTGCCTAGGTGGTGTCTATTTGGAAGTTTTCATGGAATTTTTCATAAATGCCTTAGAGGAACTAGTTGTTTTATTTTGAAAATAAATATTTTAATTTGAAACATCAAATCCTTATTCAAGGATCAACATGGAACATTGATCATGATCCTAAGGCTTGCACATAATTAGTTATTTTTGTGTTAGGACCTATGGTTATGCCACCTAGCACCTTCGTGGGCCTTCAAGGCTCTGTATTCCATTAGTGAACATGAATTCAGCATGTGTCAATCATGTGGGCATTCAAGGTCTCTTTGAATAGTCTCTATTGATTTCATTCCATCTAATCATCCTCCAGGATGAAGCATGGACCATTGATCATTATCTAATTAGATGCATGCCATTGGTCTAATGGATTAAAGGATTTAGATTCATCAGATCATTTCATTCTATCTAATTAATTTTTTTGATGAAGCATATATCATTGATCCTACAAAGTGAATAAGCTTTAATTAATAATGGGATATAAGAAGGGACTTAGGCTAAGTACCTTAGGCTAAAGTTATTTCATGTTAATAGACATGCCATAAAATTTAGGATAAAATATTTTAAGATAATTTTTTAGAGCACATATAAAGGGAACCCAAATAATAATTATACTTAGTGTGAGGCTTTAACCTAGGGTTTTATCATGTTGATAAACACAATAATATATTAGGTTAAAAATTTAATCCAACATAATATAAGTCTTTAGCCTAAGTTTTATTATGCTAATAAATACAATTGGGAGCTTAGGATAAAGACGTAGATTAAGTCTATTGTTGCAAATTTAAGACCACAAGATCATTTTATCATTAAAGCTCAAAGACCATAATTATTTTATTTACCAAAAGGGGGGGTCCCATTGAATTATAATGCAAGTAATAAGCCTTAGACATGTTTTAAAGTGTGTTTTGTGTCTAAGAAAAATAATTGATGAGCTTAAATTTGACATCCTCATAGACATGAATTTTGCCTCACGGACATCAAATGATGTTCATAAGAACATCAAATTTAAGTTCATGAAGTTCATAGGTCTATAGATCATGAGTTCAACATGCTCCATCTGATCATTTGATCTTGACCAAATGTAGACTATTGATTAAGCTTTGAGTATATGTATGCCATTTGTCCTTGCAATCATTAAGAGGATAAAGTTAGCATATTGATCAACACATATAAAAATTAAACTAAGTTAAAGGCCTATGTCTAAAAATCATAATAAAATGGGTCCCTTCACATATTATAATCATAACCTAAGGTTTTATCCTAAGGTTATGATTGTATTAAGAAAATACAATAAATATTAGGATAAAAACCTAGGTTAAGTCAAATATTAATGGATGGGGACTTTTTAACACTAATATAGAATGTGAGAGTTCCATGTGGTGAGTTCATGGGACTCCTAATATTTTGAATTTTTTTTACCCTAGGGATGGTTATGAGAGTGTAAATCTATATTTGGGTTCCCAAGATAGTGACACTTGTCATCCTCATAAGTTTTCTTAGGCCTCTAACATTTAATGTTGCATATATTCTATCAGATTAGTTTGCATGAGAAGCCACAAGTCATTGATCATGATCCTAGATAATTGCACATGATTGGATATTTTTGAATATTAAAATCATAACATAAGTTTTATCTAAAGGTTTAATTGTATTAATAAATACAATGATACCTTAGGATAAAACTAAGGCTAAATCTATGTTTGATAAAAAGGGACCTTTTAACTTTAATGATGATTATTCACCATTCCATCTTCAAACCCACTTAAGCATAGATCATTGATACTAATCTAGGGGATAACATGGTATTGGTTTGATAGGTTAAAATATTAGGATCCATCAAGTCTCCTTCACTCCATCATATCATTTCCCATGATTAGGTGAGAGTCATTGATCCTACAAGGAGGTAAGATGATTAAGTTAGGACTCAGGTCAACATAAGAACTTAGGCTAAATTTTTAAGAGTAAGGCCTAGTTCATGTTAATAAACATGAATGGGGACTTAGGACTAAGACTTTAGGCTAAGTATGTAACAAAGAGGACCATGTGATACAATGGGGATAAACTAGGAAAATAAAGGACCCTACACATATGAACATTATATTTTGTTAGAATAAAGGGAACAAAAAGGAGAAAATATAAAGGGACCAAGCATGATTTTAGGTTAATGTTTGGTCATGCTAAAAAATATGACCAAGCCTTATCATAAAATAAGACTTAAGTCTAAAGAAAATTTTAAAATATTCCCATATAATTTTTTCCCACCAAATTTGAATTTGAACCAAGGGTTTAAGTGAGGGTTTTATAAAGGAGGGTTTTAGAACATGAATCCAAATATGTGATATTATATACCAAAGGTTGGTAAAATATTAAATTAGGATAAATTATGAAAATCCCAACATGATTCATTAATAAGAACTCTATGAAACCTATAATTTAAGACATGAGGGCCAACTATTAGCAACATTAGGTGATGTTAAATCAAAACCCATGAACAAATGGACCAATTAAATAGAGAAGGATGATCTTAAAATACTAATAATCTACAAAATATCAAGCTTTCAGTGTTAAGGTTCAATTTAGTGCACATGGATCCAATTTTTTTTAGAAATGGAGGTATGTTGACCTCAACAAGAGGAGGTAGAGATGGAGAATGAGGAGAAACTAGAGGAGGCATAGGCAGAGCTTGAGGAGTTGTGGCTACTTGTAGAAGTGGAGCTTGAGATGGGGATAGATATTGAGGAGAAGAAGGAGATGAGATGCCCTATAATTTTTTCTAGTAGATGGTCATAGATGTTAGATTCAGGTCCCCCATGGACCAAGAAGGATCTATATAAGTCATGGAGGGGATTTTCTAATCCTTATTCCCTTTATTATTATTTTTTACTACTATTTGGGATAATACCTCCTAGCCATCAATGACATTCAAATAGAGCTCATCATCATGTTTGGCTTGATAGCTATAATTGATGTTGAGTTAAGTTGCATATTGTGCCAAATGGACCTAGATCACCCTTTTAGGGTACCACTATAAAACCTTGAATTTTACTAGGGTGAAAGAGTCTCACCTAACTTCCATCTTTTGAATCAAAGGTAAGCTCTTCTAGATGTGGCCCTGTATGATAATTAGGAGATGTAGACATATTTTCTACTGATATTGTACATATAAGTCAAATATGTCATTCACCAATTAATAGGTGATATATTATTCTACTAAGTGGTTAGACAAATAATATGGTAGGCATATGGGGTCTTCAAGGAAGCTTGTGACTCAACTTACTATGTCATATTTGTATAACCAGTAGTTCCCAATAGTTGTGATAGAATAAAAAATTATCTTTAAAATCTAGGGCATTAGAGATTCATTAACTATTTGGTACACCACTAGGTGGAAATGGTCATAGACATCCTAGACATGCTAGTGGAACTGGTGTCTATATATCTTTTAAAATACCACATGGATGGTTGGGCCACTAGGAACCCACATAAGAAATATTGACTACTTGAATGAGAGCTTACCATAGATTAGATAGAGTAAGTAATTCATCATGTAAACTTCAGCCCCATTTTCAGCATGTATAATGGCATGGACCAAATTGAATTTACTCAAGCCTATAATGTCTAGGATGCCAGATCTAGTTAGGATCATGTGTAAAAAAGGCACCCATAGCTCATTAACATGTTGGTAAATTAGGCCTCCTAGCAGTTAGTTCAATAGGATCATGCCTAATCATACCTCTTATTATAAGGTTTGAAGTGTTTAAGAATTGATATTTTCCTTGTTAATCCACTTGGTGTCAAGGTTATCATCCCAATCATGGAGGATGTCATAAATTTGGTAGGTGTCATCTAAGCTAAAACTATCATTGCATCATATAAGAAAGAAAATTTTGGGAGGGAGTATTATGACTTGAAGGTGTTCCCAAATATATCATAAATGTGGTGTCAATATGTGGGTGAATACACCCAATCATTGACAACATCCTAAATTTGTATAGCCTTGTAGAGGATATCACCAGTAGGTTGACACATGGAAATACCTCTAGTTTGGCCATGATTATATGGATTTTTCACCTTTTATAAGATCAAAGTGTGTCCTCGTCCTCATTTAAATGGTCATAAATATTGGTAAAATCCTTGGGGACCTACTCAATTACTTAAAATATGTCATTATAGTATTTGTATTTGGTTAAACTAATAGGGAAAGTGGTGTCTTGGTATTCAGGTTTGGCCTTTAGGTTTGAGGATTTAGTAGCTATTAGAGTAGGATAGAGGGGGAATTATGAAGCTTTGGACATATGATTCATGAGATATAGGGGTTTTGTGTAACTTTAAAATAAAAAATTCTAATATTTATTCTAAGTTAGAAATGGTAACCATTAATAGGCCTCTCTTGGGATTTACAAACATATACATAATTCTCCCTACATTAATGGAATTTGGTAGCTCACTTATTGTGAATTTGAAATTAGGTTGGTGGCTAGATTTTTTCCCTTTATGTCTAAATCTATAATTGAATTTAGAGCCCATGATCCTCTATCACCAACCACATAAGGCAATGGCAATGTGATTTTTTCAAAACTATCTAATTAAGTCTAGATTCCCATTATGTTAATGCCAATTTCATGGTAGGAATATAATCACATGTATTAGAGGCCTCTCATCTAAATCCTACTTTATAATACATGTCATCCATTATTTATCTTCCCATTAATGGTTCATACCTAAGCATGGTTCCATACTCCATGTCATTCCCCTAAGTTGGGTGATGTGTCACTTGGGGAAATTTGGTACACCTTAATTGGCCATCAATTCTCATCCATACTTCATTATAAGCTTCTTAGGTCATAATTGGCAACTAGTTCATCTTTCCATTAGATGTCATGGAAACTTCCCATTTGATCAGCTTTCTTAGGCTCTGACATATCTGATAGGTCTAGGGGACTAGCCACACTAACTCTAAAGACATGGTAGCTTCCCATTTGACTAGGCTCTCTTCAGGTTTGACATCTTTGATAGGTACATGGGATTGGCTGATATATTTCCAAATGATATGATAACTTCCCTTGTGGTTAGGCTCTCATAGGCTCTGACATCTCTTACAAGTCTATAGGACTAGTTAAATTAAGTCCAAATGACATGGTAGCTTCCCATTCACATATACTCTCCTAGGATTTAACATCTTTGATAAGTACAAGGGATTGGCTTCTTTGAGTTCAAATTATGTGGAAACTTCCCATTTGGTTAGGCTCTCTTGGGCTCTAATGGGTTTAGAGGACTAGTTGCTCTGACTCTAAATGATGTGGTAACTTTCCATTAAACAGGGCTCTCTCAAGATCTAACATCTATGAAAGGTCTAGGGGACTAGCCACTCTGAATCCAAATGATGTGGTAACTTCCCATTTGGTTAGGCTCTCCTAGGCTCTGAACTCTTTGACAAGTTTGGGGGACTGGCCACTCTGACTCTAAATGATGTGGTAACTTTCCATTTTAATGGGTCCTATGAGATTTATAAAATTAAGTAATAAGGGTAAAAATAAAAAATGTGTTCAAGCTTACATATCAGATATGTAAAACTTGATTTTCTATGGAGGAGAACAAGTTTGTTACTTTGGGAAGGGAACTAGACTCCAAGAAACCTAAGTGAAAATCAACCTACAATGTTAGTTTCATGATATACTAAAAGAGATCAAACACTACTTAGTCATTTTTAGATAAATTAAAAGAGGTTTGTTACTTCCTGAAGGAAATCAAGGTTGTGTATATTTTGAAGTTTTGAGTAGGCATCCCTAACAAGAATAAAAGGAAGAAATCCAAAGCTTTGGTTCATGAAAATTTTAGAGTGGTCCCCCATTTCAAATAAAAGGGGGCATGTTAACCACAATAAATGGTAATTTTCATGGGGAAAGTGATGAAAAGCACTTAGAACCTGACCATTTTATTCTTATTTCCTTGTTTAACATAAATATTGTATGGGGGTCTTTATTTTCATGGAAATGATGAGGCACCAAAGTATTAGAATACTAAATGGCATACTAAGATTCCACCCATATATGGCCACCATCATGTGTGATAAGTGATTTCCATTTCAATTCATTCTTAGATTACCTTTGAGTAATCAAGGCTCTAATTATCAGACTTCTTCAAGGCGTTGTTGGCTTGAAGTCTTAGGGGGATGACTAGGGTATTGCTTTATTGCCAGACAAGCATCCATATCCCCAATATAGATGCCTCCAGTCCCATTCATAGCCCTTATCCACTACTATTCAAGCTAGAAATCTTGTAGTGGAGATTACCTATATATCCATTTCAAATTAAACTCAAAATTTAGCATCTGCATGGTTTTTCTATTCTTTTTCAAGTTTCTTGAAAAGATACAATTAATTATTAGTTATGAGTATCCAACTAATCCTTAATCAAATTAAATAATAAAATAACTTATGGATCTATTATTTTAAGTGTAACTCGATGTCCATCTTGGGTGTAGGCTATTCTAAAATACACCTATTTCTTTTAGAATCATCAACCTCTCAAATATAGGATATTGAGAGTCCCTTTTTACAATCCTTGAATCGCTTGGATTAAATTTTTTAACCTAGTATTTCTTATTTCTTAGAAATTATTGTAGGATTTGGCCACCACTTGAAGAATCTACCAATAAGGGTTAGGAGTCAAAGGAATAATGTAGAACAAAGAAGGGGTTAGAGGGGGAAAATATAACACAATAGAAACAAACATATGAAAAAATCAAACACAACTAAATCAAAACTACCTAATATATACATTACCACCTAATACTCAAATTTTTTATAATCCAATTTAGAGGAGACAACCAAGAAATACTACTTCAAGAACTATCCATTTTCTATAAGCAATAAGTCATTTCCCTCAAGATTCTTGAGATAAAATAAATTTTAGTCCAATATTTCAACTATCTAGTATGGGTTGATCTAGAGGGGATCAGATTTTTATGTTGGACTTTCTTCTTATGGTCCTTATCCAAAATTAGGACCAGGTTAAAGATTCTAAAGGTCTTGACCTTCAACCTCTTGTCAAACTACCTCTTGATTGTGTCTCGATGCTTGTTAAATCTCAATAAAGCTTCATCTAATTAAATCAGGTTTAGGAATTTGGAATTCACTTTGTCATGTGGTTCCATGAATTTTTTCATGAAATTATAAGTGTGTATTTTGAGAGTGACCAACATGATCAACTCCAATCCATATATAATAAGGAAAGGAGAACTTTTGAGGGCTTATTTATACAAAGTTTGACCTTCCCATAGATAAAATGTTAGTAATGGGTACCATTCTTAGGGCTCCTCTCCAACTTATTTCTTGATGGCATCAATCAAGTTTTTTTTGGTGGATTTCATCAATTTATTCCCTTGCACATAATTATTGAAGGATAACTGTAGTGTGATTCTATTATCATAGGACCACTCTATAAATTACATGGATTGAAAGGTGGGACCATTATCACATACTAAAGAAATGGGGACCTCAAAATGGGTGACTATAGAGGTTTGTAAGAAATTGATGACTTTGTTAGAAATGATCCTTTTAGTCATAACTACCTCAAACCATCTAGTGTATTATTTTGTTCTTATGAGGATGAATTTATGACTAGTTAATGAATTGGGGTTAATCACTCCCATGAAATCTATTCCCAATTACACAAATGGTATATATTATACCAATGGTTATAGTAGAATTATGGTATGAATCTCCCTTTTAATAAAGGTTTAGAATTGGTGATAGAAGTTAACATGAGTGTGAACATCCCTAAATAATGTGGGTCAATAGTAACTAGCCCAGAGAACTTTTTGAGCCATGACATTTATCATAAGATGGTTAGCTCCTAGTTTTTCATGTAAATTGGCCATTGTGTCCCTGGCCTCTTCTTTTGATACACATTGAAGGTAGATTCCTTCATGGTTTATTTTGAATAAAAATCTTTTCCTCAATATATAATGTGTAGATTTCAACTGGAAGGCTTTTCTCTATATATGGTTGAGTTCTAGGGGTGAATTTCCATAAATTAAAAAGTGCATAACTAAGGCATACTAATCTGAGTGTTGTACCCTTTGTTGGTCCACCTAATGTATCATGATTCTTTGTTTTATCTCTATGATTATTTGGGTGAGGCCTTGTCCCCTAAAAAACTTTGATAGCTTGATTTCTAAGTCATACTCTTGAAATTTCATCATCTATTAGCCTCTCCTCTCACCCAATTAATTATACCCCATCATTTTCTTTATAGATAAGTATAGGACAATGGCAAGTTATCTATTCTATAGGATGTAATTTATTCACTACATTAATCAAGTCATAAGCATGATTTTCTAAGGTAGAATACTAGATTTCATATTCCTTAATATTAGTGCTCACAAAAGCCACAAGGTTTTCTTCTCCTTCTAACCTCTAGGTGACACAGGTATAAATGGTGTGCTTTGAAGTGAAAGGCTAAACATATAAGTCTTATATATAGTCTAGGTTGATAAAGACTAGAGATTACATTATAAAATCTTTGATATCTTGGAAAACTTTTCTTGATTCCACTTGCCATTCCAATTTAGTGTTCTATTTCAACATTGCATTCAATGGATTCACTATTTTATTAAATACATAAAATTTATGTACAAAGTTGATTTTCCCAAATAAAATTTTTAGTTTTCTCTTTCTATTAGGTAAAGGTAATTTATAAATTACATTATCCCTTTTATGGTCGATAGCAATACCTTCATGATAATTTGATTGAGAAGATTACATTTGATGACATTGAACATGAATTTATTTAGGTTTAAGGATATGCCATACTTTATGCATATTACAAATACTCTCTCTAGGTGGTGCACATGATTAAACCTATATTTAGAGAACATGATTAGGTCATCCATGTATATTATTATGCACTTGCCTATTATTCCCTCAAAGGTGAAGTCCATTTCCATTTTAAAGGTTTCACCAGTGTTGATTATCCCAAAAGAAATCCATCGATAAGTGAATGTGCCCCACTTAGTGGTGAAAGAAGTCCTAATTTTGTTTCCTATATTAACTAGGCCCTATTTATAGCCTAAGAATCCATCCACAAAGGACATCATCTACGATACTCTCACCATTTGTATTACCTCATCTAGTGAGGGTAATGGGTAATTGTCTTTATTTGAGGCCTAATTCAAAATCTATGAGTACACACAAAGGTAAATTTCACCATTATTATTATACACTAGGAATAGGTTATCCACCTAGATGGAGTGATATCTAAGAAAATTATCCCTATAAAGTGTATTTTATGAACTTCCTTATAAATTAAGGGATCCAATATTGGGTTAATCAACCTATATATTTGTTTGAAGGATTTTTGTTCTAGTTTTAAGGGTATGATGTGATTAATTACTCTTGATTAAAAGACCTTAAGGTATCCATAGGCCCAATAAATTTTATCCTTGTACCTTAGTAATAATCTTCTTAGTTGTTCTAATTCTTATACCATCCAATCTAGACCCATGTTAACTATCTAAGGGTTATATATAGGGATGAGATTAATAACTTGGCACTTTTGGTATTTGAGAATAGTCCTTTTAACCTATAAGGTTAGTTATAATGCATCAAATTCTCTTTCTAATGAAATCATCCCCTTCGATATCTTATTCCCATGAATGTTTAGGATCGCATCCTTATCCAACTCAGTCCCAAGTTGTATTTATCCTTTTCACCTATGGTTTGGGCCTCAAATATCTCCTCATTATCAAGGAACAAGATGATTTTTTGGTCATATTAAAAGACCTAAAAGTTAGTCAAATTATCTAGGATAAAAGGATAGGGGATGAGTTCCATAGAGAACTCTTCTAGCTTAGTGTCATCTATAGGGGTTAAGTTCATCACAACCAATGCTAACGAGTCTACTACATAGTTTTCCTCTCAGGTAATAGGAATGATATTGAATGCATTAAAAAATTCAATTAGGTCTTATGCTATGTGTTTATACCTTCTGAGGTATGATAATTTTCATTGAAACCTAGTTTTGATATGGTTGACTACTAGTTTAAATTCATTGAATACTCTTAGTTCATTTTCCTCATGTCTCAACAAAAATTGTAATCCCAAGATTATATCTTTGTACTCCACCAAGTTATTCATGTAAGGGAACTATATCCTATAGGATGCTATATGTTTCCTCCCAAAGGGATAAATAATTAAAACACTAACTCCACTACCTCGTTTGGAGTGAGATCCATCTACATAAAAAGATCATATGCTAAATAAACTTAGGTTGTGTTGATACCTCTAAATGAACCATAAGTTATCTTAGTGTTTAAATAACACTTATCATTTTATAATTTATAAAATTCATGGCATGAGTTGTAGGTTTTGGTAATCTAGTTACCTATGGTGAAATAACAATAGAGCAAGATAAACTTTTCCACAATATTTACATAATTTGGTGTTTAAGAGCCACCTTGGTCCATTATTCATGAATTGTAGAGAATATATGTTAATAATTAGTGAATTATATTCCATATTTAATCTACAAATTAATCTAAGTGGATATTTATAATGAAGCTAAAACTAAGGTGATCTTGGTGTAAAAAGGAGCAAAGAGAATGGTAGAGAAAAAAAGAAAAGAGTGATTGCCAATTTTAGTCTCAAACATTATGACAAAGCATCAATTAAAATTGAGTATACATTCAACCAATATAAAATTTAACATAGCCTAAGCTCAAACTCCATTATATACTAGGCAAGCTTCAAAGGATAATGTAAAGAATCACAAGTAAGAACCAGGTCTACTTTAAGGATTTAATACTATAATCAAATATCATTATCACATCAAAATACAAAGCAAAATGAAATGAATAAAAACCTAATATCCTCCAACTAATCTAGCATATGCATAAATTAGAAACCTTATGATTAGAAAATGTAACTCAAAATTCAAAGACACCATTCAAATTCAAGACCTCTATCGACAATTGAGAGAAAAAGGATATATTAGCAATTAACACATCAAATATAGATAATCCTTACAAAATTCCTTGATTATATTAATTTCTTCAAGTGTACAAAAGTTACTTTAAAATATCTCCCTTTACAAAATGCTAATACATGCCTTTTATAGAAAGATCAGGTAGCATACCGATCAATTACAAAATACAGGTGTACAAAGATAAGGATAACTATCCTTAAGAGTTCTAAAATACATGTTATTTTCATAATCATATCAACCTAGAGGAAAATATTATAACAAACTGTCATATGAATTTACAATGGAATATTCTATTTCAAAATTTTATAAAATTCTATAAAATAGAATACTACTTAATTTACTAGTGGGGTCTTTGATTGTCATTGTTGGAGGATGTTCATGGCTTTAGCATGTTGATCTTCAATTAACTCTAGATCCATAGTAGGATTAATGATACACTCCTCTTCTTGATCTATGAATTCATCAAGTTCCCTATCATTCTTATCCATGACTTCTTTAATGCTCCTAGCTTCATTTATCATTTCTCCTACATTGAATATCATGTCTAAGATTTTATTGTTATCAGCCCCTGATTTGCCTTTGATTTTTCCTTTTATTTCTTAGGCTACCAAAGTAGCCTTATGTGTAAATTCTTCATCACTAATGATTCCAAAGATAATGGGCTATGCATGTTATGTAAGCATGGTCCCAAGGAGTTGCTTAATTTTTGCAATTATTTCCTTATCATCTTCTAGGAGTCTTTCTACATCATTGTACCAATCACTCAAAATTTGAACCTTTTCAATCACAATTCCTAAAATTATGCTCAAATGTCCCAAATTGATGGTTTTGAATCCTAGGATATGTTTCCTTGCTTGAATGTTAAGAAGTTAGGCTATTTTATCCCCCAAGGCTTGTCATTGGGTGACCAGGCTCTTGGCCAATGCACTTTACCCCTCTAATGGACTCTGTCTCAGATTTATTATTTTGAGTACTTCAAACATGTCATAAAATGACTCATCAAGAATTTTGGTCATTACCTTAGGTATTAATATAATTTCTTATGTCTATAATTATTCCTTTTCTCTTTCCAAATTTAAGCTTCTTTGCTTCATCTCCTGGACTCTAGCTCTGGCTTGTGTTGATTGGGCCTTAATCAAGCTTTCGACATCCTCTTCATGAATTGTAGATTCACCAATCTACTAAACTCCCATATGGGTTAATCCCATAAAGGGCTCCACCTTTTGAAAGGTAAATTCCTCTATTCCAACCATAACTATCCTTGTTGTTATCCTTTCAAATCCAGCTATTTCATTATTGAATTAGATGGTAGTGACTAGTTTCTTAAACTTGGGAGGTTTTGGGACCTCCATAACTAATCCACTTTTTGCCTCTATGGCATCCATATTTTTACTTGTTGGTCCTTGTGTGACCATAATCATCATTTCCTCTTACTCCTTCACCATATCCCTTATCCATGGTTTTATGTCATCTTGTATTTCAACATCAACAACTCTAGCCATGGCCCATGAATGAGAAAGAGAATGAATATTTTGTAATTTCTCATAAATGAACCAGTCAAGAATGACTAGTCCATGAATTGGGAATTCATCATTGAAGAGATTGATTTCACTAGTGGAGTGAGTGAAAGTAAATCTAGGTTTCTTCCTTGGTCTAATTAGGACCAATGTTAGCTTTGCCTTCCTCTTTTCTTAGGATGCCATAGGGACAAGCTCTTTTCCTTTATCTTCCTCAAGCTCCTCTTTCTTGTATGGGTCATAGGATTATGCAAGTTCCTTGAGGGTACCCTCAAATTTTTCTTCTAGCTCCAAGGCTATCATATTAATATATTGGATCAGGGAAGGTGGTATTTTGGGAAGTGTTAAAGGTGAGGGGGCCTCCCCAGGTCTCTCTTCCAATGTCACTTCTCCTACTTTCTCCTTACCCTTGCCTTGTTCATCTTATTTTTTGCATAATTTGTTCTTGAGGTTTTGGCTATGGTTATTATATTTTGGATTGTTCTTGGGCCATCCCAGATGGACTAGTTAGCAAGTCATACTATAAAAGATACATTTTCCATGTCTCCCCTAAGGGATTGTAATACTTAGTTATCCTTTATTCCATATTGATGTTTTGGCCTTAGATCATGGCCAATACTTCTTCATAATTCTTAGCCTTAATATATATGGTGTTATGGACACCAAGTTGATGTACATATTTAGGCTTTGGGAGCTTCTTTTCCTTTAAATGGCTAGCCACTATACCATTAGGATCCCATGTCTTAAGTTTATCAAGTGGAAAACCAAATGAATCTTGATGTCTAGCCATTGTCTCAATCTATTTCTAGTCTTAGAGTATGGTCCTTCTAATGATTAGAGGGAAGGGGTGGAGAAGTCATTTATTCTTTTCTTTACAAGTACCATCAATGTCATATAAGAACTATGAAACAATTTCTTGTTCAGCTAGCTTGTTAAGAACATATATTAGCAACATGCAAGGCTAGGACATGACACCCTCAATATTGATGATTGTGTAGTCAACCTAATACCATATATCACCTATCATCTCCATGTAATTCTTGATGAGGGGGTGGAGCCTAGTCATAGAAGCACCTATGATGGCCTCAACTATAGCTAGATAAATGTAGTCACAAATAAAGTGCATGTGATTCCTATACTTAAAGATATGTAATTTAGAATAGTGATGTGAAATGGTGGTTTTTCCATTTGGAGACTAATTCCTAATATCTGAGAATTTTATTGAGCTAAGCAGGGCATCTATCAAGTATGACATCATATAAAATTGCTTGGAGGTTTTCTTTTTTATGGCAATGAATTGTTTGGTGAGGAAGACATTGATTAAATCTCCAATTAGAGGGGTAAGCTTTTGTTCCACAATGAAATGGACAAAGGAGACCCAGATTTTATTTACATAGGTGGTTAAGGGGGGTCCAAAGGCTCAGTTAAATAGGGTCATTATAACCATAATGCCCTCCCTAAATTGGAATACTAGGATTTTCCTTTAAAGTCCTTAAAGATATGAGGGCCTTGGTTCAACCAGGGTCTAAAGATAGAGTCTAGGTCATGGTTTCTTATCCACTCCTTAATTTTGGATAAATCCACATGGAGAAGAGGGAGATTATAATATTTATTAAATGTTATAAGATAAATATATGCTACTTCCTTAGATTTTCCCTCCCTGACAATCCATTTATTATCAATTCTATAGTCAACAAAGATGGGAACAAAGATATCTATACAATGTAGTGCCTTAGGTTTCACCACATCATGATGAATGCCAACCATTTTGACATTGACTAGGTCATAGTGCCTATGGCTTACTATGATAATTATTTACTCCTCTTATATGGTGAAATTTTATTCCTCAATCATGAAGAAGATTTTAGAAAATTTCCTAATGCCTTGGATATTTAGGGATACAAGGTCTAATTTGGTGTCTCTAAAGATCTAGAATTCATTATCTATTGATAAGTAGAGCTCAATCTCTTCCTTCAATCGATATCTATGAGTTACCGTTATCTCTATTCCTAAAAATTACTCACACCAGATTGTAAATGATCTCTATGAAATCTCTCTTGTGCTTAAAAACACAATTAAGTTCTCTTTAGCTCAAATTATAACCAATTGAGTCTATTTGGGTTGATTTTATGCATGGTTTAAGGTTTTAGAGATTTAATGGTAGAATATATCTAGGCTTTGAATTATACATGCCTTGATTTTATTTGGAGCTTTCCTTTTATACCTTTGTATTTTTCAACCCATAAGATCTTGTATTTTGTCATTTTTTCTTGTGTGGCACCTATGTGGCATTGGTCTCAACCTTTCATGGAATTTTTCATAAATGCCTTTTGAGCAATAGTCATTGACATTTAAAAATGACTCTTTCATTTCACTTCATTGGATCAAAATTGAAGATTAGAATGAGCTATTAATTATAATCTAGGCCCCTACCTATAATTATTCCTTTTGTTGAAAACCCCATGATAGTGACACTTGGTGTCTTTGGGTGCCATTCTTGTGCTTCAAATCCTATGTCATTCCTTTGCTGAATGAGAATTGGTCACATGGTGATCTCATAGGCCTTTTAAAATTCATGAGTGCCTTCATGCCATTGGATTGAGTTTCAAAGACAAAGTCTGAACCATTAGATCATCCTATTATCTCCATCTCAAATGTTTTTTCACCATGCATCAAGTTTATGGGCTTTTAGGGACTTGTTGAAAAGTCTTTGGGTTCCTTCACATCGTTGGATCAAAACCCAATAACAAAGTGCATGTCATTGATCTGTAGAGATGTCTAAACATTAAGTTAACTTATTATTAAGACCATGAATTAGGCTTAAGTCCCTTAGGATAATGTTTTTTTCACTTATTAATAATGAAATAATACTTAGGCTTAGGGATTTATGCGTAAATTTTCTAATTCATATGCAAGGGGGCCATGGCCTAAATATTCAAGGCCAATGTTTACATAGTGTTTAATTAAAACAATGTGAACAATGGTATATAATATTTATGTCAAGTCCTATAAAATATTTTTTAAAGGACCAACATGACACAATGGTCCAATAACACATGGGATTTTATTATATTGACAAAATGCATTAAAACCTTTAGCTAGAAGAATTTGGTCTAAACCTTATGTGATAAGGACTCTCTTCTCAAAATAAGAATTAGTATAAGTCTATAATTTAAGGTTCATGATGAATGAATAAAATTCCATGGGGACTTTAAAGTATAGACTTAGACTAGGTTTATTTTGCATACTTAGATTATAAGATCATTTCTATATTTTGCAATTTGAATATTTCTAGTGTTTGAGCATTTTTTGAGTACTTCCCTTAGCCTGAAAGTCATTTTAGAGCCTTATAGTAAGATTTTGGAGTATATTTTGACCCTAAGCATAATAATCCTTTAGCTTAAATTTGAAAGTCATATGAACATTAAATAATGGTCACATGAATGCCAATTTTAAGCTGGTGAAGCTTTTAATTTTATGGGCTTAAAGTTGATAGCCATGACGATATCAAATACGTCCTCACAGACATCAAATTATGGTCACACAAGCATTAATTTTAATCTCATAAAATTCTTGTGGTCTAATGTAGGAGTGCCACTTGGCACATATGCAGGGCTTCCTAAGATCTTAGACTTAATTCACTTTATTAGATCTTAATCGGTGATGAAGCATCAACTATAGGATCATGATATGGGAGTTTGCTTATGATTGGTTACTTTATTAGTGGGGAACCATTAATTTTTGGTCATTGAATGCAAGGGTACCACATGTCAATCCTTGGAGCCTTTAATAGTCCTTTTAACTTTTCAATTATGTCTCACACATTTGATCAAGTCTTCATGAGAAAGAAAGAAGTGTTGATCACAATCTAAAGGATTGAATGTGAATAGTACAATGGGCTATATATAAGATCCTATCATTTTTCCTCATGCTATTTGATCAAAAGGCCATAGAAAGCATGAACCATTAGATCATCCAAGATGCACATTATTTAAGCTAAATTTTGAGCTTTTCTCGCTTCATTAGATTGAAGGTCATGATAAAGTGAAGGCCATTGGATCTTATGAGATGAAAGGCAGTTAAGTTAGGACCATAGAGATATAAAATACTTAGTCTTAAGGTGTTAAAATTAAGGTCTATCTCATATTAATAAATATTTTGAGGCCTTAGGATTAAAACCTTAGGCTAAGTTGTAAATCAAAAGACCAAGCTAACATAAGATTAAACTCAAGGGGCTAGGAATTAAGATAAGGTGTTAAGACTAAGGTCCCAATTGTATTAATAAATATGTTGGGGCCTTAGGGTTAAAATCTTAGACTGAGTTAGGACATATTAAAAGGAACCTATAGAATGAAGTTTAGGTATACAAGGAACTTTTAAAGGGAAATGTAATAAATGGGACCAAGGACTTTAGAATAAGTTTAGTTATGTTAATAAACATGATTAAACTTAGAACATGAATTTTATGCTTAGGTATAACATAATTTCAAAAGATTCCCATCAGTTTGGTTCCCATCAACATTCAAATTTAAACTATGGGCTTTAGCCAAGGTTTTGAAACATGAAATTCTCAGGGACAAACACCATGGAACCTATAACTAGAGAAATAAAGACCATTTATTAGTGATGTTAGTCCAAATTAAATCCAAAACAAACCCAAATAAGCCTACCTTTAACAAAGTGGATGATTTTCAAATTTTGTAAATGATCCTATCATTCTAAATTTTCATATTCAAAATTCAAGGTTTCTCCAAGGTCCCAATTTTCAAAAATGGGAGTATGTTGGTCCTAAAAAATGGAAACTCAAGGGGAAAACATAGCAATATGTTATAAATAGAAACTCTAGTTTAGATAAATGATAAGGTCATCCATTCATTTGATTAATATCATCATCCATATCAAATTATGGTTGTAACAAACCTTACATTTATAGAGTTAGGGCCAAATACCAAGACATAGCCATACTATGTGTGTGCTTTGATTCCACTTACTATTTTCCATGGGGTTAAAGAAACAACTTCTAGGTTTCATATCCTCAGTCACTAACACTAACTTATAGCATTTTAAGATGCTCATTAAGAACCATGATTTTAGCTTAGGGAAGGCTTGGACATTGCTTTACTATTAGCCAAGCATCCATAGCCCTGATAGAGATGCATTTGGACCCACTCAAGGCATTACTTCACTTCTAGCTAGGCTTCCATAGCCCCAATAGAGGTTACCAAAATCAACTATGCTTATAAAACTTTTAATTTTGCATTGAGTTCTTTTTTTTTTGTATTTTCTTGAGGATTTTATGCTTTTAGCAAGGTTGGGAACCAAAATAGCTAGGTTTTAGGATTTGGTCAGATGTTTAGTCTTTAAAAAGTCATCTATGGCTACAACCTTTATCCTAGGCAAGGATGTTGATTAAGTGCTAGTATGACTATACCATGATATTTTTAATTTTCAACCTACAAGTGCAAGTCTTATTCAAACAAATTTGAGACTAGAGCAATGCTTAATTTCCTATGAAATAGTTGACTTCTTTCATTGGCCTCTACTAGTTTCTAAAAATAACAGTATTGTGCTTTACATTTTTGGGTCATGGTCATCATATGCATTTCCAAAATTTTGGAATTTTCAAGAAAAATTCATAAATTTAAGTTCAATATTATTCAAGAGTTTTTATTGGAATAAGGAACAAAGTAACAATAAAGAAACACATAATAAAGAGTATGAAAGAAAGACAATAAATGAAAACAAATAAATATATACATACTTATGCACAAATAAGAGATAGTAAGGAAATAAATAAAAGGAAACTAGCTAGCCTACCTACTCTAAATCTAACCATCTTATAGTTTACTCCATTAATGCCTCAAAAAGAGAAGTAGAGAAGTAGTGCTTGAGGTATTGCCTA
Organism: Torreya grandis; assembly: GCA_037957365.1. Lineage (NCBI taxonomy): Eukaryota > Viridiplantae > Streptophyta > Pinopsida > Cupressales > Taxaceae > Torreya > Torreya grandis. The sequence continues at coordinate 131,412 of JARHVA010000541.1, read as the reverse complement.
TTGGTGGGAAATGTAAACTCTACTCCTTGTAGGTCTTTGATCTTAAATGTGTTGTTCCCCAATGTTTTTGAAATTTGGTATGGGCCAATCTACAAGGGTGTGAATTTATCATGTTTTCACTTAGGCTCAGATGGTGTATCCCAAAGGAGAACTAGGTCTCCTTATCTAAACACCTAGTTCTTAGACCTTTTATCAAAATATCTCTTGACTATGATTTGATGCCTACTCAAATCAGCAAAGGTTTTCTACCTTGCATCTTCCATTTGAATTATGTCCATTAAATTAGAATTGGTAAGTTCTTGGCTCTCCTCCATATATTATTACATAAATCTATATGTAGGTAAATTGAGAGTGATATGAAAAATAGGTTCTTTTCCATAAATTAATACAAATGGTGAGACTCTTAAGGCTTGCTTGATTCTTATCCTATTAGCATAGAGTGAGAATTTAAGGAGCTTATACCAAGTCCTGAGTTTTATACAATAGGCTTCTTGATTGCCTTCATTAAATTCTCATTTGTAGATTTAGAGACTCCATTCCCTTAAAGATAATGGTTGGATGCAAACTTCTGAGTGATTCCATTATCATAATCCCATTTAGTCATCTCTATAGATGTGAATGTAGACCCATTATGACACACTAGAGAGACTGGAGTTCTAAACCTAATATAGATGTTTTCCTCCAAGAATTTGATCACTTATTTAGTCTTGCATTTTTTATTAGCTGTAACTTCAGTCCACCTTGTACAATAGTCTATGGTAGTAAGAATATACTTATGACTTTTAGATGAATTGGGGTTGAGTACTACCACAAAGTCTAACCCCCATTGAGCAAAGGGTTTATCAATCATGATTGGTTGTAGTGGAATTACTACCTTTAGCTCCTTGGTGATAAAAATATAACATGAGTGATATTACCTCACATGTTTATGATCATATTTAAATATAGTTGGCCAATAATAGCTATCCCTAAGAATTTTATGAGTTGTGGTCCTCACAGATGGATGTCCAATACCATATTTGAATGAAAGGTGCTCATGATTTGGGTGGCTTCTTCTTGTGAGACACATCTCAAATAAATTCCTTTGAAATTTACTCTACACAAGATCCCATTATTGATTAAGTAGTGGGTTACCTTCAACTATAAGGACCTATTTTTCTACCTAGATAGACCTATAAGACAAGTACTATTAATTTAAAAATGTATGATTGAATCATACCAATCACTATCTTGAAATTTTCGTTGATCCACTTACATAATACTTAACCTAGGGTTAGTATTATAAATCATTTGGATCAAATCTTGGCACCTTAAAAAAAAATTGTTTTCATTTCCTAGTCATATTTCTACAAAATTGACATCTAATTACCTCTATGTTCTCTTAATTCATTTTGAATTAACATGAGTTTGGTGGCTAGGTCAGGTAAGATAACATGTACCTTATTTCTAAGGATGTAATGTTTTAATTTCTTAACCACCTTAACTAATGCATATGATTGCTTATCAATCAATGAATAATTTAAGTTAACATTATTAAAATTAGTGCTCATAAAAGTAATTGGGTGGTCACACCCTTCAATTTTCTAAGTTAACATTGTAGCCATAGTGTGGTCAGATGCAAAGGAATAGACATAGAAGTCCCTTGAGAAGTCAAGACTTATAAGGATTGGAGCTTGGTTAATGGCCTCCTTGATATCATTGAATGTCTTTCTAGAATCTTAATTCCATGTGACCTTGGCATCCTTCTTCAGCATGTCATTCATTGGCTTAACAATTTATGTAAAATTAGAAATAAACTTTCTTACAAATTTTATCTTACCAAAGAATGACTTTAGCTATTTCTTACTATTTTAAGGTTATATTCTAGATATGGCCTCCACTATTTTAGGATCTATAGAGATCCCATATTTGGTTATAACATGATTTACTAATTTACCCTCAGTCACATAAAATATACTTTTTTTAGGGTTCAAGGAAATGTCATACCTTTTGTATCTTTCAAAAACATGTTTTAAATGCATGAAGTGATATTCCATATTTTTAGAAAAAAAATATTAGATCATCCATATAAATAATGATGCATTTACCTATCGGTCCTTGGAGGGCATGATCCATATCTCTTTAGATGGTAGATCCTGCATTGATTATCCTAAAGGGCATCCTTTCATAAGTAAAGGTACCCCAATTTATGGTGAAAGTTATCTTCATCCTATCCTCTCTATCAACTAACACTTACTTGTAACCTAAAAATACATCAAGAAAAGACATCATAACTAAACCTAAAATAGCTTGGATTACTTGGTCTAGGGAAGGAAGGGGATAATTTTCCTTATTTTATACTTTTTTTAAGTTTTTGAAGTCAATACAAAGTCTAATCTCACCATTATTCTTCTTGACTGGTACCAAATTAGCCACCTAGGTGGAATGCATGATGGGGAAGACTATCCTATCATCTAATAATCTTTTGACCTCCTTGAAGATCATGGGTTCTAAGACAAGGTTTATAGGCTTTTATTTCTACCTAAATGGTTTGAAACTTTCCTTAAGGGGTATAGTATGGGTAATGACCCTTGGATCAAATATCTTTAAGTCATCATAGGACTAAGATATGACATCCCTGTATTGGGTAAGGAATTTTTTGGATTTCTTGTTTTTAATTTTTGTGTAGGATTTTCCAACATTTACTAGCTAGGGTTGATCTTGGAGGCCTAGATCAATAAAATTATAATATTTCCCACTCACATTGGGAACCTTAGAAACCTCAGCTAGTTTATCCTAATCAAATAGTCTTTCTAAATCAATCATTCCCTTGGGGATTTTATTGTCATTCAACTGAATGAATTTTCCATCAAACTTGTCCTCTTTAGATGTATTTTCATTGGTTTCATCAATAATATGAGCCTCAAAAGATATAGAATTGATTATGAAATCCACTATCTATTGATCATCATTGAAGACTTATAAATGGTTAACATTATTAGGCACTGAAGGACAAGGGATTAACTCAATGCTAAAATTAAGGGAAGCTTGGTTGGTCATGAGGTTGGTTTTAATAGATGCCAACTCATCAGTAGTTTAGTTTTGTCCTCTTAAGATGGAAATGATGCTAAAGGCATCAAAGGATTAAATCAAATCCCATACTCTAAACTTATACCTTTTCAGGTATGCAAGCTTACATTAGTATTTGCTTCTTACTTGGTTGACCACTAGTTATGAATCCCCATAAACTAGCAGTTCTTTAACCTTATTCTTTATAAAAAATTGTAAGCCTAGGATAAGGGCTTCATAATAAATAATATTTTTTGTATATTGGAATTAGATCATATAATAAGTATGGTAATTTCTATTAGTAGGGTCAGTTAAAACAATACTAACACCTGATTCAACATTACACCTAGCACCATCAAAATATAATTACCACATTATAGGAGCAATGTGAGCATTCTTAGGATCACGTACCTTATCAATTTATAGGTTTAAAACCCCTAAGTCTAAGTCAATTATGTTGACCCTCTCATTCATATCATTGTACTTAGTTATCATATGTTTCATCCTTAGTTCTCTCTTAACCCTAATTTGATTAGGAACTCCCTTCTAAGGTAGTCACAAATGTGAGCAATCTATGGACATGTAACCATTCAAATCATTGGTCTATTCCATGATAAATAAGATTCCATAAACATCTGGTATATCAATAACTTAAATATCATTGAATTTTTGCACACTAGGCTCAAAATATAGTTGCATGTGAACATTTAAAATCTCCCTAATTACCCTAACTTTAGATTTGTCTAATTGGGTAACAACCCTATCAGACTTAATGGGAGTCAGGCCAAGTTATTTATATATGCCTACAGGCATGATATTGGTAGATGATCTTGAATATAATAAGCAATTATGTAAGTTTCTACCAAACATCTTGATAGTGAGCAAGAAAGGAGGAGACTCAACCTTGGCCTTATGCACAGTCACATTGGCATGATCAATATATGGTGGATTGTTGGACTTCTTTGACAAATATTTTAGAAAAAGGTTAATTTTATCTATAATATACATAAGTTCATACAAATAAATAGTTGAATTTATATTTTTTATGTCCTCAACTATGTTATAACTAGTCTTAGAAGAACTAAGAATTTCAATTTTGGGTTTAGAAATAATCCCTTTAGGTGGCTCAAGATTGTTGCTTGAAAAAGTGTTTAGAGGGGTCCCAAAATTATTTAGAGGTTTTGAAGTGGTCAAAGGCTACCTTTGTTCTCTATTCCTCAAGGGATAGGTTTTCTTCAATAACCATTGAAATTCTTGGATCTCCTTAGGGATCTCATCAAGTTCACTTTCCTCTTGAAAGGGGAAATGAAAGGTGTCCACAATGAAGGTTTGATCATAGGACTTAGATCCATAGGTACCTATACTTATATACTTGTTAGGGACAACCTCAAATGTATCTAAATCCTCTTGGAAATCCTAAAAGGCTTTGAAAAATTCTATACAATTAATTTCCCCATGCAATGTACCCTATAATAATTAGGTAATATAATATTAGTGAGGTTAATGTCCATAGTCTTCTTTTTAGAATATTGCACATTATTCCTACTATTATGAAAACTATCATTCTTAAATCTATTGGTTGGCCTATTAAACCTTTAAAATGAGAAGTTCCTACCTAAACTTTCAACAATACTTCCAACTTTTTTTTATAACTAAATAAAATTAGTTCTCAACTTTTGTACCATTATTAAGAAAGATTCATTCTAATTTTTAAGAGTTTTAGAATTATGTACCTAGTTTTTTTTAGTATATGGTACTATATGTCTTTGATCATTTAGATTAAAGCCATTATTAGGATGATTTAAGAATCCTAAATTCTGATTGGGAACTATATGACTAAATGGAAAATGAGTTAGGTTTAGGAGCTAGTTTAATGCATTGATATTCTAGTTATTGTTTTGGAATAAGTTCATCATAGGCATTTGTGGGTTGATGTTTGGCACTAAATATGTTATTTTCCCTTGGGGTTGCATTTGATCATTGATGGTTACCACTTTTACATAGTCTCTAGATAATGAAGTTATGGTTGGCATGGAACTCTTTAGAAATATAGAGGTCATAAGATCCACTACATCTTTGTAAATATCTAGATCTAAGACATCATCAATATTATAAGGGTCAATGGTCCTACTGAACATTTTATAAAATCTAGCATTAAAGGACTTAATAATCTCACTTTCATCTCTTCTAATGGTGGTGAACTGATGGTAGATAACACAAGGACTAATAATATTACCAAATTCATCTATAAAAACATTATTAAAATCATCTTAAATTATGATGTAATTATTAGGAAAGATCAAAAATAATTCATTATTAGAATATTTAAATGTAAAGGAGAATAACCTACAAGATACATCTTGATGTACAACATTTATCAATCTTAAGGCTACTTTACAAAAAATATATGTTCTTCAGCAGTTACTATACCCATTAGACTAAATGTAGGTAAGTAATTTTTAGGGATGCATGGGAGGTCATGAACCACACCTATTATATTAATTGATGACTCTCCCAACCAAGCCATATTTGAATGAAAATTTTGCCTTGAAGATGTAAAGTTGGCAAATATCTAGATCTTTTGTGTCTACCTTTGTCATGTATGGCCTTTTTGTGGACCTCAAGATTGAGCAAAGGCTCCTTGGTCTTTGAGTGTGATCTTGTTCTAATCCTAGTCAATTCTAGCTTAAAATTTGAATATCTTTCCTAAAATATGATGTACCAAGCTAAATTTTATAAATAACAAGAGTTAGACCTATACATTGAGCTTATTTTACAAAAGTGGTATGAAAAACTACAAAGGATGTTGATATATGATTGAATTAGCTCAAACATGCATTCAATTACTTAAATATGGTCTATATTTATAAGCCTAAATTAACTTATATCTATAAAATATATACCCACCTTTGAACAAAATGAACCATCCTAATTGTAGATATTATGGATTTTCAAAGTTAAAGCTAAATTTATCATAAATAAGTATCAATGCCTAAAGGACTTCAAAGGAAGCACAAAGATGCACTATAAACAACAAATATAAATTATCTTTACACTTATAAGAAAATAATTCACTCAAAAACACAAAGATATATTGATCTTTAGATAAAATAGACTAAGATTAACAAAGATTCAAAGAATTCAAACCCTCCTTCTAGTGCCAGTGGGAGCTTCTCTTGTTGATACCTATAAATGAACCACAAGTTCTCTTATTTTTTAAATAACACTTCTCATTTTAGAATTATATAAAATTTAGGGCATGAGTTATAGGTTTTAACAATCTAGTTACCTTTGGTGAAATAGTAGCAGAGCATTTCAATGCAATAATTTGTGCTAGCATACCAAGAATGGGGGTCATAGTCTAGCCTTAGGGTCTTAGTTGCCTATCCAGTTTAATTTACCCTACATATGTTAAGGATAGGTATGTTATATCTATGTCACTTCTAAATAACATGGTTATCTAGGGCTCCAGGACATTCTTGTACATTTCAAGTGTTAGTTTAGGATTGGGTTGGTAAAGTGTATCTACCTAGCTATACATCTTTTAGAACCTAACATTGAAATTTCTAATAGTCTTATTGGGCTCCCTCTTGATGTAAGTAAACTACTAGTATAAGATGTTGGGGTATATTACTTGGACAAATTGGGTGAGGAAATTCTAATTAAAGTGGTCCTGACTTGGTATAGAATCTTTGAGAAGGTTTAAGAATGAATCATAGGTAGATTCAATTAGAGTAAAAGGGAAAATCTGCATGCCACATCCTCATGTTATACATTTAAGAGTCTTAGGGTGGTCCTATAAGAGGTTATGTGTTCCTCCATAGTTCATCTTACACTAGGGGTGAAATGAGGAAGATACCTCTAAGGGTTGTTAGGTAGATCATGAAGACTCTCAGAATGTTAATGGATGAGCCAGATAACTAGACCATCATGGGATGCACGTTTGGGAGAGGTTGTGGAGAGGAGCTAAAAGGAATCATGGTAGGTATATGTTGATTAAACCTAGGTTTTCTATGTAAAAGTAAGGGAAATTACTAATCTAACTTGGTAAAACCTATCCCTCATAATAGGTGAACTAGTCTTTTGGATGTTATACACTCAAACAAAAGTTAGCACATTTTTACCATCAGACCAAACTCAACATATTCATAAAATGAGTTGGAATAAAAAAAAGCATGAATTATTTGGCCCTCCTAGCACTAGATATTATTTGCTTCCTTCTTCTCCTTAATATGAGACACCCATGAGATTGAACATTCCTTAAAAGGGGAAGGTGGGGAAAAATATGAAATTTCATCTTTCATTTTAGGACTCATTTGAGATCAACCCATGGCATGAATATGGGTATTGGGATTCACAAATAAAATATGCATGAATAGTATCCAATAAATACACTATTACCACAAAAAGTTCAATATGTTATACTTCACATAGGTTAAGGATAGTTATGAGTACTTGAGTGTTGGGATTCATATTTCTAAACACAAGGGGAAAAGGGGGATTTTAGAACCACTAAATAAATACCAAAATATATGGAATAGTAAAGTAGATAAGCGAAGACTCCAAGTCTAAAAGGAGATCAATATAATGGTTATTGAACCAAAATGCTCTACCATAGTTATACTAATGTAAACCAAGTTTCACTAAAGTTATACCTCTAAGAACATACACTGGGGAGAGTTTGAGGGAATTAGGAGTATGCGTTCAATGTGATTCCTACTAAATATTAGTTTATGGGTTTAATTTAAAAAACACATAAATGCCATATAAGAATTTGTAGTTAATCATATAATTTATCATCACTACTAAAATAAAAACAAAAGAACTCACACAAAGATTATAAGAACTAAGCACATCATAATCATGACATACATAAAGTGATAAAGTTTTAATCCAATTAACCTAGCACTATTGATCATTTTAACATGAATATGAGATAAAATTGAATATAAAAGAGACATTTTGGGGAAAATAGATATTGTGTTCATTAAAAGAGTGAAAATAATCTATAATAATCGATTTGGGCCACTATTACAAGAATAAAATTAAGGTGAAATACTAGTAATCATCTAATAACACTTCCAAGAAATTTTTGGTCAACCCTAAACTATAATACAAATCTTCTATAAATAGATAAGGATTGGGGTTCACCTCCAAAAGGCATGATCATCCCATCCTGGAACATGAAGACCACTCATTATAGTTACAACTATATTTCAAAATTTAAACCAAAGGAAACCCTAACAAACCCACAATAGATATGTGGGGGATAACTAGTAAACACGTAGAGATGGTTAAGAGGGGCAAAATCCTAACTACTTCGATTGGGTGATACCAATTTTTAACATGGATACCATGAGGTTAAACTCCTTGTCCAATTTGGAAAAATTCATTCAAATATCACTTAAGATCACCTCTACCTAAGATATTAGTCTTTGGGAGATTTGTAAAGCTATTTTCATTGAGCCATGGAGTCTAAAGACTTGGCTAATGCTCACAGTGGTCTGAATTGATAGGTCCAACACCACTCAAGATCTTTATCAGTTCACCCTCTCCACTTTCTACCTCATAACCTAATTAAATTGACCCAAGTAGACTTTGAATTCCCCTTGGTCAAGTAAAGTATCATCTGAGTGGAATAACATAGAGATATTAACATCCTTAAAGTATGTCAATATCTTCTTCTTATACTTTTCTAAGCATTTTAATATAGTATGGAAAAAGGCTAATGATTCCCCCATCACTGCTCTCATGTGCCTAACATATATTTGGTAGAAACCCAAATCTGAGGTTGGGATTAGTTTGAACCCTAGGAATATCCCCTTATTGACCACTAGTTGTTGCTTCTTGAATTTCTTATCAATTTTTGTGATCCTCCCTATGTAGGCCTACATCTATTTTATAATTGTGTTAGTCTCAACTCGAGTCCCCAATACTTTCCCAAGGATTGAGAAAAGTATTAGGATGGTGTCTTTGACCTATTTTATTAGTCTAACTAGGAATGTACTCTTCACTTAGGCATCAAGAGTCTAGATATGGATCTACATGTCCTTGATGAGTTTATTAGATATGTCATGGTTAGATTAGAGGATGAATAGTGGGTCCTCAGCCATCTTATCTTCTCTTGTATTAGTCCTCACCTTAATGAGGGAAAATAGATCCGAATGGGTATAGAATATCACCAAGTTCCCCTCCCAAAAAAATCTATGAGTAAGCATCCTCTTTATGCTCCTAAAATATTGATTAAAACTCCACTATATGTCTGAGTCACACTAGACATACATCTATCGTGCATGTGACCCAGATACCATCCCTTAGGTTAAGGAGGGTGTAGGAGGTGTGGATGAAATGGTGTTAAAGGGTGGGAGATGAGGTGGAAGGGAGATGAAGGAAGTGGAAGTAGTAAAATAGGAAAGGAGTGGAGGTGAAAGGGGTATTGGAACGAAATGGGGGAGAATGAAAGGGGAAGCCCATGAGAACATTTGAGACTACCATTATTCCTAGGTGAGGTTCACCTAAGCTATCATTACTCCTAGAAATGACTTGTAAAATAATAAAGATGAGATAGGTTGGTTAAATGTGAAGCCAATGGGGCCTTGGGTAAGGGAAAGAAGGGGTCAAGGACATAATCATCAGTCTGTTTTTATTAGGACTAGAGGTATCACCAAGACTTATGGATGAGGTGGAGCTGAAACTAAAGGACTTCAGACTCAATTTAGAGTATGGGTCACCTTTTATTTCATCTTCAACCTCTTTTCTATGTTGGATTTAGGTGATGTGGTGTACAATTTGATCATGACATTGGGGGATGTAGGGAATGATGGAAGAGGACTTAAAGCCATAGAGTGAGGTGCCAAGATAATTAGAGTAGGGATCGAGAGGGTCTTTGCTATAGGTAGTAGGCTTCCAAAGGTTTTAGTCACACCTACTATTGAGGGCATGCTCAAAAGAGGCACCAAGAGGAATACAAGATATGAGATGGGAGAAGCAGAAGGGAATAAGGAAGTGAAGATGCTTAGAAGGATTGAGCCAAGGTTACCTGGGTAAAATATAGAGGGGAAATGATGGGGAATAGAGGGGTAATATCCAAACTAGTGTGTGCCAAAATAGGGATTTGGAATGTGCTTGGAGAAAGGGGTGAAAAGGAAATAAGAGGAGATGGAGGATTGAGTAGGAGAACCTAGATGGGTACCTATTAAATGCCTCATTCTGAGTTCCCTCATGAGTTTTTAGCTACATCAAATCTTAGATTTTGTGGCATTGATGGTTGAACATGTTATTCTTGGGCTATCTAGTGATGTGTAGTTTAGGCACAAGTCTACTTGGGCCTAGTCACTGATGCTATTGGAGGAGGCAAAGGTGGAGTGTGAGAAACAAATGGAGGAGGTGAAGGAAGAGTGTGAAGAGTATTTTAAGGAGGTAGAGGTAGATCTTAAGGAGATAGGGCTACTGGTAGAAGTGGATCTTCAGTTGGGGCTAGAGATTGAGGAAGAGAAGGTGGTACGATGCCTTATAATATTCTCTAGGAGATGGATAAAGCTATTGGATTTAGTTCTTCCATAGACCAAGTAGGAGATCAAGGAGTCATAAATGGGATTTCCTTAGTCTTCTTCCCTTTCTTCTTCTTCTCCATTGATATCTAAGATAGCACCTCCTAGTCATTAGTGGAATTTAAATAGAGTTCATCATCATCTTTAGCTTGATGGTCATAGTTGATGTTGAGATGAGTTGAGTATTGCACCAAATGGGCTTGAATCACCCCTTTAGGGTCCCACTACTAAATCATAGGTTTGTCTCTTGAGTTTTAGGATGTAGTAGTCATTAGAGTAGGATAGAGGGGGAATTAGGAAGCTTTTGCATTGAAAGTACACGACACATGGTTATATATAACTTTTAAAGCAAGTAGTTTCATATTTATAATAAGGTAGTAATGGTAACCATTAATGGTCTTCCCTTAGGATTTAGTATATACATACATATCCTTGCAATAATGGCATTTGGTAGATCATTTATTATGAATTTGATATTGGGTTGGTGGCTAGATTTTCTCCCTTTATTTCTAAATCTAGAACTAAATTTAGAGCCCATGATCTTCCACCACAAGATGGATATTTAATGGAGATGAATGTTTTCAAAACTATCCAATCTAGTCTAGCTTCCCATTCTATTAATTTCTAGTGCATGGTATGCAAGTAGTCACATCTCTTAGAGTCCCCTTAGCTAACTCCTATTTTTGACATGTGTCATCTATTTAGTAGTCTTCCCATTAAGGTTGACACATAGGCATGGTTTCACATTCCATGTCATTCCCCTAGGTTGGGTGACATGTTACCTTAGGACACATGGCATACCTTAATTATCCATAAATTCTTATATGTACTTCATTTTAATATTTTTAGGTCACAAATAACAACTAGTCCATCTTCTCACTAGATATCATAACAACTTCCTATTTGACTAGGCTCTCTTAAGATCTAATATCTCTAAAAGATCCAAGGGACTATCTAATATAACTCAAAATGATGTGGTAAATTTACATTCATCCAAACTCTCTTAATCTCTAAGATCTGTAACAAGTCTTGGTGAGTGGTTGTTCTTAATATAAATGATGTTTCAACATCCCATTCAACTGAGATCTCACAAATTCTAATATCTCGAACATGTCTGGGGGATTGGCTACATTAATTATAAATAACATGGAAGATTCCTATTTGGTTAGGCTATCTTAGGCTCTAACATATATGATAGGTCTATGGGATTGGTTGATCTGACTCCAAATGACATGGAAACTTAGCATTCAGGTGGGCTCTCCCAGGCTCTAACATCTCTAATAGTTCTCGGGGACTAACTGATCTAACTCTAAATAATGTGGTAATTTCAAATTTAGTAGGTATTTCTTAGTCTCTGACATATCAAATAGGTCTGGGGTACTTAATTCTCTAACTTAAAATGATGTGCCAACTTTCCATTCAGTTAGGATCTTGCAATCTCTAATATCTCTCACATCTCCTTGGGACTGGCTGCTCTAACTCTAAATGACATGGTAAATTCCCATTTGACTAGTCTCTCTCAGGCTTTAACATCTCTAATTGGTCTAGGGAATTATTTTATCTAACTCCAAATGATGTGGAAACTTCATATTCAATCAAGCTCTCTTAGGCTTTGACATCTCTAACATGTCTGTGGGAATAACCGCTCTAACTCGAAATGACCTACTAACTTCCCATTCGACCAAGCTCTATGACATTAAAAAAATGATGAAGTAATAAGGATAAAAATAAAATGATATATTAAATCTTACATATCATATATGGATAACTCAATTTAACATAGAGGATAATGAGTTTCTTTCTCTGGGAATAGATCTAGGCTCTAGGAAACTGTTGATGCATGTAATTTTATCATAGGTTGTTCTAAGTGTTTAAAAAACACTAATCATTTTTGAATTTAAAGAATTTAATACATGAGTTATAGGTTATGATAATATTTTTATATCTGGTGGAATAATAGTAGAACAAGTGAACTATTTCACTATATTTATAGTGTTTGGTTGTTGGGAGCAACCATGGCTTGTTAGTTAATGTTTAAAAAAATAAAAGAGATCTTGGCTAAGTGAATTATGTTCAAAGAAATAAATCTAAGATCTAAGATAAGGTGAATATTCAAAATGAATCTAATCTAAATTGAATGCATCAAATAAAAAAATAAAAGGAAATGTATGTCAGAGAAGAGACATATTTATGTTCTTGATCTTTAACACAGATATTATGACAAAGTTCAAATATCATCCAAATATGTACTTAAAACTAATGTATAACATGAAAAAACATAAGCTAAAACCCTAATACACATTAGGCAAGAATCTAAAGAAATTAAAGAATGTAGATAAGAACATGGTTCACTTTGAAGATTTACCCTTCAAGTAAACAACATAATCACATTCACATGAAAACTGAAGATAATGAAATGAACTTAAGAACATTCAGCTAACCTAACATCAGCACAAGTTAACAACATTAAATATGAAAAAGTGCACACCATGAATCAATAAGAAACATTCAAATCTAATTTACAAACTAGACAATTGAGAGAGAAGCCATGATACAATTCACCTAAACTAACAAGACAAACTATTCATAATTCTCTATTTACAATAAATTACTCCAAAATTAGCTCAAGTATTATTTGTCAAAAATCCCTCTTTTTTTAAAATAGACAATACATATTTATATAGATAATTAATGAGTTATGTTGGTTAGTCACATCAAATATTAAGGATAATTGTACTTTTTCAATCATTCTAGAACTTCTTAAAGACTCCAAATGACTAACCTATAGGTAGTGTGCTTTACAAATTGCACGTGCCTTTACAAAGAAGAATATTCTCTTTTCAAAATATTATACATGCATAACTATAGAAGAATATTTTTAATTCAACTAACTTTGAGACCTTTTTACTGAGGTAGTCCCTTATTTCTATTGTTACAAGATATTTATTGCTCTCTCATGTTGCTCATCAATTATCTTTAGATTGACCATAGGTTCCATGAAGAGTTCATCCTCTTTATATGTAAGGTATTCTAGATATTTATCAACCATTTTTAATGCTTCTTTTACGCTCCTAGCCTCTCCAATATTTTCCTTTATAGTAAAGATCATGTCCATGATCCTAATATTGTCTACGTTGGTCCTTCCTTGGCTCTTGCTTCTAACTTCTTGTATTACTAGGGTGGTTCTAAGCTTAAACTCCTTATCAGTGATGAGACCTATGTAACTAAGTGTGGATGGTTTAGTGATCATGGTCCCATGTATATGCTTTATCCTATCTTCTAGTTTTTTACCATCCATAAAGAGATTTTCCAAGTTTTTGGACCATGTACTCAAACTTTTGATCTTGTCCACTAGTAATCCCATGATTATGTTTAGATGAGCCAAGATGATTGTCTTGAAGTCAAGAATTTTATCCTCGGTTAAGATATTGATCAAGTCCTTTATTTTACCTCTAGAGTTCTATAATTAGTTAACTAAGCTCTGGATACTGCATCATATTGGCTTAATACATTCTACCTAGACTTCATTACTTTTGAAGAGTTGAACATATCAAACAAAGAGGCTTAAAACATCTTTATCATGACCTTAGGTACTGGAAAGATAACTTGTTTTTCCAAATTTCCTTTTGTTATTACATGCCTTTGAGGGAATCTTGTGATTTTTTTGCCTGTGCTTGGGATCATTCAAGCATGTTCTCCCAAAATACCTTATTTTATATGGGTCTATGTCCTCCCACTAGAGTCAAATTAATAAATGGATCTACTTTTTGGAAGGTGATCTCCTCTCCACCAACCATGACCCTTTTCTCTATTACCCTTTATAATCTAGCTATCTTGGGATCAAATTTGACACAAATTAATGATTAATTTACTTTTGGTGTAGGGATCTCCATCTGTGTTACACTTGACTCTCCTAGATAAACCATCCTTCTTTCATCCTCCTTTTGTAGAGCCAAAATCCATGGCTTGATCTATTCATGAAAAAGGATATTGATGGCCTTCATTATCTCCCAAGGTTTGTGAAGTAGGTAGCTTTTATAATTTGGGTCCATAAACAAACCACTCTAGAATATCTGGCCATAAATCAAATTCTCTTCACTAAAGAGGTTAACTTCACTCAAATAAGAGTTAATGTCACCTTGGTTTTCTTAGACTATATTAGAAAAATGGATAATTTAGCTTTTCTCTTGGGAAGGGTTGCAATAGGAACTAAATCCAACACTTCTATACCCTTTTCTTCCTTTATTTCCTCTATTTCTTCATCATTTGACTCATAAGATAGTGATAACATTTTTAGGGAATCCTCTATAGTCTCATCAGGGTCTAATGCTATCATATGAACCTCTTCCACTAATGATCCTTATTCCTTTTCTTAGGCTGAATAAGATGCAATCTCATCAAGCCTTCTCTCTTCTAGCCTATGTTTAACTTGTGTCTTTGTTTGGCCACTAACTGATTGAGATGGTGGAGGTCTAGAAGGTGCACCACTTAGTAAATGATACTTCCTTTGCCCTAATTACCATCTGTCGTCTCCTTTCTAATTTCCATTTAGCCTAGATTCAAGCTTGATGTTATTTTATTTCAATCTCTTGGTGACCTTAGAGAATGAGGATGCTTTTGTGTACATAGGGTCAAAAGCACTAGGCTAATGATCATAAGGTATATTAATCCCTTTAACCTTCAAATGTTCCTTAACCCTTAGATAAGGGTCCCACTACCTCAACTCATCAATTTATAGTTTAAATGATGGTTTTTCTATTTTGATTTTGCTTCTATGTTCTCCCATTAAATGAATGTAGTCCTTTTAATAGTTATTGGGATGTTGTGGAGGATCCCTTTCTTCTTTATTCTGCATAATCCATCAATGCCATGAAATAATTAATATGATACCTCCTATTATATCAAATTATTGGGTAAATAGATGGGTATCTTGAGAGGTGAATTATGTGTCCCTTTAATTTTAATGATTATAAAATCTGGATATAACCATATATCACCCATAGTTTCAACATATTCCCTAAATAGTGGGTTGACCCTTTCCATGGGATGACCAGTTATATCATCACTAAGTGTTGGATAAACATAGTCATAGATAAATTGGATGTGATCTCTATACTTTAATAAATATAGTTTGGAATAATATTATGAAACCATCTATGTTCCACTAGGTGACCATTCCCTCAAGTTGGGAATCTTGGTTGTAACAAGAAGGGCATCTAGAAGGCATGACATCATATAAAATTGGGTTTTCTTCCTCTTTACAATTTCAAATATCTATCTACTTAAATCAATGCTAATTACATCACCTAAAGGATGGGTGATCTATTTTTCAATCATGAAATAAACTAAGGGCACCAAAATTCTATCTATATATGTAGTGGTTGAATTCCCACACAACCTATTCATCATTGTCATAATCATCCTTATTTTAGGTCTAAATTGACTAATGGGGATGTTTTTATTGAAGTTTGAAAACACTTGGATCCTAGAATATGACCATTAGGTAATTATGCTATTTAAATCTTTCTCTTTGGCCCAGTTGTTGATTGAGGTTAGGTTTATTTATGGTTTGTGAAATTTTTGGTAGTTTTTAAAAGCTATGGAAGAAATCTAGGCCATCTTATTTGGATTATGTCCATTAGTTAGCATGCCTTTATCTATTTTATCATCCTTAAAGTTGGGAGAAAGAATGTCTATGCAGTGAATTACCTTGGGTTTAGCTGTTACATATTATAGATTAGTCATTTGTATAGCAACTATGTCATAGTATAGTTTATTTTCAGACATGTTCTTCTCTTCTCTTAAAATGTCTAGTTGTTCTTCGATGGTCCAAAACATCTTAGACTAACTATTTTCTCTGTTATTTAGAATGGTGGCATCAAAATCTATGTCCTTAAAAATCTTTCCTTCTACATCTGAGGTCAAATAAAGATCCACATCCTCCTTAAATACATCTTTTCAAGTTACCATGGCTATGAATTTCATTAAATTTCTCACTAGTGGAATGAACTTTATCTCTTAATTTAATTATTTTTTCACAAATCATAATGTGATTCTCATTTGATCATTTAAAATGATCACTGGGTTAAATTATGGCTTTTGTTTATGCTAAGGATTTTATATAGGTCTTTATAGATATTTAATGGTGGTAGCTATTCTAATTATGTGACTTTTGTGACTTAAATTTTTCTCAAATTTTCACATTTATACCTTTGCTTTTCTAGGTCCACAAAATCTTATGACTTGATGTGTATGCCAATGTGGAATTTCCATGTCATTTTATTTATTAATTTTTCAAATGTGACTATTACCTCTATGACATGTGTCAACACCTCATTGGGTATATATCTTTGAAAATTCCACCTAGGCTCACACCATTGGATCTGCTTACACATATCAATGAGGTTCATTGATCTTGATCTGGGAGGTTGAATGCCATTGGTTGCTTTGTTATGTTCCCTAAGGTTGTGACATTTTTCACTTTTTCATTTGTTTTAAGTTTCATTAAAATTTTATCATTGATCACGCACCATTGATCTTGATTGCATGTATCAATTATGATCCATAGATATTTATCGACTAGGTTTTATCCTTTAGTTCACATACCATTGGATCTTTGGCAAGGTTCCTATGATGGTAACACTTATCACATTTTCACTCATCCTAAATCTTTGTTGATGTTTTGACTTAATATTCACCATTGATCAAAATGTGTATGCTCTACCACATACCTTCGATCTTTGGGGACATGCTCAAGCTTTAATCATGATCCACAAGCTTGACACTTATTTCTTCCTCACTGACTCTAAGTTCATTTGAATTTTAAACATTGATCTCACACCATTAGATCTTTTTTTCTTGATCTAATGTGCATTGTTCAATTCAAATACTTGACTTGTTAACTTTATACACACTATTGGATCTACTTTGTTTGATCAAAAATGCATCATTAGATCCTATGGTCAATAAAATAAAGGAAGTAAGGTTAAATAAATATATATAACTTAAGATAAAGTTTATGACTATGGTTTTATTCATGTTGATAAACATGATAAAAACTTCGGATAAAATTTGAAGCTTAGTTTATAAATGTAATAAAGGGGACCTTATGTTTAGTTATACCTTATGAAGATGAAAAGGAAAAAAGAGGGTTTAGGACATAAATAACTTAGGATAAATATTTTATAATTTTATAAACAAATATAAAATGTTCCCATGTAATTTTTAAATAATAAGACACACGTAAATTTGAATTCAAATTTGAAAAGGCTTGGGCTAAAATAATTAGACTAATGGTTTATAGATGTTATAATATCAATTCAATTAAAATTTTAAGAATAAATGACAAATCAAAGGGTCAATTAATCATTAGAGCTCAAAACCCTAGACATTATTCACAATGTTGTACTCCATTAAATATCCAACTCGTAAACATAAAAAGCAACTATTAGCAACCTTAGGAAAAATAAGATAAGGATCAAACATAGACATTTCAGTTAAACTATATGAGAACCATGTGTAGATGATCTTCAAATAAAGTATTCTGATCAAGTGGCATTTTCAATTCAAAGCACAAATTTCTAAAATTTTGAAATAAGGTTCCCCATTTTCAAAAATGGGGGTATGTTGATCTCAACAAATGGTGACTTTTAGGGGAAACATAACAATATGTTAAAATTTAGAGACTTTGGTTTAGACTAATAACAAATCTACTTATTTCACATGATCAAGTACCATATTTAAGATTAAGCCATAATTAAGACAAGTCTCACACATGTATAATTAGGATCAAACATCAAAACGTATCCATTTTATGTGTTTTCTTTAATTCTACTTACTGATTACTATGGGTTTTAGAGAATGATTTTCATATTCATCACTTTGACCATTAACATTGACTTATAACATAGTTCGATGTTCATTAAGAATTATTAATTAGCTTAGGTAAGGCTTGGGCATTGCTCTAATTCCATCCAAACATCTATATCCATGATATAGATACCTTTGGCTCCACTCAAGGCCTTGCTTCATTATTAGCCAGGTGTCCATAGCCTCGATGGAGATTACTAGAATCACCTTTGCTTAGAAATATTTTGAATTTTTTAATAAATCTCTTATTTTTTTATTTTTAGATATATTTTTGCTTTCTAAAAAAGGTTAGGAACTAGATTAGATAGGATTTGGGATTTGGTGAAATGTTTGATCTTCAGACAATCACCCTTGGCTTTAAACTTTATCCCAAGAAATTAATGTTTTTAAAGTGCAAACATGACTTTGTCTTAATAATTCAAACTTTCATCCTACCTAAACAATACTTATCAAAATTAGATTTAAATTTTAGGAAAAACAAATCCAGATACCAACCCTTACCAATTTCTCAAAACTATAACATCAAGCTTACATTTCAAGATACATGATCAAACATTTAAACAAGTCATACTTGCATTCCTAATTTGTTGACCTTTGAGAAATTACATGCATTGGAGCTTGAGGATTATCTTGAAAAGACTTATTGAAAGTAGGGAACATAAATGGATAGTAAACATATAACATGCAAATAAACAACAAGAAGCAAACAAATGTTTACATGCACTATGTACAAGCAGGAAATAGGAAAGAAATAAGAAAGAAACTAATCTAAGACTACATACACTAACTCTAACTAGTCTTATAGATTAATCCATGTGGACTTGAGGTGGAGTAGTAGATAAGTAGTGTTTGAGATATTTCCCATTTTTGGGCAATTTGAACTTTTTTCCTTACAAGTCCTTGAGCTTAAAGGTGTTGTCTCCTAGTATTTCATCAATCTGATATGGGCAAACCCACAAAGGTGTGAATTTTTCATGCTTTCCCTTAGGTTCAAATGCTTTGTCCCAAAGAAGAACTAGGTCTCCTTATCTAAACACCTTAATTTTGGAATGTTTATAAAACCATTTATTTACTATGGTTTGATGCCTATTAAAATTGGAAAAAGCTTCCTCTCTTGCATCTTCCATTTGAATAATGTCAAGTAACCTTAAACTTGTAAATTCTTGATCCTCCCCTTCCATATACTCATGCATAAACTTGTATCTTGGTAGCTTGAGAGTGATGGGGAATATAGTTTCTTGGCCATATTTTATAAAAAATGTTGATGCCTTTAGATCTTTCTTTACTCTTATTCTATCAACCCAAAGGGCATACTTTAGTAATTTGTGCCAAGTTTTTGGTTTGTCAGTAGTAGACTTTTTGATAGATTTCATCAAATTTTTGTTAGTTGACTTAGAAATACTATTTCCTTGAGGGTAATGGTTTGATGAAAACTTGATAATAATGTTTTTGTCATATGTCCACTCAATCATCTCAATGGACATGAAGGTAGATCCATTATCACAAACTAAAGACACTGATGTTTCAAATCTTGTACATATGTTCTCTTTCAAAAAAATTATTACATCTTCAGTCTTGTATTTTTTGTTTACTACTACCTCTTTCCATTTAGTGTAGTAGTAAATAATAGTGAGCACATACTTATGTACTTCTAAATTATTGGGGTTGATGATCCCCATAGAATCTAGTCCCTATTGATCAAAAGGTTTATCTATCATTACTAGCCTCAATGACATGGTTTCCTTGGGTTCTTTAGTATTGAAAATATATTAATAATGACACTCTCTCACATGTTTGTGAGCATCCTTGAAGATATTGGGCCAATAGTAAATATCCCTAAGGATATTATTTGTTATTATCCTTCCTGATGGATGTCCACTTCTAATATTCTCATGAAAATTACTTAGGATCTCATTAGCTTCCTCCTTGGAAAAACATCTCAAGTATATACCTTCATAATTCTTCCTAAATATTACTCTATTTGTTATCAAGAAATAAGCTACCTTGAGCCTTAGATCTCTCCTCTGCTCCCTAGTCAATCTTGTAGGAAAAGTGCCATTGATTATTAAATGAATAATTGAATCATACCAATCATTGGGTTTAAAACTTTGTTGATCTACCTATATGATACTTAACTTGGGATTAGTATTATAAATTAATTGAATTATCCATTGGCACCTTACCAATTTAGTATTCTTAATTTCTAGGTCATATTCTTGAAGTACAGACATCCATGTACCTCTTCTTTCCCTAAGTTCATATTGGCTAAGAATGAAATTAGTGGTAGGGTTTGGTAGTATTTTATACACCTTATTTCTAAGAATATAATTTCTAAATTTTTTCACTACCTTAACTAAATCACATGCCTCAATGTTAATTGGAGAATAGTTCAACTCATAATTTTTAAAATTGGTACTCATGAAGGCAATAAGATGATCACATCCACTTATTTTATGAGTTAGGATAGATGTAATTATATGGTCAAAAGTAAAGGAATATAGATAAAAGTATTTAGAAAAATCAAGTCTTATCAATACTGGTGTTGACATTATTGCATCTTTTATGTCCTTGAAGGCCTTTCTGGTTTCTTCATTCCATGTGATCTTAGCTTTTTTCTTCAATATGTCATTTAATGGTCTCATTATTTATTCAAAAATAGAAATAAACTTTCTCACAAAGTTGATATTCCCAAAGAAAGATTTCAAATATTTCATTCTATTATGAGGTTCTATTTTTGATATAACATCTAGTCTATCAAGGTCTATAGAAATCCCCTCTTTAGTTATAACATGATTGAACTCAGTGGGCTAGGACTTAGGATAATGTGTTAAGACTAAATATTTATTGTATAAATAATTACATCAAGGCCTTAGGGTTAAAATCTTAGGCTAAGTTAGGGCATATTAAAAGGACCCTGTAGAATGAAGGTTAAGTCTACAAGGAACTTTTAAAGGGAATATTAATAGATGGGACCAAAGGATTTAGACTAAGTTTTAGTTATATTAATAAACATGATTAAACTTCAAACATGAATTTTATGCTTAGGTCTAACATAATTTCAAAGTATTCCCACTAGTTTGGCTCCCACCAACATTCAAATTTAAATTGAGGGCTTTGGCCAAGATTTTCAAACATGAAATTCTTAGGGACAAATGCCATGGAACCTAACACTAGAGTAATAAAGACCATTTATTAGTGATTTTAGTCCAAATTAAAGCCAAAATAAACCCAAGTAAGCCTACCTTTAACATAGTAGATGATCTTCAAATTCTATAAATGATCCTATCATGCCAAATTTTCATGTTCAAACTTTAGGGTTTCTCTAGGGTTCCAATTTTCAAAAATGGGGGTATGTTGGTCCTAACATGCTATGATTAGTTTGGTTTTTTAGAGGCTTGGTGCTTAGCATGTATATGCCTAGGTCCTAATAAACTAGGTTTATCTTCTCATTAATATAATTTTATTTGGTGATCATGTGTTGTATGCATGGTTACCTATCCACTCATATTTGGTTGGTTACTCCACTCCAAAGCAAAAAAATCTAGGATAAATTTGTGGTCGTATACCCATTTAGGTATTTAGACCAATCTAAACTAAGGAGCATATCATATTCTTATGGTATTTCAACCACTTTAATGTATATAAAGTGTTGAATCCTAGGTTTAGATTCCAACTAGATGTGGATGTTTAAAAATTCCCATATCACTTTCACTTATAACTTGTCCAACTACACCACTACCTTATCTAATTTTATGGGGGCTAGACCAAGTTTTTTGCATATGCCTATTGGCATCACATTGGGTGAAGATTCAGAATCTACTAAGTAGTTATATAGATTCTTTCTAAATAATTGGATGGTCAAAAGGAATGAGGGAACCTCCATCTTATTCTTTTAAATAAACACATTGGTGTGTGTTGTTCTTGGTTTTGATTGGGCCTATGGAGTTTGCTTTTGATTCAAAGATGTTAATAAAAGGTCCCACTACTCTATGATTTTGGCAAGCTTGTGAAGGTTATTGTTATCCTTGATTTTATTAATATCCTCAACTACATTGTAACCCTATTTGTTTTAGAGTGGTGCGGTTTCCATAGGTGTCTTAGGCTCTTAAGGTCTTAGAGGTGGATGATCATTCCTAACATTTTGGTCTGGTGAGGTTGTACCATTATTTGGGGGGTTGAGGTAGTAAGGGGTTGTTGTTGTTGCATATTCATAAGGGTGTAATTATTCCTTTATAACTACTAAAATGCCTTTACCTCACTAATACCTTCCTTTAGTTCATTATATCCTTAGCTAGGGAAGTCTTCTAATACCATACTGGGAATAGGAAAATTACCTAAGTTAGAGGATTATATATGATTTGGAACTACCTTGTATTCTTCCATTTCCTATTGGAATATTTCAAAATCAAAATTGAACTCTCTGTAGTCCATCTCTCCATGTGCTATTTTTTTATGCATTTGACACCCATTGGGTAAGGATATCTTGAATATATTAATATTAGGGATCATATTAGGTGAATGTTATAGGGGTTAGGAGGGTAGTTATATATATTTTTTATCCTTTGATACATGAAATTATTATTGGAGCTTTCTTTATTAGATTTGTTCTTTAATCTCTACAGCCCTAGGAAGTCATTGTTGAGCTTTTATACCATTAATTAAATGACATCTAGATCATTTTTAGTGGATTTTTGAGGAATGGTTTGGGCATTATTATCCATGGCTAAAATCACCTGATGTTTAGTTTATGGAATCAAATTTAGATCCCTTGGGTTTAGGAGACCTAGTTGTTAGTTTGAAGTGGGATGCCATAGTGGGAGCTGATGCATTATATAGAGTAGTTGGGGTATAGGTATATTCTAGCTAACACTAGGTAAGAATTTTAATGCAATAATTTATGCTAGCATACCAAGAATGGGGGTCATGGTGTACCCTTAGGGGTTTAGTTACCTATCCACTTTAATTTACCCTACATATCTTAAGGATAGGTATGTTATAGCTATGTCACTTCTAAAGAACATGGTTATCCATGGCTCCAGGACATTCTTATACATTTCAAGTGTTAGTTTAGGATTGGGTTGGTAAAGTGTATCTACCTAGCTATACATCTTTTAGAACCTAACATTGAAATTTTTAATAGGCTTATTGGGCTCCCTCTTGATGCAAGTAAATTACTAGTATAAGATTTTGGGGTCTATTAGTTAGACAAATTAGGTGAGGAAATTCTAACTAAAGTGGTCTTGACTTGGTATAGAATCTTTGAGAAGGTTTAAGAATAAATCATAGGTAGATTCAATTAGAGTAAAAGGGAAAATCTGCATGCCACATCCTCATGTTCTACATTTAAGAGTCTTAGGGTGGTCTTATAAGAGGTTATGTGTTCCTCCATAGTTCATATTACACTAGGGGTGAAATGAGGAAGATACCTCTAAGGGTTATTAGGTAGATCATGAAGACTCTCAGGATGTTAATGGATGAGCCAGATAACTAGACCATCATGGGATGCACATTTGGGAGAGGTTATGGAGAGGAGCTAAAAAGAATCATGGTAGGTATATGTTGATTAAACCTAGGTTTTATATGTAAAAGTAGGGGAAATTACTAATCTAACTTGGTAAAACTTATCCCTCATAATAGGTGAACTAGTCTTCTGGATGTTATACACTCAAACAAAAGTTAGCACATTGTTACCATCAGACCAAACTCAACATATTCATAAAATGAGTTGAAATTAAAAAAAAAAGCATGAATTATTTGGTCCTCCTAGCACCAGATATTATTTGCTTCCTTCTTCTCCTTAATAGGAGACACCAATGAGATTGAACATTCCTTAAAAGGGGAAGGTGGGGAAAAATATGAAATTTCATCTTTCATTTTAGGACTCATTTGAGATCAGCCCATGGCATGAATATGGGTATTGGGATTCGCAAATAAAATATGCATGAATAGTCTCCAATAAATACACTATTACCACAAAAAGTTCAATATGTTATACTTCACATAGGTTAAGGATAATTATGAGTAATTTAGTGTTGGGATTGTTATTTCTAAACACAAGGGCAAAAGGCAGATTTTAGAACCACTAAATAAACACCAAAAGATATGGAATAGTAAAGTAGATAAGCGAAGACTCCAAGTCTAAAATGAGATCAATATAATGGTCATTGAACCAAAATTCTCTACCATAGTTATACTAATGTAGAACCAAGTTTCACTAAAGTTATACCTCTAAGAACATACACTAGGGAGAGTTTGAGGGAATTAGGAGTATGCGTTCAATGTGATTCCTACTAAATATTAGTTTATGGGTTTAATTTAAAAAACACATAAATGCCATATAAGAATTTGTAGTTAATCATATAATTTATCATCACTACTAAAATAAAAACAAAAGAACTCACACAAAGATTATAATAACTAAGCACATCATAATCATGACATACATAAAGTGATAAAGTTTTAATCCAATTAACCTAGCACTATTGATCATTTTAACATGAATATGAGATAAAATTGAATATAAAAGAGACCTTTTTGGGGAATATAGATATTATGTTCATTAAAAGAGTGAAAATAATCTATAATAATTGATTTGGGCCACTGTTACAAGAAGAAAATGAAGGTGAAATACCAGTAATAATCTAATAACACTTCCATGAAATTTTTGGTCAACCCTAAAATATAATACAAATCTTTTATAAATAGATAAGGATTGGGGTTCACCTCCAAAAGGCATGTTCATCCCATCTTGGAACATGAATACCACTCATTATAGTTACAACTATATGTCAAAATTTAAACCAAAGGGAATCCTAACAAACCCACAATAGATATGTGGGGGACAACTAGTAAACACGTAGAGGTGGTTAAGAAGGGCAAAATCCTAACTACTTCGATTGGGTGATACCATTTTTTAACATGGATACCATAAGGTTAAACTCCTTTTCTAATTTGGAAAAATTCATTCAAATATCACTTAAGATCACCTCTACCTAAGATATTAGTCTTTGGGAGATTTGTAAAGCTATTTTCATTGAGCCATGGAGTCTAAAGACTTGGCTAATGCTCACAGTGGTCTAAATTGATAGGTCCAACACCACTCAAGATCTTTATCAGTTCACCCTCTCCACTTTCTACCTCATAACCTAATTTAATTGACCTAAGTAGACTTTGAATTCCCCTTGGTCAGGTAAAGTATCATTTGAGTGGAATAACATAGAGATATTATCATCCTTAAAGTATGTCAATATCTTCTTCTTACCCTTTTCTAAGCATTTTAATATAGTATGGAATAAGGCTAATCATTCCTCCATTACTGCTCTCATGTGCCTAACATATATTTGGTACAAACCCAAATCTGAGGTTGGGATTAGTTTGAACTCTAGAAACATCCCCTTATTGACCACTAGTTGTTCCTTCTTGAATTTCTTATCAATTTTTGTGATCCTCCTTATGTAGGCCTACATCTATTGTATAATTATGTCAGTCTCAACTCAAGTCCCCAATACTTTCCCAAAGATTGAGAAAAGCATTAGGATGGTGTCTTTGACCTATTTGATTAGTCTAACTAGGAATGTACTCTTCACTTAGGCATCAAGAGTCTAGATATAAATCTACATGTCCTTGATGAGTTTATCAGACATGTCATGGTTAGATTAGAGGATGAATAGTGGGTCCTCAGCCATCTTATCTTCTCTAGTATTAGTTCTCACCTTAATTAGGATAAAAAGATCCTAATGGGTATAAAATATCACCAAGTTCCCCTCCCAAAAAAATCTATGAGTAAGCATCCTCTTTATGCTCCTAAAATCTTGATTAAAACTCCACTATATGTCTGAGTCACACTAGACATACATCTATGGTGCATGTGACCCAGAGACCATCACTTAGGTTAAAGAGGGTGTAGGAGGTGTGGATGAAATGGTGTTAAAGGGTGGGAGATGAGGTGGAAGGGAGATGAAGGAAGTGGAAGTAGTAAAATAGGAAAGGAGTGGAGGTGAAAGGGGTATTGGAATGAAATGGGGGAGAATGAAAGGGGAAGCCCATGAGAACATTTGAGACTACAATTATTCCTAGGTGAGGTTAACCTAAGATAGAATTACTCCTAGAAATGACTTGTGAAACAATAAAGATGAGATAGTTTGGTTAAAGGTGAAGCCAATGGGGCCTTGGGTAAGGTAAAGAAGGGGTCAAGGACATAATCATCAGTTTGTTTTTATTGGCGCTAAAGGTATCACCAAGACCTATGGATGAGGTGGGGCTAAAACTAAAGGAATTCAGACTCAATTTAGATTTTGTGTCACCTTTTATTTCATCTTCAACCTCTTTTCTATGTTGGATTTAGGTGATGTGGTGTACAATTTGATCATGACATTGGGGGATGTAGGGAATGATGGAAGAGGACTTAAAGCCATAGAGGGAGGTGTCAATATAATTAGAGTAGGTATCGAGAGGGTATTTTCTATAGGTAGTAGGCTTCCAAAGGTTGTAGTCACACCTACTATTGAGGGCATGCTCAAAAAAGGCACCAAGAGGAAAACAGGATATGAGATGGGAGAAGCAGAAGGGAATAAGGAAGTGAAGATGCTTAGAAGGATTGAGCCAAGGTTACTTGGGTAAAATATAGAGGGGAAATGATGGGGAATAAAGGGGGAATATAAAAACTAGTGTGTGCCAAAATAGGGATTTGTAATGTGCTTGGAGAAAGGGGTGAAAAGGAAATAAGAGGAGATGGAGGATTGAGTAGGAGAACCTAGATGGGTACCTATTAAATGCCTCATTCTGAGTTCCCTCATGGGTTTTTAGCTACATCAAATCTTAGATTTTGTGGCATTGATGGTTGAACATGTTATTCTTGGGCTATCAAGTGATGTGTAGTTTAGGCACAACTCTACTAGGGCCTAGTCACTGATGCTATTGGAGGAGGCAAAGGTGGAGTCTGAGAAACAAATGGATGAGGTGAAGGAAGAGTGTGAAGAGTATTTGAAGGAGGTAGAGTTAGATCTTAAGGAGATAGGGCTACTGGTAGAAGTGGATCTTCAGTTGGGGCTAGAGATTGAGGAAGAGAAGGTGGTAGGATGTCTTATAATATTCTCTAAGAGATGGATAAAGCTATTGGATTTATTTCTTCCATAGACCAAGTAGGAGATCAAGGAGTCATAAATGGGATTTCTTTAGTCTTCTTCCATTTCTTCTTCTTCTCCATTGATATCTAAGATAGCACCTCCTATTCATTAGTGGCATTTAAATAGAGTTCATCATCATCTTTAGCTTGATGGTCATAGTTGATGTTGAGATGAGTTGAGTATTGCACCAAATGGGCTTGAATCACCCCTTTAGGGTCCTACTACTAAATCTTAGGTTTGTCTCTTGAGTTTTAGGATGTAGTAGTCATTAGAGTAGGATAGAGGGGGAATTAGGAAGCTTTTGCATTAAAGGCACATGACACATGGGTTATATGTAACTTTTAAAGCAAGTAGTTTCATATTTATAATAAGGTAGTAATGGTAACCATTAATGGTCTTCCCTTAGGATTTAGTATATACACACATATCCTTGCATTAATCGCATTTGGTAGATCATTTATTATGAATTTGAAATTGGGTTCGTGGCTAGATTTTCTCCCTTTATTTCTAAATCTAGAACTAAATTTAGAGCCCATGATCCTCCACCACTAGATGGATATTTTAATGGAGATGAATATTTTTAAAACTACCCAATCTAGTCCAGCTTCCCATTCTATTAATTTCTAGTGCATGGTAGGCATGTAGTCACATCTCTTAGAGTCCCCTTAGCTAACTCCTATTTTTGACATGTGTCATCTATTTAGTAGTCTTCCCATTAAGGTTGACACCTAGGCATGGTTTCACATTCCATGTCATTCCCCTAGGTTGGGTGACATGTTACCTTATGACACATGGCATACCTTAATTATCCATAAATTCTTATAAGTACTTCATTCTAATATTTTCAGGTCACAAATAACAACTAGTCCATCTTCTCACTAGATATCATAACAACTTCCTATTTGACTAGGCTCTCTTAGGATCTAACATCTCTGAAATATCCAAGGGACTATCTAATCTAACTCAAAATGATGTGGTACATTTCCATTCATCCAAACTCTCTTAATCTATAAGATCTGTAACAAGTCTTGGTGAGTGGTTGTTCTTAATATAAATGATGTTTCAACATCCCATTCAACTGAGATCTCACAAATTCTAATATATCTAACATGTCTAGGGGATTGGCTACATTAATTCTAAATAACATGGAAGATTCCTATTTGGTTAGGCTATCCTAGGCTCTAACATCTATGATAGGTCTATGGGATTGGCTACTCTGACTCCAAATGACATGGAAACTTCCCATTCAGGTGGGCTCTCCTAGGCTCTAACATCTCTAATAGGTCTAGAGGACTAACTGATCTAACTCTAAATAATGTGGTAATTTCCAATTTAGTAGGTCTCTCTTAGTCTCTGACATATCAAATAGGTTTGGGTGACTTAATTCTCTAACCTAAAATTATGTGGCAACTTTCCATTCAGTTAGGATCTCCCAAGCTCTAATATCTCTCACATGTCCTTGGGACTGGCTGCTCTAACTCCAAATGACATGGTAACTTCCCATTTAACTAGTCTCTTTCAGGCTTTGACATCTATAATTGGTCTAGGGAATTATTTCATCTAACTCTAAATGATGTGGAAACTTCCTATTCAATCAAGCTCTCTTAGGCTTTGACATCTCTAACATGTCTATGGGAATAACCGCTCTAACTCCAAATGACCTACTAACTTCCCATTCGACAAGGCTCTATGACATTCAAAAAATGATGAAGTAATAAGGATAAAAATAAAATTATATATTAAATAGTACATATCATATATGGATAACTCAATTTAACATAGAGGATAATGAATTTCTTTCTCTGGGAATAGATCTAGGCTCTAGGAAACTGTTGATGCATGTAATTCTATCACAGGTTGTTCTAAGTGTTTAAAAAACACTAATCATTTTTAAATTCAAATAACTCAATGCATGAGTTATAGGTTATGATAATATTATTATATGTGGTGGAATAACAGTAGAACAAGTGAACTATTTCACTATATTTATAGTGTTTGGTTGTTGGGAGCAACCATGGCTTGTTAGTTAATCTTTACAAAAATAAAAGAAATCTTGGCTAAGTGAGTTATGTTCAAAGAACTAAATCTAAGATCTAAGATAAGGTGAATATTCAAAATGAATCTAATCTAAATTGAATGCATCAAATAAAAAAATAAAAGGAAATGTATGTCAGAGAAGAGACATATTTATGTTCTTGATCTTTAACACAGATATTATGACAAAGTTCAAATATCATCCAAATATGTACTTAAAACTAATGTATAGCATGAAAAAACATAAGCTAAAACCCTAATACACATTAGGCAAGCATCTAAAGAAATTAAAGAATGTAGATAAGAACATGGTTCACTTTGAAGATTTACCCTTCAAGTAAACAACATAATCACATTCACATGAAAACTGAAGATAATGAAATGAACTTAAGAACATTCAGCTAACTTAACATCAGCACAAGTTAACAGCATTAAATATGAAAAAGTGCACATCATGAATCAATAAGAAACATTCAAATCTAATTTACAAACTAGACAATTGAGAGAGAAGCCATGATACAATTCACCTAAACTAACAAGACAAACTATTCATAATTCCCTATTTACAATAAATTACTCCAAAATTAGCTCAAGTATTATTTGTCAAAAATCCCTCTTTTTTTAAAATAGACAATACATATTTATATAGATAATTAATGAGTTATGTTGGTTAGTCACATCAAATATTAAGGATAATTGTACTTTTTCAATCATTCTAGAACTTCTTAAAGACTACAAATGACTAACCTATAGGTAGTGTGCTTTACAAATTGCACATGCCTTTACAAAGAAGAATATTCTCTTTTCAAAATATTATACATGCATAACTATAGAAGAATATTTTTAATTCAACTAACTTTGAGACCTTTTTGCTGAGGTAGTCCCTTATTTCTATTGTTACAAGATATTTATTGCTCTCTCATGTTGCTCATCAATTATCTTTAGATTGACCATAGGTTCCATGAAGAGTTCATCCTCTTTATATGTAAGGTCTTCTAGTTATTTATCAACCATTTTTAATGCTTATTTTATGCTCCTAGCCTCTCCAATATTTTCCTTTATAGTAAAGATCATGTCCATGATCCTACTATTGTCTACGTTGGTCCTTCCTTGGCTCTTGTTTCTAACTTCTTGTATTACTAGGGTGGTCTTAATCTTAAACTCCTTATCAATGACGAGACCTATGGACTAAGTGTGGATGGTTTAGTGATCATGGTCCCATGTATATGTTTTATCCTATCTTCTTGTTTTTTACCATCCATAAAGAGACTTTCAAAGTTTTTGGACCATGTACTCAAACTTTTGATCTTGTCCACTAGTAATCCCATGATTATGTTTAGATGAGCCAAGATGATTGTCTTGAAGTCATGAATTTTATCCTCGATTAAGATATTGATCAAGTCCTTTATTTTACCTCTAGATTTCTATAATTAGTTAACTAAGCTCTAGATACTGCATCATATTGGCTTAATACATTATACCTAGACTTCATTACTTTTGAAAATTTGAACATATCAAACAAAGAGGCTTAAAACATCTCTATCATGACCTTAGGTACTGGAAATATAACTTGTTTTTCCAAATTTCCTTTTGTTATTGCATGCCTTTCAGGGAAGCTTGTGAATTTTTTGCCTGTGCTTGGGATCATTCAAGCATGTTCTCCCAAAATATCCATTTTTATATGGGTCTATGTCCTCCCACTAGAGTCAAATTAATAAATGGATCTAATTTTTGGAAGGTGATCTCCTCTCCACCAACCATGACCCTTTTCTCTATTACCCTTTATAGTCTAGCTATCTTGGGATCAAATTTGACACCAATTAATGATTGATTTACTTTTGGTGCAGGGATCTCCATCTGTGTTACATTTGACTCTCCTAGATCAGCCATCCTTCTTTCATCTTCCTTTTGTAGAGCCACAATCCATGGCTTGATCTATTCATGAACAAGGATATTGATGGCCTTCATTATCTCACAAGGGTTGTGAAGTAGGTAGCTTTTATAATTTGGGTCCATAAACAAACCACTCTAGAATATCTGGCCATAAATCAAATTCTCTCCACTAAAGAGGTTAACTTCACTCAAATAAGGAGTTAATGTCACCTTGGTTTTCTTGGATTATATTAGAACAATGGATAATTTAGCTTTTCTCTTGGGAAGGGTTGCAATAGGAACTAAATCCAACACTTCTATACCCTTTTCTTCCTTTGTTTCCTCTATTTATTCAATATTTGACTCATAGGATAGTGATAACATTTTGAGGGAATCCTCTATAGTCTCATCAGGGTATAATGCTATCATATGAACCTCTTCCACTAATGATCCTTATTCCTTTTCTTAGGCTGAATAAGATGCAATCTCATCAAGCCTTCTCTCTTCTAGCCTATGTTTAACTTGTGTCTTTGTTTGGCCACTAAATGATTGAGCTGGTGGAGGTCTAGAAGGTGCAGCACTTAGTAAATGATACTTCCTTGGCCCTAATTACCATATGTCATCTCCTTTATAATTTCCATTTAGTCTAGATTCAAGCCTGATGTTATTTTATTTCAATCTCTTGGTGACTTCAGAGAATGAGGATGCTTTTGTGTACATAGGGTCAAAAGCACCATGCTAATGATCATAAGGTATATTAATCCCTTTAACCTTCAAATGTTCCTTAACCATTAGATAAGGGTCCCACTACCTCAACTCATCAATTTATAGTTTAAATGAATTTATTTCTATTTGGATGTTGCTTCTATCTTCTCCCATTAATTTAATGTAGTCCTTTCAATAGTTATTGGGATGTTGTGGAGGATCCCTTTCTTCTTTATTCTACATAATCCATCAATGCCATGAAATAATTAATATGATACCTCCTATTATATCAACTTATTGGGTAAATAGATGGGTATCTTGAGAGGTGAATTATGAGTCTTCTAATTCTAATGATTATTTAATCTTGATATAACCATATATCACCCATAGTTTCAACATATTCCCTAAATAGTGGGTTGACCCTTTCCATGGGATGACCAGTTATATCATCACTAAGTGTTGGATAAACATAGTCATAGATAAATTGTATGTGATCTCTATACTTGAATATATATAGTTTGGAATAATATTATGAAACCATCTATGTTCCACTAGGTGACCATTCCCTCAAGTTGGGAATCTTGGTTGTAGCAAGAAGGGCATCTAGAAAGCATGGCATCATATAAAATTGGGTTTTCTTCCTCTTTACAATTTCAAATATCTATCTAATTAAATCAATGCTAATTACTTCACCTAAAGGATGGGTGATCTATTTTTCAATAATGAAATAGACTAAGGGCACCCAAATTCTATCTATATATGTAGTGGTTGATTTCCCACACAACCTATTCATCATTGTCATAATCATCCTTATTTTAGGTCTAAATTGACTAATGGGGATGTTTTTATTGATGTTTGAAAACACTTGGATCCTAGAATATAACCATTAGGTAAGTATGCTATTTAAATCTTTCTCTTTGGCCTAGTTGTTGATTGAGGTTAGGTTTATTTATGGTTTGGGAAATTTTTAGTAGTTTTTAAAAGCTATGGAAGAAATCTAGGCCATCTTATTTTGATTATGTCCATTAATTAGGATGCCTTTATCTATTTTATCATCCTTAAAGTTGGGATAAAGAATGTCTATGTAGTGAATTACCTTGGGTTTAGCTGTTGCATATTATAGACTAGTCATTTGTATAGCAACTATGTCATAGTATAGTTTATTTTCAGACATGTTCTTCTCTTCTCTTAAAATGGCTTGTTGTTCTTCGATGGTCCAAAAAATCTTAGACCAATTATTTTCCTTGGTATTTAGAATGGTGGCATCAAAATCTATGTCCTTAAAAATCTTTCCTTCTACATCTGAGGTCAAATAAAGCTCCACATCCTCCTTAAATACATCTTTTCAAGTTGTCATGGCTATAAATTTCATTAAATTTCTCACTACTGGAATGAACTTTATCTCTGAATTGAATTATTTTTTCACAAATCATTATTGTGATTCTCATTTGATCATTTAAAATGATCACTGGGTTAAATTAGGGCTTTTTTTTATGCTAAGGATTTTATAAAGTTCTTTATAGATCTTTAATGGTGGTAGCTATTCTAATTATGTGACTTTTGTGACTTAATTTTTTCTCAAATTTTCACATTTATACCTTTGCTTTTCTAGGTCCACAAAATCTTATGACTTGAAGTGTAAGCCAATGTGGAATTTCCATGTCATTTTATTTATTAATTTTTCAAATGTGATTGTTACCTCTATGACATGTGTCAACACCTCATTGGGTATATATCTTTGAAAATTCCACCTAGGCTCACACCATTGGATCTGCTTGCACATATCAATGAGGTTCATTGATCTTGATCTGGGAGGTTGAATACCATTGGTTGCTTTGTTATGTTCCCTAAGGTTGTGACAGTTTTCACTTTTGCATTTGTTCTAAGTTTCATTAAAATGTTAACATTGATCTCGCACCATTGATCTTGATTACATGGATCAATTATGATCCATATATATTTATCAACTAGGTTTTAACCTTCAGTTCACATACCATTGGATCTTTGGCAAGGTTCCTATGATGGTAACACTTATCACCTTTTCACTCATCTTAAATCTTTGTTGATGTTTTGACTTAATATTCACCATTGATCAAAATGTGTATTCTCTACCACATACCATCGATCTTTGGGGACATGCTCAAGCTTTAATCATGAGCCACAAGCTTGACACTTATTTCTTCCTCACTGACTCTAACTTCATTTAAATTTTCAACATTGATCTCACACCATTAGATCTTTTTTTTAATCTAATGTTCATTATTCAATTCAAATACTTGACTTATTAACTTTATATGCACTATTGGATCTACTTTGTTTGATAAAAAATGCATCATCAGATCCTATGGTCAATAAAATAAAGGAAGTAAGGTTCTATAAATATAGATAACTTAAGATAAATTTTATGACTATGGTTTTATTCATGTTGATAAACATGATAAAACCTTAGGATAAAATTTTAAGCTTAGTTTTTAAATGTAATA
Organism: Torreya grandis; assembly: GCA_037957365.1. Lineage (NCBI taxonomy): Eukaryota > Viridiplantae > Streptophyta > Pinopsida > Cupressales > Taxaceae > Torreya > Torreya grandis. The sequence continues at coordinate 96,726 of JARHVA010000541.1, read as the reverse complement.
AAGGGGAGCTTATGTTTAGTTAGACCTTATGAAGATGAAAAGGAACAAAGGGGGTTTAGGACATAAATAACTTAGGATAAATATTTTATACTAAGTTCTTATTCATGTTAATAAGCATGAATAATATCTTACGATAAAATATTTTATAATTTTTTAAACAAATATAAAATGTTCCCATGTAATTTTTAAATAATAAGACCCACGTAAATTTGAATTCAAATTTGAAAAGGCTTAGGCTAAAATAATTAGACTAATGGTTTATAAATGCTAATATATCAATTTAATTAAAAATTTAAGAATAAATGACAAATCAAAGGGTCAATTAATCATTAGATCTCAAAACCCTAGACATTGTTCACAATGTTTTACTCCATTAAATATCCAACCTGCAAACATAAAAAGCAACTATTAGCAACCTTAGGAAAAATAAGATAAGGATCAAACATAGACATGTTAGTTAAACTATATGAGAACCATGTGTGGATGATCTTCAAATAAAGTATTTTGATCAAGTGGCATTTTCAATTCAAATCACAAATTTCTAAAATTTTGAAATAAGGGTCCCCATTTTCAAAAATGGGGGTATGTTGACCTCAACAAATGGTGACTTCTGGGGGAAACATAACAATATTTTAAAATTTAGAGACTTTGGTTTAGACTAATAACAAAGATACTTATTTCACATGATCAAGTACCATATTTAATATTAAGCCATAATTAAGACAAGTCTCACACATGTATAATTAGGATCAAACATCAAAACATATCTATTTTATGTGTTTTCTTTAATTCTACTTACTGATTACTATGGGTTTTAGAGAATAAATTTCATATTCATCACTTTGACCATTAAAATTGACTTATAACATAGTTAGATGTTCATTAAGAATTATTATTTAGCTTAGGTAAGGCTTGGGCATTACTCTAATGCCATCCAAACATCTATATCCCTGATATAGATAGCTTTGGCTCCACTCAAGGCCTTGCTTCATTTTCAGCCAGGTGTCCATAGCCTCGATGGAGATTACTAGAATCACCTTTGCTTAGAAAGATTTTGAATTTTGCAATAAATCTCTTATTTTTGTATTTTTAGATATATTTTTGCTTTCTAACAAAGGTTAAGAACTAGATTAGATAGGATTTGGGATTTGGTGAAATGTTTGATCTTTAGACAATCACCCTTGGCTTTAAACTTTATCCCAAGAAATTAATGTTTTTAAAGTGCAAACATGACTTTGTCTTAATAATTCAAAATTTCATCCTACATAAACAATACTTATCAAAATTAGATTTAAATTTTAGGAAAAACCAATCTAGATACCAACCCTTACCAAATTCTCAAAACTATAACGTCAAGCTCACATTTCAAGATACATGATCAAACATTTAAACAAGTCATACTTGCATTCCTAATTTGTTGACCTTTGAGAAATTACATGCATTGGAGCTTGAGGATTATCTTGAAAAGACTTATTGAAAGTAGGGAACATAAATGGAAAGTAAACATATAACATGCAAGTAAATAACAAGAAGCAAAAAAATGTTTACATGCACTATGTACAAGTAATAAATAGAAAAGAAACAAGAAAGAAACTAATCGAAGACTACATACACTAACTCTAACTAGTATTATAGATTAGTCCATGTGGACTTGAGGTAGAGTAGTAGATAAGTAGTGTTTGTGATATTTCCCATTTTTGGGAATGTGAACTTTTTTCCTTATAAGTCCTTGAGCTTGAAGGTGTTGTCTCCTAGTATTTCATCAATCTGATATGGGCAAACCCACAAAGGTGTGAATTTTTCATGCTTTACCTTAGGTTCAGATGCTTTGTCCCAAAGAAGAACTAGGTCTCCTTATCTAAACACCTTAATTTTAGAATGTTTATAAAATCATTTCTTTACTATGGTTTGATGCCTATTAGAATTGGAAAAAGCTTCCTCTCTTGCATCTTCCATTTGAATAATGTCAAGTAACCTTAAACTTGTAAATTCTCGATCCTCCCCTTCCATATACTCATGCATAAACTTGTAGCTTGGTAGCTTGAGAGTGATGGGGAATATAGTTTATTGGCCATATTTTATAAAAAATGTTGATGCCTTTAGATCTTTCTTTACTCTTATTCTATCAACCCAAAGGGCATACTTTAGTAATTTGTGCCAAGTTTTTGGTTTGTCAGTATTAGACTTTTTGATAGCTTTCATCAAATTTTTGTTAGTTGACTTAGAAATACTATTTCCTTGAGGGTAATGGTTTGATGAAAACTTGATAATAATGTTTTTGTCATATGTCCACTCAATCATCTCAATGGACATGAAGGTAGATCCATTATCACAAACTAAAGATACTGATGTTTAAAATCTTGTACATATGTTCTCTTTCAAAAAAAAATATCACATCTTCACTCTTGTATTTTCTGGTTACTACTACCTCTTTCCATTTAGTGTATTAGTCAATAATAGTGAGCACATACTTATGTACTTCTAAATTATTGGAGTTGATGATCCCCATAGAATCTAGTCCCTATTGATCAAAAGGTTTATCTATCATTACTAGCCTCAATGACATGGTTTCCTTGGGTTCTTTAGTATTGAAAATATAGTACTAATGACACTCTCTCACATGTTTGTGAGCATCCTTGAAGATATTGGGCCAATAGTAACTATCCCTAAGGATATTATTTGTTATTATCCTTCCTGATGGGTGTCCACTTCCAAGATTCTCATGTAAATTACTTATGATCTCATTAGCTTCCTCCTTGGAAAAACATCTCAAGTATATCCCTTCATAATTATTCCTAAAAATTACTCCATTTTTATCAAGAAATAAGCTACCTTGAGCCTTAGATCTCTCCTCTGCTCCCTAGTCAATCTTGTAGGAAAAGTGCCATTGATTATTAAATGAATACTTGAATCATACCAATCATTGGGTTGAAAACTTTGTTGCTCTACCTATATGATACTTAACTTGGGATTAGTATTATAAATTAATTTAATTAGCCATTGGCACCTTACCAATGTTAGGTGTGTGGAGCTAAAAGCTTCACCAAGGAGCACACAAACAGGTTTGGGTCTACACAGACACCGGCATCAGTCAGGAGCGACCGACGTTGGTTAGTTGTAGTTACAGAGGTGCTGACGTTGGCAGTATGGTCAGCTGGCGACGGTCACAGGCGAACAGGCAGGAACCGACGTCGGTTACCTGTGTGTCCAGAAAGCGATTTCTGAGGACAGAAGCGAGTGTTTGCATGATGAGTTTGAGTTGTAGACTCAAGCTCACGTCTCTATTGTTAGAAATATTATTTTTAGAGCCCTTGTTGAAGTGGCTTAACTATTTTTTGTAAGAGCATGCTCAAGTTTCCTATTTCTATATGTAGGAAAGATCTTCTAAGCTATTGTGTGTGTGAGTATGAGTAGAACATTGTGAATGTTTGAAGGACAGTACACTTGAGAGAGAGCTCTTGAGGAATAGAGATCTAGTGAGAGATCTTGTGTGTATCTGAGAGAGGTGTGGAAGAACAAAGTTCTTCATTTGTATTCCTATTGTAAAGAGTTTTTAATACAAGTTTTTAGGGTGTTTTCTTGTATATCTTGTTCTATGTTATTTATCATTCCAGTTGTTTATCTATCTAATTTATTTTCACATTTATTGCTTTAACAAGTGTAATCCATTGTTGGTTGATCCCCAACAAGTGGTATCAGAGCTCAGGTTCACTAACAGGTGGTTCAGATCTGTGTAGTGTGTTTGGATTACAGGTTGCTCACAGGGGTTTCTGCAGGGATTTCTGTTTGAGTGGGAGAAGCAATGGCAGAAGAAAGTAAGTTGAGAATGGAAAAGTTTAATGGCAAGAACTATCAACACTGGAGAATGCAGATAGAGGATTATCTGTATCAGAAGGATCTTTACTTACCGTTAGGTGGGATAGCAAAGAAGCCCAAGGACATGGAGGATGAAGAATGGGAAGTTCTTGACAGAAAGGCTCTTGGGTCTATAAGACTGAGTCTGGCCTCCACTGTGATATCTAATTTGTCATAGGAAAAAACTACGGTAGAGTTAATGACCACATTAGCAAATTTGTATGAAAAACCCTTCGCTTCAAATAAGGTATATTTAATGAAGCAGTTATTTAATTTGCATATGCAAGAAGGTGGATCTGTTTCTAATCACCTGAATGATTTCCATGATATTGTTAATCAGTTAAGTTCTGTCAATATTGTATTTGAAGATGAAATAAAAGCTCTTTTGATATTATGTTCTTTGCCTGAAAGATGGCATGGCTTGGTAATGGCAGTTTTTAATACTGCTTCTGCTTCGAATATTTTAAAAGTAGAGGATGTGGTTAGTGTTATTTTGAATGAAGAAATTCGCAGGAAAAGCACAGAAGAGACATCTGGGACATCCAGGAACGCTTTAAATCTCAAGAGCAGAGGAAGGCAAAAAGAAAAGAGCAAGAGGAGATCAAGATCTAAGTCTAAGGGAAAAGGCAGATCCAAATCCAGGAATGGCAGAAGGCCACAATGCTGGAACTGTGGAAAGTTGGGGCACATAAGCAGAGATTGCTGGTCAAAGCCTAAGGAGGACAATCAGCACGAAGGAAAGGAAGAGACAAAGGTTGCAGGTATTGCACAGGATGCTCTTATTTTCTCTTTGCATAATAATATAGAATCTTGGGTATTAGATTCTAGTGCATCTTTCCATGCTACCCCTAACAGAGAATATTTCAGTGACTATGTCCATGGAGATTTTGGAATAGTGTACTTAGGGGATGATGAGCCTTGTAAGATTATTGGCAAAGGTAAAGTGCAGCTAAAGATGCAGAATGGCAACACATGGGTGTTGAGAGATGTGATGCATGTTCCTAGTTTGAAGAGAAATTTGATTTCTACAGGTAAGCTAGGTGATGAGGGTTGTACAGTAACTCTCACAGCAGATTCTTGGAAAGTGACCAAGGGTGCACTTGTTATGGCCAGAGGTAAGAGAGAAGGTACTCTCTATTTGTGTAATTGTGTTACTAACAAATCTCCTTCAGTTTTATCTACTTCAGATGTGGATGCTAAATTGTGGCACTCAAGGCTTGGCCACATGAGTGAGAAGGGGATGTCAATCCTTAAGTCTAAAGGTATGCTTTCAGATTTGAAAAGTATGGATCTAGAATTTTGTGAGCATTGTGTATTTGGAAAATAGAAAAGGGTTAGTTTTCTAAAGACTGGGTCTACTAAGAAAAGGCAAAAGTTGCAGCTTGTTCACACAGACGTGTGGGGACCGGCTCAGGTAGCCTCTATTGGCGGATCACAGTAATATGTTACATTCATAGATGACGCCACAAGAAAGGTATGGATCTACTGTATTAAAAAGAAATTTGATGTTTTTGAGACTTTCAAGATTTGGAAAGCCATGGTCGAGAATGAAACAGGCAAAAGATTAAAGTGCTTGAGATCTGATAATGGTGGTGAGTTCTGCAGTCTTAAGTTCAAATTGTATTGTTATATAAATGGAATCCATAGGCAAAGGACGGTTCTAAGGACACCTCAGCAGAATGGTATTGCTGAAAGGATGAATAGAACTATTATGGAGCGTGCAAGATGTATGAGATTGCATGCAGGGTTGCCCTTAGAGTTTTGGGCAGAAGCAGTTGACACCGCAGTGTACCTGATCAACAGAGGACCCTCTACAGCTCTGGATGGTGGAATTCCAGAAGAGGCATGGACAGGTAAAAAGGTAGATCTCTCATATCTCAAAGTTTTTGGTTGTGAAGCCTTTGTGCACATAGATAAGGAAAATAGAAAGAAGCTTGATGCTAAGTCTATGAGGTGCATGTTTATAGGCTATGGCTCAGATGATTTTGGTTTCAGATTTTGGAATCTAGGAACTAACAAGGTAATTAGGATCCGTGATGTTGTTTTCAATGAAAGAGTGATGTACAGTGATCAGATAAGGAAGCTAGATCAAGCTGGGCAAAGCAATAATGAATTGGATGAAGTTATGGTCCAAAATGAGCTCGCGGGAAAAATAAATAATCACTTACAGGAAAACATAGAGACCGACGTCGGCAGGTTAGGAACTGGCGTCGACAGTACAAATGTCGGTCATACAGAGACTGACGACGGTAGACCAGGCACCGGCGTCGGCCAGGAAGAACCGGCGTCGGCCAGTAACAGGTCTATAGGTGGCCGAGGTCGGTCACTGTCAGAAAATTTGGGTGGACAGATTGTTGAGAACGAGTCCAAGACACCCATCAGGAGGTCCGAAAGGGTAAGTAAGCCTCCAATTAGATATTCTCCTTCTTTATATTATTTATTGCTAACCGATGGTGGAGACCCAGAAAGTTTTGAAGAAGCATTATAGGTGGAGTCCAGGAGTAAGTGGGAGCGTGGCATGGTTGAGGAGATGGAGTCCTTAAGAGAGAACCAAACATGGGATTTGGTTGAATTGCCAGCTGGTAAGAGAACACTGAAGAACAGATGGACTTACAGGTTGAAGGAAGGTGAGGATGGATAGATGAGATATAAGGCCAGATTGGTAGTAAAAGGATTTGCACAAAAGCCAGGTATTGACTTTGGTGAGATTTTTTCTCCTGTTGTTAAGATGACTTCTATAAGGGTTGTATTGTCTTTGGTTGCTTTTGAGGATTTGCATCTTGAGCAGCTAGATGTTAAGATAGCATTTCTTCATGGAGATTTGGATGAGGAAATTTACATGGAATAGCCAGAAGGTTTTGAGGTCAAGGGTAAGGAGAAACTAGTGTGCAGGTTGAAGAAAAGCTTGTATGGCCTCAAGCAAGCTCCTAGGCAATGGTACTTGAAATTTGACAGGTTTATGACTGAGCATGGCTACAGTAGGTGTCAATCCGACCATTGTGTATATTTTAAGAGATTTGATAACGGTAGATATATTATTCTATTGTTGTATGTAGATGATATGTTGGTTGCAGGATCTCACATGCAGGATATCTCTGAGCTTAAGGTGAAGTTAGCTCAAACATTTGCTATGAAGGATTTGGGAGTAGCTAAGAAAATCCTTGGCATGAGCATTAAGAGAGACAGGAAAAATCACAGGTTGATATTGTCTCAAGAAGATTATGTGGACAAGGTGTTGAAACGGTTCAATATGCAGGATGCTAAACTGGTAAGCACACCTTTGGCTAGACATTTTAAGTTAAGTAAAGAACAATGTCCTAATTCACATGATGAGGTAGAGTACATGAGTAAGGTTCCATATTCTTCCACGGTAGGAAGTTTGATGTATGCAATGGTGTGTACTAGACCGGATATTGCCCAAGCAGTGGGAGTAGTAAGCAGGTATATGGCCAATCCAGGAAAGGAACATTGGAAAGCAGTACAATGGATCCTTAGATATCTGAGAGGAACCAGCAGTAGACACTTATGCTATGGAGGTTCAGATACTTCTCTACATGGCTATGTAGATTCAGATATGGCAGGGGATTTGGATGGCAGGAGGAGCACTACAGGTTATGTTTTTACTGTAGGTGGAACGGCAGTTAGTTGGATATCTAAGTTGCAGAAGGTTGTAGCCTTATCAACTATAGAAGTAGAGTACATTGCAGCTACAGAAGCTAGCAAGGAGATGATATGGATGACACGGTTCATGGAAGAGCTTGGAAGGGAGCATGGGAGTTGCAGATTGCATAGTGACAATCAGAGTACAATCCATTTAGCTAAGAACTCAGCTTTTCATTTTAGAACCAAGCACATACAGCTAAGGTACCACTTCATATGGCAGGTATTGGAAGATGGTGAGTTGAAGCTGGAGAAGATCCATACAGATAAGAACCCTGCTGATATGCTAACAAAGCTAGTTACTAAGGAGAAGTTGAATCTTCATTCAAATTCTATTAGTCTTCATGATTGAGTTGAAGATGGAGGAGCTAGAAGATGTTGCTGTACAGGTACTGGTGCAGCTGGTTTATCTCCAAGTGGGAGATTGTTAGGTGTGTGGAGCTAAAAGCTTCACCAAGGAGCACACAAATAGGTTTGGGTCTACACAGATGCCGGCATCGGTCAGGAGCGACCGACGTCGGTCAGTTGCAGTTACAGAGGCACCAACGTCGAAAGTATGGTCGGACAGCGACGGTCACAGGCAAACAGGCAGGAACCGACGTCGGTTACCTGTGTGTCCAGAAAGCGATTTCCGAGGATAGAAGTGAGTGTTTGCATGATGAGTTTGAGTTGTAGACTCAAGCTCGCGTCTCTATTGTTAGCAATATTATTTCTAGAGCCCTTGTTGAAGTGGCTTAACTATTTGTTGTAATAACATGCTCAAGTTTCCTATTTCTATATGTAGGAAAGATCTTCTAAGCTATTGTGTGTGTAAGTGAGTATGAGTAGAACATTGTGAATGTTTAAAGGACAGTACACTTGAGAGAGAGCTCTTGAGGAATAGAGATCTAGTGAGAGATCTTGTGTGTATCTGAGAGAGGTGTGGAAGAACAAAGTTCTTCATTTGTATTCCTATTGTAAAGAGTTTTTAATACAAGTTTTTAGGGTGTTTTCTTGTATATCTTGTTCTGTGCTATTTATCATTCCAGTTGCTTATCTATCTGATTTATTTCCACATTTATTGCTTTCACAAGTGTAATCCATTGTTGGTTGATCCCCAACAACCAATTTAGTATTCTTAATTTCTAGGTCATATTCTTGAAGTACAAACATCCATTTACCTCTTCTTTCCCTAAGTTCATATTGGCTAGGCATGAAATTAGTGGTAGGGTTTGGTAGTATTTTATACACCTTATTTCTAAGAATATAATTTCTAAATTTTTTCACTACCTTGACTAAATCACATGCCTCAATGTTAATTGGAGAATAGTTCAACTCATAATTTTTAAAATTGGTACTCATGAAGGCAATAAGATGATCACATCCACTTATTTTATGAGTTAGGATAGATCTAATTATATGGTCAAAAGTAAAGGAATATAGATAAAAGTATTTAGATAAATCAAGTCTTATTAATACTGGTGTCGACATTATTGCATCTTTTATGTCCTTGAAGGCCTTTCTGGTTTCTTCATTCCATGTGATCTTAGATTTTTTCTTCAATATGTCATTTAATGGTCTCATTATTTATTCAAAAATAGAAATAAACTTTCTCACAAAGTTGATATTCCCAAAGAAAGATTTCAATTATTTCATTCTATTAGGGGGTTCTATTTTTGATATAGCATCTACTCTATCAAGGTCTATAGAAATCCGCTCTTTATTTATAACATGTCTGAACAAGTTTCCCTTAGTGACACAAAAATTCTCTTCTTAAGATTGAGAGAGATTACATACCTTCTAAACCTTTCAAATACCTATTGTATGTGCATAATGTGGTCCTCTCTATTTTTTGAAAATATAGTCATGTCATCCATGTAAATGATAATGCACTTACCTATCAATCCTTGGAAAACATGGTCAATGGCTCTTTGTAAAGTTACTCCTATGATTATTGTTCAAAGTGAATCCTTTTATAGGCAAAAGTGTTCCACTTAGTAGCGAATGCAATCTTTAATCTATCTTCTTTGTTCATAAGTACTTGGTTATAACCTCAAAATCCATCAAGAAAAGACATCATTACATAACCACTACCAATTTGAATAACTTAATCAAGAGAAGGAAAAGGATAGTTATCCTTTTTAGATGCTTTATTCATATTTTTAAAGTCTACACATGATCTAATTTCTCCATTTTTCTTCCTAACTGGTACTAAGTTAGATACCCAAGTTGAGTGTCTAATGGGAAAGACTATCTTTGTATCTATAAAATTCTTGACTTCCTTGTCTATCAATGGCCCTAAGATAGGGTTGACAGGTCTTTGATTCTATTTGAAAGGCTTGAAAGATTCTTTTATAGGTATGGTATAAATTCTAGTATCAAAGATCTTTAACTCCTCATATGACCATGCTAAAACATCTTTATACTTAGTCAATATCATTTTAACTTTTGTTAACTCTTAATTAGTGGTGGCTATACCAATATTGACTAGTTAGGGTTGATCTTGTGTCCCTAGGTTAACTGATTTATAATATTTTTGATTCACCTTGGGAATCTTGACATTTTTATTTAGTTTATCTGTGTCAAATAACCTTTCTAGGGAAATCATGCCCTTGGTAATTTTATTGTCACTTAATTGCATAATTTTATCATCAATGTTTCCTTTATCTAGAGAATTTTCATTGGATTCATTAATGATGTGAGCATAAAACACTCCTAAAATATTCATGAAGTCTAAAATTTATTGGTCATCACTAAATACCTACAAATGGTTAACATTATTAGGGACTGAGGAACATGGGATCAATTCAACACTGAGGTTACCAAGTTTAGAGTCCTAGTTGGGCATGAGATTAGCTAAAGCTAAGGATATCTCATCTTCAAACTTGTTTTCTTCCCTAAGAATTGAAATAATGTTAAAATCATCAAAATACACTATTAGGGCCCAAATTCTAAACTTATATTTCTTAAGGTATGATAATTTGCACTTGTACTTACTTCTCACTTAATTAAGTACTATATCTAAATCACCATGAACCATCAATTATTTCACCTTTATGTTTTATGGAAAATTATAGACCTAAGATTAGTGATTCATACTCTACTAGTTTTTTAGTGCATTAAAATTATATTTTATAAGAAGTACTAAATTGTTTTCCAATAGGATTAATCAAAATAATCCCTACACCAAAACCAGACTTACACCTTGCACCATCAAAAAATAATTTCCATATTCCAAATATGGAATGAGTATATTTAGATTCACATACCTTAGAGGTGTCAAGAGTGTAAACTCCTAACTCAAAATTAGCCATATTAACCCTTTCATTTACAACATTGTACTTAGTGATCATATGTTTCATCTTGGGCTCTCTTTAAATTTTGATCTAATTTGGAACTCCTTTCTATGGAATCCATATGTGTGAATAGTCAATAGACATATAACCATTCAAGGACCTATTCAAGTCTCTACTTAGTATCATTCTATAAGCATCAATAATATCCACCACTAAGATGTCTATAAAGTATTGTATCCTTAGGTCAGATGCAAGCTACATGTGAACATTTAACAATTCTATAATTACTTTCACCCTAGATTTATCTAATTGATTAACAATCCTATCATTTTTAATTGGAGTCAAACCTAATTTTTCAAAAATACCTTTAGGCATGATGTTAGTATAAGAACCTAAGTCTAGAAATCAATTATGTAAATTCTTACCAAAGATTCTGACTGTAAGAAAGCAAGGTGGGACATCTAATTTGTTATTGTGTATAGAAACATTAACATTTGCAACTTTGGGTGACTTATCAGTCTTTTTACATAAAGATTCAAGTAACAAATCTCTTTACTTAGTTATTTGAGTCAGCTCATGCAAGGTGATGTTAGCCTTAATCTTCTTCATGTCCTCAACTATATAGTACCCACCTTTAGTAGAAGTACTAGATGAATCAACATTAGGCTTAGAAGTACTTCCCTTAAGAGGTTCAAGATTGTTATTAGATATAAGCTCAGGGAGAGTGTCAAAACTATTTGGAGGAGTTGAAGTGATCAGAGGCTACTTCTACTCCATATTACTTAGAGGATAGGTCTTCTTTAGGTACTATAGAAAGGCATGCACCTCTTTAGGAGTATCCTCAGGCTCATTCTCTTCCTATAATGGGAATTCAAATGTCTCCACCATTAGGGTTTTATTTGTAGATTTGGATGACTTGGAATATCTAAAAGTACTTGCATAATTATCTATGTTAAATCCACTTTTAAGTGGACTTAAATAATCTTGGAACAACTCAAATGCATTATAGAATTCAATTCAGTCCAAATCATCATGATTTGAAGTATTATGAACCCTACAATAATTAGTTATCACAAATATTGATCTCAAGGTTATTCTTGCTTGATGATGACTCATTACTATTATTACTATTAGTGTTACCAATGTGAAACCAATTGTTAGGTATGTTGAAACTTTGATAAGAGTAATTTATATTAGAGTTATCCCCAGTATTTCATACTTTTTTTCTATAATTGGAGAAATTTATTACTGAGCTTTTGAACCATCTTAAATATGGATTCATTCTCATTATTTGGTGCCATTGAGTTATGAACTTGATTATTGTTACTAGTTATGGGCATCAAATCTCTTTGTTCATGTGGATGAAATCCATTTGTATCATTATTCTAGAATCCCAAATTTTGGCCATGATGAGCATGGCTTAAGGGAAATTGGTTCAAGACTAGTGTCTTATTCAAATTAGGCACATTTTTATTGGCATTAGGAATGCCATTTAGTGATGGGAAAGTAGGGTTAATCTTGGGAATGGCATAAACAATTTGACTTTGAGGCTACATTTGATCATTGATTGTTATAGCTTCAACATAAGCCAATGCTAAGGTGTTTATGACTCAAACATATCCTTTAAGAAACATATAATTCATGGGGTCCAAATCATTCTTATATATTTCTAAATCCAAGGCTTCATCTGGTCTATAAGGAGCTATGGTTTTATTAAACATCTTTTATAATCTAGCATTAAAGGCTCTAATGGTCTCATTAGAATTTATTTTAATAGTGGTGATTTTTTGATACAAAATACAAAGACTAATGATTTTACCAAATTTATCAATAAAGATTCTATTAAAATCACTCTACCTAGTGATATAGCTCTCTAGAAGGTTAAGAAACCACTCATATGCAACATCTTTAAAAGTAAATGGAAACAATCTACATGATACATCTTCATGAACTACATTCAATAGCCTTAAGGAAACTTTGAATGATTTAATGTGTTCTTCAACCATGACAATACCATTAGGACTAAAATATTGTAAATATTTCTCAATATTTTGGGGTAGGTCATGTATCTAGCTAGGCACATTGATAGAATATCCACCTAACCAAGACATACCTTGATAAATATTTACCACATGAACATTTTTAATATGTGAAGTAGGTTGAGATATAGAAATCCTTCACTTACCTTTGTCTACTCTTGCTTTCCTCTGATCTTCTAACAAAAGGTGAGGCAATCTTGATTTAGACCTTGACCTACTCCTGACCCATGATAGTTTTAGCTTGTAAATATTGAGACCTATCCAAAATATAACTTGGAAACCTTATATTTGAAAAGATGAATGATATTTAGCTCAATTATTTCAAATAAAAATCCAATTCCTACCTTTGAGTATATTTTCATGTTTGAGATCCCTATGTTAGGTAAACTTTACAAAAATTTATACAAATATCTTCAAAGAATAACTATCTTTGACTAAATAAGCTCAGAGATATATCTAAACTAGAGAACTTGAATGATCAAGTCTAAGTCCAAATAAACCTAAATTTGTAAAGAACCAATCAATATCTGAGCAAATTTATCGTCACTAATTCCAAACAAGGAATATTTACAAAGCTCATATTACCTTTGCAAACATTTACCATGAATCTTCAAAGAATGACTATCTTGAGCGAAATGAGCCTAAATATTGGTCTCAAACCATAAGTATCAAATATATTTACACAATTATGCTAAAATAAACACAAGTATGAAAATAATTCATTAACCTTTAAACAAATTTCACTAAAATCAACAAAGATATCACAAATTTACAAAGATTTAACCAGGGCCCTCCTTCTAGTCCTAGTGTAATGTGTTATCCTATATATGTATGTAAGTGAATCACAGGTGGTTCTAAGTCTTTAATAAACCCTACTCATTTTTTAGTTCACAAAATTCAACGCATGAGTTTTAGGTTGTTATAATACTATTACCTTTGGTGAAATAATGACAAAACAAGTGAACTATTTCACAATATTTCTAGTGTTTGGTTACTGGGAGCAACTGTGTCTTCTTAGTTAATCTTTATGAAAATGAAAGTAATATTGGATAATTAAAGTAAATTATGTTCAAATAACTAAATATAATGTCTAATCTATGGTTAATATTCACAATGAAGCTAATCTAATGTGAATGGATCAAAGTAAATGGAATGGTAGGGCAGAGAAGAGACATATTCATGTTACTGATCTTTAACACAAATATTATGAAAAAATTAAAATAACATCCAAATATGTACTTAAAACTAATGTATAACATGAAACAACATAAGTTCAAATCCTACTACACATTAGGTAAGCATCTAAGGAAATGAAAGAATGTAGATAAGAACATGGTTCACTTTAAAGAGTTACCCCTGCAAGTAAACAACATAAGCAAGTTCACATGAAAGGCAAAGATAATGAAACTAACTTAAGAACCTTCAGCCAACCTAACATTATCACAAGTTAACAACTATACATTTGAGAAAGTGCACATCAAGAATCAATAAGAACCATTCAAATCTGAATTGTAAACCAGATAATTGAGAGAGAAGCCATGATACAATTCACACAAACAAATGATACAAACTTTTCAAAATTCCTTGTTTACATTAAATTACTCCAAAATTAGCACAAGTATTCTTTCTCAAAACTCCCTCTTTTTTTACAATGGACAATACCTCTTTATAGAGATAATTCATGAGGTATGTTAGTTAGTCATGTCAAATATTAAGGACAATTGTCCTTTTTCAATCATTATAGAAAATTTTAAAGACTCCAAATGACTAACCTATAGGTAGTGTGCTTTACAAATTGTGCATGCCTTTACAAAGAAAAATATTATATTTTCAAAATATTATACATGTTTAACTATAGAAAATTATTCTTAATAAGACCTTTTTGCTAAGGTAATCCCTTGTTTTTGTTATTGAAAGATCTTTATTACTTTCTCATGGTGCTCATTAATTATCTTTAGATTGACCATAGGTTCCATGAAGATTTCATCCTCTTGATCTGACAGGCCTTTAAGATATTTATCATCCCTTTTTAATTCTTCTTTTATGCTCTTAGCATCTCCAATATTTTCCTCTATAGTAAATATCATGTTCATGATCCTACTATTATCTAATTTGATTCTTCCTTGGATCTTTCTTCTCATTTATTACATGACCAGGGTGGATCTGAGCTTAAAATCCTTTTTAGTGATGAGACCTATAGAACTAAGTGTGGATGGTTCAGTGATCATGGTCCCAAGTATATGATTTATCCTATCTTCCAATTGTTTATCATCCATAAGGAGAATTTCTTGGTTTTTAGACCATGTGCTCAAACTTTTGATCTTGTCCACTAGTAATCCTATGATTGTGTTTAGATGAGCCAAGATAATTATCTTGAATACAAGAATTTGCTCCTCAATCAAGATATTGATCAAGTCCTTTATTTTGCCTCTAGAGTTCTACCATTGGTTAACTAGGATCTTGGCTATTCCATCCTGTTGGCTCAACACATTTTACCTACAATTCATTACTTTTAAAGAGTTAAACATATCAAAAAAAGAGGCTTAAAACATCTCTATCATGGCCTCGGGTACTGACAAGATAGCCTATTTTTCCAAATTTTCATTTTGTTGTTGCATGCCTATGAGGGAAAATTACATTTTTTATACATGTGCTTAGGCTAATTCAATCATGTTCTCCTCAGATATATAGTTTTCTCTAGGTCTCTATCCTCCCATGTGTGTCAAATTATACAATGTTTATATATTTTAGAAGGTGATCTCCTCTCCACCAACCATGATCCTTTTCTTAGTTACCCTTTGTAATCTAGCTATCTTGGGATCAAATTTAGAACCAAATGATGAATGAGTCACTTGTGGTGTAGGGATCTCCATATGTGTTCCCATACTTATTTCATATTCCTTTTATATGGCCATAATCCATGGCTTGATATTTTCATGATCATGGATATTGATGGCCTTCATTATTGCCCAAGGGTGTTGTGTATTAGGTATCTTTTGTACTTTAGGTCCATAAACAAACCATTCTAGAATGGTTGGCCCATAAATCAAATTATCTTCACTAAAGAGGTTAAATTCACTCAAAGGAGTGAAATTCACCTTTTTTTTCTTCTCCTTCATTAGAATAATGGCCAATTCATCTTATCTCTTGGGAAGGGTGGCAACAAGAACTAAAACCAATACTTCCTTCTCCTTTTCTTCCTTTGTTTCCTCCATTTATTCATTATCTGACTCATAGGCTAGTTATAAAATTTTTAGGGAATCCTCTATAGTCTCATTAGGTTCTAATGCTACCATATTAACCTCTTCCACTGATGATCCTTTTTCCTCTGCTTGGGTTGAAGAAGATGCAATCTCATCAGGCCTTATCTATTTTAGCCTATGTTTAAGTTGTGTCTCTATTTAAGCATTGATTGATCAAGTTGGTGGAGATCTAGAAGGTACACCACTTATCAAATAGTACTACCTTGGCCCCAATTTCCATCTATCATCTCTTTTTTAATTTCCATCTAGCCTATATTTAGGCCTAAGGTTCGGTTCTTTCAATCTCCTGGTGACCTTGGAGAATGAGGATGATTTTATGTACATAGGGTCAAAAACACCAAGATGATGATCATAAGGTATATTAATCCCTTTAATCTTCAAATGTTCCTTAAACCTTAGACAAGGTTACCACTACCTTAGGCCATCAATTTGTAGTTTAAAGGATTTTCTATGTCTAGATATTACTTCTATGTTATACCATTACTTGAATGTAGTCCTTCTAATTGTTATTGTGAGGTTGTAAAGGATCCCTTTTTTCTTGAATCTACATAAGCCATCAATGCTATGGAATAATTGATATGCTACCTCTTGTTCTACTAGCTTATTGGGTACATGGATGGGTAGCCTGAGACGTTGGCTTTGAGCCTATTCAATTCTAATGATTGTATAATCTATATATAACTAGATATCACCCATAGCTTTAACATATTTCCTGACTAGTGGGATGACCCTTTCCATGGGATGACTAGCTATAGCCCCACTAAGTGTAGGATAAACATAGGCACAGATAAATTAGATATGATATCTATACTTGAATATGTGTAGTTTGGAATAATATTGTGAAACCATTTGTATTCCACAAGGTGACCATTCCCTTAGGTTTGGAATCTTGTCTATAGTAAAATGGGCATCCATAAGGTATGGCATCATATAAAATTTGGTTTTCTTCCTCTTTACAATTGTAAATATCTATCTACTTAAATCAATGCTAATTAATTCACCTAGATGAGGGATGATCTATTTTTCAATCATGAAATAGACTAAGGGAACCCAAATTTTATCTACATATGTAGTGGTTGAATTCCCACACAATGTTTTCATCATTTTCATAATCATCCTTATTCTAGGTCTAAATTGACTAATGGGGATGTTTTTATTGAATAATAAAAACACTTAGGTCCCAAAATATAGCCATAGGGTAAATATTCTCTTTAAATCATTCTCTTTGGCCTAGTTGTTGATTGAGGTTAAGTATATTTATGGTTTGGGAAATTTTTAGTAGTTTTGAAAGGATATGGGAGAAATTTAGGCCATCTTATTTTGATTATGTCCATTAATTAGCATGCCTTTATCTATTTTATCATCCTTAAAAATGGGATCAAGAATGTTTATATAGTGAAGTACCTTCGTTCATCCAATGCATAATGTAGACCAGTCATTTGTATAACACCTATGTCATAGTATAGTCTCTTTGAAGACATGTTCTTCTCCTCCTCTCTTGTAATGGTTGGTTATTATTTGATGGTATATAAAAACTTAGACCAATTTTTGTCTCTGGTATTTAAAGTGGTGGCATCAAACTCTGAGTCCTTGAAAATTCTCCCTTCTACATCTGAGGTCAAATAAATCTCCACATCCTCCTTGGAGACACCTTTTTGAGCTGCCATGGCTAAGAATTTCATTACATTACTCACTAGTGGACTACACTTCAGTTCTAGATTGAATTATTTTGGCATAGATGATAATTTACTTCTCTTTGGCTCATTTTCAAAGATCACAGGGTCAAATTAGGGATTTTTCTTATGCTAGGGATTTTCGAAGGTATTTATAGAGATTTAATGGTGGCAACTTTTTATATTATGTCAAATTTATGACTTATATTTTTCTCAAATTTACACATTTATACCTTTGTCTTTGTGGGTCCATAAAATATTTTGACTTGATGTGTATGTCAGTGTGAAATTACCATGTCATTATATTTATTAATTTTTTAAATGTGACCATTACCTTTAGGACATGTGTCAACACCTCATTAGGTCTAAATCTTTGAAAATTCTACCTAGGCTCACACCATTAGATCTGCTTGCATGGATCAATGTGGTTTGTTGATCTTGATCTAGAAGGTTGAATGCCATTATTTTCTTTGCTATGTTGACTATGGTTTTGAAAATTGTCACTTACATATTTGTTTTGAGTTTCATTTAAATTTTAACATTGATCATGTACCATTGATCTCAATTACATAGATTATTCATGCTCCATCTATATTTATCTACTGGGTTATGCACATTACTCTCGGTACCATTGGATCTCTGATAGGGTTCCTACAATGTCAACACTTGTCACCTTTTTATCATCTTATATATTTATTGATGTTTTGACTTAATATGTACCATTGATCAAAATATATATGCTCAACCACATACCAGCGATCTTTAGGGACATGCTTGAGCTTTAATTATGAGCCACAATCTTGACACTTGTCACTTAATCATTATCTCTAAGTTCCTTTGAATTGTCAATGTTTATTTCACACCATTAGATCTTTTTCACCTGATTCAACATGTATTTTTGGATCCAAATGCTTGATTTATTTAATTTGTATGAAATATTGGATATATTTTATCTGATCAAATGTGCATTATCAAATCTTATGATCAATAAAATAAAGAAAGTAAGGTTTTGTAAATATAGAGAACTTAGGCTAAAGTTTTAGACTATGGTTTTATTCATGTTAATAAACACGATAAAACCTTAGGATAAAATTTTAAGCATAGTTTTAAAACATAATAAAGGGGACCTTATGTTTAGTTAGACCTTGCAAAGATAAAAAGGAAGAAAGGGGGTTTGGAACATAAATAAATTAGGACAAATATTTAATAATATGGTCTTATTCCTATTAATAAACATGAATAATAGCTTAGGATAAAATATTTTCTAAATTTTTAAATAAATATAAAATGTTCCCACATAATTTTCAAATAATATGAACTGCATAAATTTTAATTAAATTTTTAAGAGGATTAGGACAAAATAATTATACTAAGGGTTTATATATTTTCAAACATGAATTCAATTATACACTTAATAATAAATTACTAATAAAGGTTTTAATTTATCATTAGAGCTCAAAACCCTAGACATTGTTCACAATGTTAGGACTTCATTAAATATGCAACCTGTAAACATAAGAAGAAACTATTATCAACCTTAGGCAAAATAAGATGAGGATCAAATAGATACATGTCAGTTAAACTAAATGAGAACCATGTGTAGATGATCTTCAAATAAAGTATTCTAATCAAGTGGCATTTTCAATTCAAAGCATAAATTTTCAAAAAATATAAACAAGGGTCCCCATTTTTAGAGATGGGGGTATGTTATCTTCAATAGAAACCCAAGTGAAAATCAACCTAAAAAATTAGTGCATGATATACTAAAAGATAACAAACACTACTTAGTAATTTTTAGATAAATTAAAAGAGGTCTATTATTGCTTGAAGAAAATCAAGGTAGTGTGTATTCTAAACTTTTGAGTAGGCATCAATGACAAGAACAAAAGGAAGAATTCTAAAGCTCTAGTTCATGAAATTTTTAGAGAGGTCCCCCATTTCATAAAAAAAAGGGCATGTTGGACACAACATAAATTTTAACTTGTTTATTTCTCCTTCTATCATGGACCATTATGGGCTTGTGGTTGTGAGTCAGTTAGAAAGTTGGGAAATTAAATTGGCCTCTGGGGCCAATTTGTTCATTATCTCTTTCATGAGTAGTTGTGTATTAGACTTGGGTGTCTTATCCACAATAGTGGAATTAGACATTATTTCCTTAAGAACATATTATTTTATCTTGGGTATGGATTATCTTGTGGTTCATAAATCCATGTTGGATTACCATAACAAGTTTATCGAGTGTGTAGATGACCTTGGGACTCCTTTGGTGCTATCTGGAGTTAAAAGATTTGTTTCCCTTTACATGATCACTATGATACATCTAAATAAGAGTATAATGAATGGTTTTTAATTATTTTCTATCATTTTCAGTGATAGTTTAGATGAGTCAAATAAAGCTTCTCTAGATGACCACCTTATGTTGGAATTTTTGATGTGTTTCCAGATGGATTTCTTGGTATTCCTCCTCCATGAGAAGTTAATTTTTAGATTAGCTTAGTACAAGGGGATTATACTATTTAAAATTCACCATATAAAATGACCATGATGGAACTAAATGGACTCAAGATGCATCTTGAAAATATTTTATAAAAATTCCTAATTCATCCTAGTGTTTCCCCATGGGGATCACTAGTCATATTTGTGAAAAATAAAGATGGATCCCTTTATCTATGCATTGATTATTAATAATTTAATAAGGTAATGATTAAATATCATTATCCCTTGCCTATAATTGATGATATGTTTAATCAAATGTAGTGAGCCAATGTGTTTTCCAAGATGGATTTGAAATTTAGACACTATTAGTTGTTTATAGTAAAGCTTGATATTTATAAAATGGTGTTTTGAATGTGGTACAGGTATTATGAATTTATATTTATACCATTTAGGTTAATGAATGAACCAAAAATATTCAAGAGCCTTATGAATGTAGTGTTTCTCTCCTTTTTAGGTCAATTTGTTTTGGTGTTTCTTGATGACATTATGATCTATTCATAGAATGAAGAGGAGCATGAAGAATATTTGAGGTAGATCTTAAGGGTTTTAAAATAAAACCAATTATTTAGAAACTTGGAAAAGTGTGTTTTTGCATAGTTTGAGGTGAAATACCTTGGGCATATCATTTCAAGAGAAGGAATCTCTATAGACCCTACCAAGATCTATGCCATTATGGAATGGCCAATGCCCTCTAACATTACAGGAGTTTGTAATTTCATGGAATTTATATGATATTATATACACTTTGTCTATAATTTATCGTGAATTTTTAATCCCATCACTTCACTTTATAAAAAGGGGATGCATTTTTTTGGGACAAAAAATTATGAGGAAGCTTTTTTGTTATTGAAATAGTTACTCACTAGTGCACCAATTTTGGTTATGCTTAATCCTACAGTAGAATTACGTGTTTTCAATAATGCATCGAAGGAAGGATTAGGATTTTTACTCATGTAGGAAGATATATTTATTGTGTATAAATATTAGAAACTCAAGGATTATGAGATGAGATACTCCATGCATGATATGGAATTATTGACCATAAGTCAATATGAGTCAACCCCATATAATCCAAAACCTGCATAGGGCCTATTACCATGATATAGGGTGTGTTATAGTTTATTTTATGTCATTTAATGTCATATTATCCTTGATCATAATCTAATTAAGTCTTTATGTCATTTTGAGTAACTTAGGGGTCATTTTATGGGTCATAAATGAAGTGTTATTGTTTTCAAGGTATCCATGTGTTTCAAACTTAATTAAAATACAAAATATGTTATATTCCTTATCAATAATTTTAGGAATAACTAAAACTTGTAGGTTTCTAATAAAAATCCATAAAATAAGTAAAAAAGACTAATTTTCAAAGGTTGTATGACCTATGGGAGAGAGTGGCACATCAAAAAATATTATGGTATGACTCTTCAACTTCCTTGGAATCATTTCCATGCTTGAAATGATTTTAAACTGCCAAAAATGGTCTAAAATCACTCTATCTCTCTATCACTTCACTATGTATGCTAAACTAGTCAATAGGTCTTTGGATAATACTATCATTAGGAAGACTTCTAGGTCAAGAGCTCTTGTTGGTGGATAGTGTATACATATAAAATTTTCAACATTTCTAAAATACTAGTGTTTTGAATCTTATAGAAACCTATTGAGACTTAATCTCTCTAAGTGCATGCCTTAAAGGGTGAACCAAAAAGGGGTGGGTAGACCATTGGTGCTTCATAGGATTATTTTCCCTTATTGCCACATATTACCAATCCAACTAGATCTTAAAACCAATCCCTAAGCTATTACTCATCCTTTGCATACTCTTCTAGTCTTTTCCACTTTTTAAACCTCTTTTCCTCACCTTAAGTCCCTTTTATTAGTTACATGTACTAGGTCAACTGGGTCAACCCTGTACAGTTCAAGTGATTTTCACTTAGGAATTAGTTTTTCCTTTGGCAGACCCAACTTATGACCTAGTGAATAATTATCCAAAATTATGCTAGGTCTACTGGACCAACCCTATCAGCTGGGATTTTTGGAAGGGTTTATGATCAAATCCACCTATATATACAAGATCATTTCATCATTATTTTAATATGTAATCAAGATTTATTATTTTCTCATGCTTCTTTACAATCTAATCTTCCACCATTCTAATTGAGGAGTCTTAGCTTAGGTTTCTACTTAGAAAATCTATTCTTGTGGATAAGTCTTGGATGCTTTGTCCTTTTTTAGTGATCATTACAAACCACAACAACCTCTTGTAAATCCCCTTTGCCAAGGGATAGATTGAGTCTCAATGTGTTCATCATTCATGTAATTATTATATAATTTTTCTCCTCTCTTTAGTAGATATAATTAGCATAAATATTATCTTTGAATAATATTACTCTCCATATTCTATGTATTAGGGTCTTACTTATACTTATATTAATTTATATTCCCCTATACATGTTTTTATTGTTTACTAACCTCTCATATTGTGTCACAAGATTTGGTGAGCACTATATTAGATTTACTTAACTTTTTATTAGTTTAGGTGAAATATCAAAACTCAGGACCCCCTTAGGGTTATCATGTTATTATGTTAGACTGGAGGCTTTTGAACCCTCCTTATCATGGTGTATTATGATAATAAATCCCCTAATCGGGTCTAGTGAATCCCCATATTGGTCATGTTCCCTCTTAACAAATGTATCCCAAATGAAAAGTGTATGGTATGATCTATCTTATTTGAGATAGGATTGATTTATAGACATGATGCATTTCTGATTGCATACATTTTGGTGAACCCAATGTGAACCTAAACCTTGAAGGTTTTTGTTTAACTTATTTTATCATTTTATTTTTCATATATGTGAATTGTTGGGTTGACTATATCAACACAATAATAACTTCTATATGTAGGTTTAACACAAAATCACATAAAAATGACTCTATTCTATTTATGTATGGTTTTCCAAACTTCTAGTTTAGACTAATAGGTTAACCCAATCAACCCTATACATTTTTAGGTATCAAATTTAGCATACTAGGTTGACCCAATTGACCTTATACATTTTTAAGCTATCAGTATTAGGTTTTTGCAAAGCTAGGTCGACCCAATTGATATAACATAATTTTAAAGTGTTAATCAAGGTTCTTAAACAACAATATCACTTCTCTACATCCTCCAACCCACCAAGGTTCCTTCCTATCCTTATTTATCATTTATAGCATTTATTATAGTCTTATTTTTATAGTTTGTAGTCTTTAAAACTTCCCATGTATAGTCAACTAGGTTAATACTGTTAAAATAGTTTTATATTTTGTGTGTAGTCTGGAAAGCTAGGTTAACCCTATTGATGCAGTTCACTTTCAAACTTTTTTTATTTCATAGTATAGAGGTAACACTATTGACCCTATTCTATATTCTTTACATACATTATTTACTAAACCAAGATTTTATTATGCTTTAAAGTTGGAATTAACCCTTATATATTAGTAATTAGCTCACACTTTCATTTATTATTGAATACATTATTAGAATAGATCACATAGTTTAATTATGTGGCTTTAAATATACTGTCTAGTTGCACTATTTTTTATTTTATAAAAATCACAAAATCTTAAAAATCATTTTAGCAATTGTCTACCCAAGGCCAACCTACTTAGATTTCATCACCAAAGGAGAAGCCAAATTGGTTTTCTAGCCAAGTGTAAACACATGGTTAATGGTATATTTTGGATAATCACCTGACACCCTTATCACTATGATGTGTGAAGTTAAGGGGTAGGCCCTAATACCAATCCAATACCATTACCAATATAAACCCCTTTCAGTGCAAACATCCTAAAACCATCCCTATATTATTATCTAATTCCTTACTTAAATCCAAATTCTTATCACATCTAAAATTATATTTTAATAATCTAACAACATTCAAGTTGACCAATTAGTTAGTTTTTACTTTCCAAGTTGACTAATTGCTCATTGCTTAATCATATATTGTATTATAAAAAATTACATTAGCCAGTGTTGGTGTAAGGTTTTATGATGTATGCTTCAATTTGATCAAGCTCATTGACCCGATTGAGTATGTGTTTCCTTTCATTTATTGATTTTCTAAAGTACTTTTAAATTTATTCTTATTTCATTACACAGTAGATTATGTCGACATAGTATTCTTTTCTACCCTTCAGATATAGTATTAGTCAACCTTGTATTTTTTTTCTTACTTCCTATCTAGGATATATAACTAGGTCAACCCAATTGACCTTGTATTCCTATTTCATCAACTTTTAGACCATGTTCTCTTTATTGGGTCCACCTAATTGACTCTGTAAAATTTTATACATTTCCTATTTATTATTCTTAGCATCTCTTAAGCCATCATGAAGTCTCCTATTAGAATCTTCTTGGATAGCTTAAATCTATTTTGATACTATATGGGATGTTTATTTATCCCTCTCTTTTCTTCCCAAAATCACCATCACTCTTGGGGCACTTCTTTCCCTCCTTCATCCATCACTTGTAACATGGTACAAATCACACCTCAAGATGAATTTGATGGATCTAATCCTTTCATAACTACCAAGATACTTCTCATATTTAAAAATCTCAAACTAATATGGGAGAAATTGACATAAGTTTAATCAGTATTCCCATTAATAATCCATCTTCTAATAACCCTCCCCCTAACACCAATTCAAGAAGTGCTCCTACCAACACCAACCCATCTCTTGATAAAAATAAAATTCTTACCCAAGTTATCCATCAAATGAACATAATTTGAAACTCTAACACCAATCAAATTATGTAACTCTAACATAATTTGATTAATATGGATAATCAACCTCCAACTATCCATCCTCAAGATAATCCCAATTACATTCCTCCACCTCTTAAATATGCCTTAGACAATGTTATTCTTGAACCCATAATGAATAAAAAGATGATTCAAACTATTCAAAATAAATTTTTTAGCTCTGTTCATTTTATTTATTGATATTGGTAACATATCTCTAACCATCAAGTATAATGGGACTAAAGACCCTGCCTCATTTCTTAAAGCCTTTGAAAACCTTTAAAAAGAGTGGATCCAAACTAATACTTTTACCACAACTAAAATCTTTGTCAAAACATTCATTGGTGATGTATTATAATGGTACAACCAATTACCCAAAAATTCTATTTAGCAACTTGAAGATTGGTTAATCCCTTTGTTAAAGAGTTTCAACAAAATTATCTTCCTAAAAATTGTCTTAGCCACTTCATCAATGCTAAGCAATCTCCCACTGAATCAGCACATGACTTTATCAAATGATGGAAATCATTGGCCCATAAATTTGACCATAACATGACTGATGACAAATTGTTTAAACTCTTTATCATTTCTTTGAATCCTTCTGTTTAATATAAGGCTTGAACCTTTGTTCCTTAAACACTTAATGTAGCTCTTGACCAAGATAAATGTAGGGACTTTTTCATGAAATAATTTGAACCTAATCCTAAACTTATAAAATTATATTTTCAAACATATACAAATTCTACCATTAATAATATTCTAAAAACCAAAGCAAGAGTTACCAAAGCTAATATATATTTACCTTATAAATACCTATCTCAGTGAAACAAATGAAACAATTCTTACTACCCTCTATACCTTTCACCTATCCTAACAATCCTCCTAAGTAGTATGGCCCTAATCAATTTTGTTGGTTCTATGATGACATTGGTCACTCTCATGAATCTTGTAGAGGGATCACTAAATTTTATATATCCTATATTCTTGGTGACTCATTTAATCATGAATCCATGATCAACCTTCATCATCAAGAGTACACCATTACTTCTAAAAAATGTTAGAGTTCTAAAGCTTCTACCTCTAATAACCAAAAATATTTTTCTAATGCTAATAATAAACAAAATACCAAGGATGGTTATGATATTGATTTCAATTATGAAAAATATTATAAAATTATCAATATGTTGACACTACTAAGGTCAATTATCATCACAAACCAACTCACAAAGATCCTGTTACCAAACCCAAGAAGCCATATTTAGAATAACAACTTCTCAAAGATACTTGTGAGTAACAGGATCTTTCTCAGAAGTGCATGAGTAACAACTTCTCAAAGATACTTCCTCCTTTTAAACTTACAACCACATATATTCCTTCAAAACATAATTTACCTCCTAAACCTCATGGTGGTTATTCTTATAAGTCTCATTAGAACTTTCTCAAATAACTAGACTCTATGACTTATAATATTCCACTTATGGACTTGGTTTGCACTTCATCCTATCATTGAAAGTTCCTCATGTAACAACTACAAGAAATTTAAGATTCATCCTCTATAAATGAAGAACCACCTTCTATTGAATCTCAACCTACCAATGTAAATATCATTGAAACTATGTGTCCTTCTTCCAAGCCATTTATTAAATTTATTAAAGAGGACATGATCAATGTTGAAATTCTTTTTCATGATGACGATCCACCACTTTTTATTAAAATTTCCATTTAAACTACCCTTATCCATAAATTTATAGTTGATGAAGGCTCTTGTATTAATGTGACATCTTAGTTATAATAAGGATCATATTAAGCAAACCCATCTTACCTACCATGGTTTTGATAAGAATAATCAAAAGCCACTTGGTTTCATTTGGCTTCCATTAACCATTAGACCTAAGACTATTCAAACTAAGCTTATGGTCCTTGATTTACCTTTATCTTATAATATACTCCTTGGTCACCCATGGAATCATATAATGAGGACCATTACTTCTTCTAGTAGCTAATGAATTAAATTCTTACATAATGGTAAGCAATATAATCATGAAATTGATCCCAACCCATGGAGAATTCAACTTCCTAATCCTAAATCTCAATATCATATTCCTATCATTCCTAAGATCAATAGTTCTCATTTACCTAATTTTATAAACATGAATCCTGATTTACAAGTCACTCTTATAGATTTTGATGATGACAAACCTAATTATTTGTAACATACTTGCAATACTACCAAGCCACCTCCTTATATTTTACAGTGGCTTCCTCCTTCTTTATTACCTAGAGATTGTACTATTCTTCTTATTGATGATATTATTGACTTTCCCCCTCCATGAAATTATCAAGATCCTTATTTACTTGAAGATGCATTCATTTGAAATGATTTTAGAGTGGCCAAATTATTTCAATATCCTCTCATCATGTCTCCTCATACATTCAATAATATTTAGATTTCATCTTCTAAAACTCCCCCTAATTCTCAAGCATGTACAATTTATACAACATATGATGATAATTACATAATGGCCCAATCTCAATATTGAGAATTGAATGTCTAGCATTATCAAAAAACCTTATCCCAATTTCACACATTTAACTGAGATTTCCATATCATTTCTATGATTATTTATTTCTATCTCAAAGGTTATGTGCCTCCTGCCAATTCTTCACTTCTTGATACCCCTTGGCTGATAGAATAAATTATACCTTCCAAACCTTTAAAAATTCCTACATATAAATTTACACCTATATATGCAATCATTATATCTAATCTTTACCCTATCATTAAAACCAATGAAACTACAATCCCTTTTGATCCATCTACCTCTCTTACTCCTGATATTACACTTGATACCGAGGTAATAGATGTCCATCAAATAAATTCTAAGTATGATCACCATGGTAATCAAATTTTAGATCTTGAAGTATATGTTAAATATTATGGTCCTCTTCCTACCTTGCCTAGTGATGAAGCTACTCATGAAATACTTCATGCCCAATAAGCTCAACTTCCTTAGCGACATCATAAACTTGGGAATTTTAAAATTAAAACCCCTTGTTTCAACAAATTCATTGATAGCATTGACCCCAAAGATAATCCAATTTTATCCTTAACTAATACACCATATCATTTCATAGATGATAATGTCATGATCATCAAAGAAACTACTTGCATTGAATATGGTACTCCATCCTATCCTTGACCAATTACATTTTCTTCTTAACTCTCACCTACCTAACATGATAATTTTAGATTATTATTTGATAAGTATCATGATTTTTTTACCTGGTGCTACAAGGATATGCATGGTATTGACCTTATCATTGTGGTGCATAACATTATTACTTATCCTGATGTTAAATATGTGCATCAAAGAAATAGAAATTTCTACCTAAGGTTTCCACTTTATGTCACAAGGAAATTATCAATTACTTCATTCTAAATTTATCAAACTAGTGGACTATTATAAATGGGTTTCTAACATTTTTCCCATTTAGAAAAAGGTCACCATGGTCATATAAATTTGTATTTATTTCCACAATCTTAACCTTGTTTATCCTGAGGAAAACTTCCCTTTACCTTTGATAGATGCCATCATTAATTCCACAGCTCATTACAAAATGTTATCCCTTATGGATGGCTTCTTGAGCTACAATCAAATTTACATTACCCCTGAGGACCAACATAAGACCACTTTCACCATGGAATGGGACACATATTACTATTTCAAGATTCCCTTCAGTCTCAAAAATGTCAGATCCACTTATCAATGAGCAATTACTTACATCTTCCATGATCTTATCCATAAAATTGTTGAAACCTATGTGGATGACCTCATTTCTAAATCCAAGCACTATAAGACACATCTATCATATCTTGCTATCATTTTTGATAACCTTCTTAAATATTAGGTTAGACTCAATCCTTACAAATTTGTGTTTAGTGTCATATATAGAATTTTTTTAGGATTCTTAGTCTCTCTCTATGGCATAGATATTGACACTGCTAAGATTAGTGTTATCATCAACATGCCTATTCCTCATTTCATTCTTGGCATTCATAATTAGACAAACATGGGGAAATAATTCATCCTCAAAATGGTCTATTGCATCCACTCCATCAATTATCTTTTTAATAAAGTTAATGCCTTAGAATGGATGGACCCATGTCAAAAATATTTTTATAGCATGAAAGAGTAATTACTTCATCCACCCACACTTCATCATCCTTCTAATGATCAACCCTTGATTCTATATACTTCATCCACACCTATATCAGTTGGGTCAATGCTTTCCAAAAAAGATGATACTATTACATTCTACCATTTATTACATTAGCTTAGGCCTCATTAATTATGAAACACATTATACCAAAATTGAATGTGATTGCCTTGCCATCCACTTCATAGCTAAAAATCTTTGGCACTACATGCTTTACTAGATTACTTATGTCATCATTCATTCTGATTCCCTTCATCACTTATTCTCCAAAGCCTTTCTTCTAAAAGATAGAATTGGCAAATATATGGTCCTCCTTATGGAATTTGGTCTCTGCATCATAACTCAAAAAGCTTTCAAAGGATAAATCATAGCTGATCAACTTATCATAACTCTTGTGGCAGCTACTAATCACCTTAAAGATAGTCTCCCAGATGATAATGTTATCTATATTGAAGGTCTTAATCAATCTATCTCTCTCAAATATTAATTTCATAACTTTACCATTGATCTTGAAGAAAATAATCTTGATGAATCTTATATTCCACTAGATATTACTAAACCAAAAGTAGTTATCAAAGAGGATCCTAAAATTAATGTCAACCTACATGAAGATACTTAGACCCTTTACTTTAATGGTGCTAAATGCCTTCAAGGAGATGGGGTAGGTTGCATTCTTACTAGTCCTCTTGTAAAAATCATACCTTTAGCTTTTTCCTTCACCTTTGATGTCATGATCAATATGGCTCAACACAAAGCTCTAATCCTAGGCATGACAGTTACTCTTGATTTAGACATTGAATATCTAAATGCTTTAGGAGATTCCTAACTTATTTTTCATCAATTTAATGGTGATTACCAATGCAAAAGTGAAAATCTCATAAAATATCATATAATTTCAACCACTCTTGCTAAGGATTTGATCTTTTTTACTATTGAGCATATCAACTCAAGATCAAAATTCAATTGTTGATTCCCTTACTTCTTCAGCCTCTCTCTTCTATCCACACCAAGTTTTTTCAGATCCCACTTTTTTTTTATATAAATAATAAAATCCCCATCTTCAACTCAACCACTAGATTCACTTATCTATTACATCCATGTTGTTACCATTCGATAAAGCCCATGATATAAATACATCATTCAATTTATGAAACACCAAATTTATCCTCATAATTAGACTCTTGTGAAATTACATTCATTCATTAATAAGCTTTAAAGTATGTATTTTAACATAAAATCCTTTATTATCATAACATTGAAGGTAACTTACTCTGTTATGTTATCCAAGATGAGGTACCTCCTCTTCTTGAACAAACACATGGGGGAATTTGTAGTGGCCACTATAGTGGACATGATACAACACACAAATGCCTACGTATGGGTTAGTTTTGGCCTACTCTTGAAAATGATGTAATAGAATTTTATAAAAAGTGTACTCCTTGCCAACTTCATGATGATCTAATTCATTAACTTCTATCAAAGCTTCAAATTTTTGAATCCCCTTGGCCATTCTCTATGTTGGGATTAGATCTCATTAGTAAATTACCTCACTCATAAGATGGACATATTTTTATCAACATTGCTACTGAATATTCTACCAAATGGGTTGAATCCATGCCCCTTGTTAATGTCACTAGTAACACCATTAAAAAATTCATTCTTAATCAAAACATTTTTTTCTTTGGTGTTCCCTATACTATCATTTCAGATAATGGTGGTAATTTTAAAACCAAAGATGTTAAACAAATTTATGCTATATTCAAAGATCAATCATAAATATTCTACACATTATCATCCATAATGTAATGGTTAATATGAGGACACTAAAAAATTCTTAATAAAATTCTCTAAAAGACAATTCATGAAACCCACATAGATTGGCACCTTCACCTTTATCCTACTCTTTGGGCCTATCAAACTAGCATATGTACTACCACTAGGGAAATACCATTCTCTCTAGTTTATAGTTTTGAGTCTATTATTCTATTGTAATTTGAGATTACTTCTCTTTGTATCTCTCTTCATGGTATCATTCTCAATAAAGAATTACATAATGCACACTTTCATGCTCTTGATCTCCTTGATTAACATCATCTTTTTGCCTTACAACATAACTAACAATACAAGGCTCATATTCCCAAACAACATAACAAACATGTTAAAATTCACACATTTAATGTTGGTGATATTTTCCTTAAATTATATTACACCCATTTTAAATAAGGCCAATATTCCTTAAAATGGTGGGGGCCCTATTTAGTCAAAGATATTCTTGGTCCAAGTACCTATCACCTTCAAACCAATGAAGGGTATGTTTTCAAAGAACCCACCAATGTAAAATTCCTTAATATATATTTTGCCTAAATGTTTCCTTATTTTCATGCTTTATATCTACATTTATCTAACACTTTTTGTAGGTTACATGGGTCCCACCCTCTTCATCAATTCTCTCTTTTTACAAACCTTTAATCCTTCCTTTTTGGTCTTTTGGTTTCCCCTCTTCTCTCATGAGTTACATTGTAAAATCATGGATAGGAACAAATATTCCTCATTATGTACCATATTATTCTTTATTTTCATACTCTTTTTACACACACATTTTTATCATCCCTTGGATTTCTCTTTTGTGAGTTGTATTGTAAGACCATGGATATGACCTAGCCTTCTTCACAAAATACCATCCTTTTCTCATTTATTTTTCCAATAATTTTTAGCACCCTCATGGGTTTATCTTTTATGTGTTGCAGTGTAAGACTATGGATATGACCTAGATTTACTCATAAAGTACCATCTTTTCATTCTTTTTTTAAGACTATGTTTTTGATCCTTGTTCTCAAATTTAACTTTTACTTCTTTTGATCAATGGAATTTTCACAAAAATCTATATTAGCATGTTTTCTTCCATTTCCATCATTATTATGATAAGAAATCACACTTTACTATCATTGTATCCCCTTTTCTCCCTTTGTCACATTTTTACAATTTGATGTAATTTAAATTATTCCATGTGTCATTCTTCTTTATTTCCTTTCCTTTCACTCCACATTGGATAAAGCAAGGTTGAATCCAAGATAGCACTTTTATTTCACCTAGATTTACTAGACTTTTAGACCCCATGCTATCTGATGTTCTCTTTCTTAGAACTAATTCCCAAGTATTCAAATAAAAGTAATTTTAAGTACCCATGTTTGGTTTTCCAAATCCATATGGAGGAGAAATAGAAAAATCCATCAAAAAAGTTCAAAGCCAAATAATTTGAAATAAAAGGCAATGATATACAAAAGGCAACATGAAATTTTTAAAATTCAAAATCACACCAAAATATGTGATTACAAGTACATATCCTATCTCTAATCAAAGCTCAAACTCCATAGTTTGCCTTACATAGAGCTGAGGTCCATTACGGTGTGGTGGGTAGTAGATTGGAATAAGAGAATTCAACAAACTCTATGGTGCTACCTACTTTCTCATGAAAGTACCCAATACTTTTAGTAGATCGATAGATCTATAAAAGGTGTTGACGAATGGGGAACACATTATGGGATGGTAGGTTCATTTTACTTTTCATGCATAAAACCTTCATGGGATGATCTATATACTACATTTGTTGACCTAATACTTATGTAGCTAAGATAAGTTCTTTAGATTCCTTAAGGTCAAAATTCCTTTTATTTTAACAAACCTAATTTGAGTGTCTTGACTTTGATAAAGAGTTATTCTACCTTGATTTTTCCTTCATTCTCCCCTCCACCCATTTCAACTCCCCCCTTAATAGGTAAATTGTGATTCTAAATCTATTTTCCCATCTTCTTTGTTTCCTTCTTCTTCACCTCTTAAAAACATGATAACACTACTTTCTTTTAGTTTTATCAATCCTTAGAGCAAAACAAGTTTGAGAAACTATGGATTACCTTCTTTACATGATAGATTTACATTTTTAGACATCATTTTATCTCTTTTTACCATTTTTCATTATTGTACTACCTTTTTATTATGGGCACTTGAGTCCGTACATTTTTCCATTATTGATTGAGGTTGGCTTGCTACTTTTCATTTAATAATGTTATTTCCCCCTTTTATGCCCCATTTTCCATTATTGACTGAGATAAGGATTTTTACTGCTCACTCACCAATATTATTTTACCATTTTTTATTGCTTTCACATCACTATTTGATTACCATATTTTTGACATGTATCCATAGTTTGACTTGGTGAGTTTGGATTTATTACTTGAGGTTTATTTATTTGAGTTTTAAGGTATTTAGTAGCCTTGGATTTTTGGTTACCCAATTTACTCTTGTTTTTGACTTGGTCATTTGGTCTAACATAGCACTTGTCACCATAACTTGCCAAATTACCAAGAATGTCTCATCCTCATAGCACTAGTTATCTTGGTTTTCCTATATTTTTTTTATTTTTAATCTCTAGTTTTGAATTTTTGGGTTTATTAAAAGTAGTCTCTATGCCCTACACAATCAAAACTAACAACAAAGTAGACAACCATATAGAGATAAAGGTAATTAAAGGTACACATCACATTTACTTTTTATTTATTTTATACTTTAAAATATTACAAATTTTTTTTAGCTTCAACATTATGTCTTCTTATATTATTTCTCAAAGCACCATCCCCTATTTCAACTTAGTGACATGTGATGCGATTTGAGTGGGTCATATGTATACACATAACATTTTCAATTTCTATCAAATACTAATGTTTTACATCTTGCAAGAACCCATCACGACTCAATCTATTTGAGTGCATGCCTTAAAGGGTACATCAAGAAAGGGGTGGGTAGACCATTGGTGCTTTGTAGGATTATTGCCCTTTATTACCACATATTACCAATCCAAACAAATCTTAAAACCATTCCCTAAGTTATTACTCCTCCATTTCACACTCTAATTTTTTTCCACTTTCTAACCCTCATTTCCTCACATTAAGTCCCTTTTGTCAGTTAACTATGATAGGTCAACTGGGTCAACCCTATACAGTTTTAGGTGATTTTCACTTAGAAATTAGTTTGGCTTTTGGTTGACCTAGCTCATGACATAATGAATAATTATTCAAAATTATACTAGGTCAATTGGGTCAACCCTATCAACCAAGGATTTTAGAAGGGTTCAGGGTCAAATCTACTTATATATACAAGATCATTTCATCATTATTTCAATATGCAATAAAGAGTTATTATTCACTCATGCTTCTTTATAATATATTCTTAGACCATTCTAGTTGAGGAGTCTTATCTTAATTTTTATAATTGGATAATCTTGTCTTGTGGATAAGTCTTAGATGCTTTGGCCATTCTTAGTGATCCTTACAAACCACAACAACCTCTTGTGAATCCCCTTTAGCCAAGGGAGATATTAAGTCTAATGGGTTCATCATTTAGGTAAGTATTCTCTAAATTTTATCATCTTTTTAGTAGATAAATGTAGCATAATTATTGGCTTAAAATAATATTACTCTTCATATTCCATGTATTTGTATTATTCATACTTAGCTTAATTGAGATTCCCCTATACATGTTTTGATTGTTTACTAACCTCTCATATTATGATACAAGTTTTGGTGAGTACCATATTATATTTAATTTACTTATAATTAGTTTAGGTGAAATATCAAAACACAAGACCCCCTTAAGTTTATTGTGTGATTTTTTTAGATTGGAGGCTTTAGAACCATCATTATCATGGTGTATTATGGTAATATATCCCCTACTCGGGTCTACTGGATCCGCATATTGGTCATGTTCTCGCTTAACAAAATGTGTCCCCAATAAAAAGTGTATGGTATGATCTATCTTCTCTAAGATAGGATTTATTTCTAGACATGATGCATTTTTGATCACATATAGATAATACACCTAGTTATATTTTTCTCATGTTTGGAGTTGAAGGAATGGTGGCCTATACTTTATGAACCATCCTTACCAAGTTGACTATTCATTTCTACTTATTATTTCCCACACACTATAGGTTTTACTTTTGTTTGATACATTACATAAAAATTGATTGATTATGTTGCTTCTAGATGATGTATACTCCCTCTTCTCATGTTTCCCATGTTTAGTTTCATCATTAGAAGTGATTTCATGAGTTGAAAAGTTTAGGTTGAAATTTGGTATCACCAAATGAGATTGTAGGTAGTTTTCATCAATTAAAAAAGTCTTATTTATCTACAATGGCTTTAATTTAATGTTACATTATTTTTTATGCATCTCATATGTCATGAAAATATCCTTCTTCCCAAATTCAATCTCAAAATCTAGCATCATATGAGTTGCAGTCAGGAAAGATAGTTATAATCAAATCCTTATATGATTGTTGTACAGAGTCACCTAAATGAATTGTTTTGAGCCTTGATCACATTCATGGAGGATAAATTAATTTTAAAAATTGGTTTAACATCTTATTATAGTATTATCAATTAATCTAGACCTTCAAAATGGCACATAAGAGACTATGACAGTCATATGCAACACACATATATAGTCATGCACCATTGGTGTGCATTTATAATTGATTAAGGACATTGGGATGGAGGTATGGAAATTTTTTCCAAGAATTTAAAGGTGAAAGGAATAAATTTTAATTATTTTTAGAAGTTTTTAAATAGTTTCAAGCTCATATACCGTATAGACTAGTTATCTCAACCATCACTACCTGGTCTATAGCTATTTTAGCACCTACAGGAGGATAAAAACATTGAAATGGGTGTTTTTAATATTGATTAAAATAATTAAAGGTGGGATGGATTAATTTATATAATTTTATAAGGTCCAAACTTCATTTAATGCCTATATTTCATGCATACTATCCACAGTCTCATTCATTGCCTGCACATGGAAATGTCCACCTACAAGTGGCACTAATAGAGACATAGAATAATTGTTTAAAGGTGTTATAATATGACTTGAGACCTTTATTGAGGTAATAATATGTTTAATATACCATAAAATTAATGTTTGAAGCATTATATTGGTTGTTATTCTTTAAAGGTTACCCCAAATGAAGAGATCTGAGTATAGGGACAAAATCCTTAAAAAACATCAAAACAAAGCCCTCAGTGCTTTATGAGTAAATATATAACAATGTTTCATAGATTTTTATCATTTTTTTATGCATATACCTTATATCCATATCCTTGGAGAAGATAAATTTAAAAAATGGGTGTTTAACTTTAAGAAAGTGATATTTGAAGGTCTTCAAAGTACCTATTTGTTCACTGCAAGTTTTTAGTGACTTCTATAGGATTTGAACCTCAAAATAATTTCATAGCCCAAATTTGAAATACAAGAACATGTATATGTATGTAAATTTGTACTATAATTGTGATAAATAAATTATTCAAAGTTCATGAATAAATGTTGAGATTTAATGTTTTGACACCATCAACACCTACAGGTGTCCTTTCCCTTGAGACTACTTACCTATAATTGACTGTGGAGTCTTACAAGTTCATGGTATAAGATTAAGACTAGAAATGCCAAAAATTTATAGTGAAATATGACTTAAATGACCTAAAGTGGATTTAATGATGAGAAACATATGTTCTAATAAGTTAAATGAACACCTACAAGATTTATTTTATCTCAACATAGTCAACTATAGTTGACTGTAGTGAATAGTGAGTAAAAAGTGTGGTAATATGAGTGTTTCTATTACATGATCATGATTTGGATAGGTAAAAACAATTTAAAAATTAATTTTGGGACTTAAATAAATTATTATGATATGGATATAAGACATAAACCATATACTACCACCTATATGTGCCTCTTTCAAGGAAGAAACATAGTTACCACCTCTATCAAAGTCAAAAGTAAGGCATGTGTGAAGTGTTTAGAAAATTTGAAGTGTTAAGTAAGTTGGTAGAACATTTATAATAGTTTTAATAGTATTATTAGTCTCTTACCATATAGATACAATGTAGATGAGGGAATCTAATAATGTAACCTATAGCCTGTGTTCAAGACCCTACACACAATCAACTTCTCACAGTCTACCTAGAATATTTTATTATGTTTGAAGGAGATATTCATGTGATTAAGTTATAAAAAAATTAATAAAACATATTAATCACTTGGATAAGACCACAATACCTTTAATTTTGATGACACAATAGGGGAAGTTCCCTCTTTTTTATCGTAAATAGAAGGCACTACCCAAGGGTGCAAGCTTGCAAGTTTAGGAGATTGAAGGTGAGAGGGTGAGTTAGGAGTTAATTAAACCATTTAATATGATTTGGAGAGTTTTAATACACTTTTACCATCATGTAAAACCTTTCACATAGGTGATAAATATGTCATAGTGTCTTAAACCCATGAGCATGTAGATAGACCTATTAGGTCTTGATTAGGCCTAGTGCCTAATAGGATACAAGTTTCACTTATAGAATTATAAGTCATTATAACATGTTTTTATGGAGTTATAAGGTGTTTTAAAACTTATATTATTAAAAATAATCCATAGGTAAGATATTTTTGGCTTAAGACCAAATCAAGCATATGTAAAATAAAAGACAATGCTTAAGAGGATAACTTAAGATGATCATATCTACTTTGAGATTTTTCATGGGATACTGAGGATTTGTGGGATGTTGAAGGAGGTATTAATAATAACTTTTTGGAATTTATTAGAGAATTGGAAATTAGACCTATATGAAAAATCTTTAGAGGGTAAAAGTACTCTAAACCCTCTCAAACCCTTACCATTGACCCAATTGGGAAGATGAAGAAAGAGATTCATATATATGGATTATAATAGCTTGGTATATTATTTGAGGTTATAAATTAATCTCTAGAGTTCCTCCCCATCAACTTGAGTTCTACCTTACCTATACAAACAAGGTGAGATTTTGATTTATTTGACTATTTTTGGTGTCTTTCAGGTATGGAAGCGTTTCAAAGTATGAAATAAACTTTGAGAGAAATACTATGACTTGAGACAAAAAATAATTTATATTTATTTCATTATAATATCTCATAATTATCTTTTCAAGTGCCTTCATCTTAGCTAGTTGAAGAGGGCCTAGTGAATAATTTAGTGAGATAGTGAAAATTATAACTGGGAGGCCTTCTTAAAACTTTATAAGGAATATAAGGCCATGATTGGTCCTAAAAAGTGTCATAAACTCCTTTATATGGATCATATTGTAAAAATAAAGACAAATTTGGTACCAAGTGTGAGAGGTGAATGAAAGCTGAGTTATTTAGACTACAATTAGTGATGACTCATCTCCAAAATAATCATGATGATTAGGGATGAAAATAATGAATTTTTGAGTATTTATACAACCCATCACTCTAATTTAAATCATCACATGTATCCCTAGTTATATATGGGATGTTCTAATAAGGCCAAATGATGAAGGTAGCTTTTTGAGCAAGCAATAAGGAATCCTATGCCACATTTCAAGATTTTCATGTTTTGAGGGACATTTGTCTACATAGACCTTATATGGTATGTTCCATATTCCTCTATCCTACATGTGTAACTAATTTTCTTAGCATTAAACATGTATTAGTGGCTCTTGGACTTCATTCTCTTCTCCTCTCTCTCAAATTCTATAAGTAGTAGCCATTTTGGCTCTTACAAAAAATACCATATTGTGTATGGTGAATCCCTACTAGAATGACATTGTATTTTTCCTTTGAAAAATCAATAATTTTTTTTTTAATTTCATGAACATTTTTATAAGTTTTCAAAGTGATATATGGTGAAATTAGTGATAATTTGTTATCCTTTCTTTCCTTATCCTTTCATGTTTATGCAAGACTTCCTATTCTAATAAGTTAGATAGAGTGAAAATAGTGTTTTAGTATCCTTTTAAGTGTAAAATTATCCTCTTAGTGTGAAATATTCCCTCTGGTTCACTTACCATGTGTTTCCTCATGCATATCACCTCTATGTTGAATCACTTATGTTAGAACCTTCTAAGACTTAGAAGCTAGTTTGTATGCCTTGTACTTAGTGAAATAAGTATGATGGCAAAGTGTAAATAATATTGGTTTATCAACCCATTATATTATTTTAATTTCATAAAAACTTCTATCTCTTTTCTCACAAGTAAAAATTTAAGTAGGTGATAATCATTTCAAGGTATATTCAAGGAGCTAGCCCTTAAACCTAGAGGTCTACTTCTACCTACAGGTAAACCCACATACATAGGAGTATTCCCATGTTTCAAAAATAAATAATAGGATTTAAAACCCTATTTTATGGTTTAATATTTGGTGAAAGTATTTATTTTGTGCTTTATGGGACCATTGTCTTCAAGATAACTTGTCAAGGTGATTGCTGGTCTTGATAATATCAGCTACAAATTAGTGTGCTACTCAACATTTGGAAACTCCATTCAAGGTAAAATATATTTTAAGTAAATTATTTTTTCATAAAATTTCTCTCATGATTTATAGTTCTTACTATGTAATCATTGATTAGATTTCTCTATCCTATCAATCCACCTATTCACCTTGAACTTCCTCTATAAGTTCAATACCTTCATCCTAATCTACCTTTTGAGGAGCAAGAAAATTTTTCTAGTCAAGGAAATGAAGAGGTTAAATAAATTAAATATTTTTAATAATACATGGCTAATAAAAATTCATTTCCTATCTTCAATACTAAAAATCCAATTCACCTTGAAGCCTATGATGACATTCCTCCTAATGCCAAAAAAAGTGTGCCTATATGCAATGGTGAGAGTCATGTTACATCTAATGAACACATCAAGGATATATCAATTTTTTGTTGTTTACATAATGCCACTTAGTATAATATTTCCTTTAAAATCTGTCATGTACCTTAGATGGAAATCTCTTGATTGGTATATAACTTTGCTCGATGGATGTATCACATCATGGGATGAATTTAGATTGTTATTGATTTCAAGGTTTTAAGATGAAATTTACCATACCTCTCTCATACATCATCTCAATGTGATAAAAATATTCCCTAAGGAAATAATGCATTACTTCAATGAGAGGTTTCAAAATACTTGGTATATATTTTCTCCTCCCATGAGACCACCTACTAGTTTGGTGTTCCCTACCTACTTAAGAGCCATTGGTGATGATATTTCTATCATGCTTCAATCCATGGGTAGTTTCATTCTTCCCAAAACATATGAAATTTTCATTAGAGATAATAATTTCTTCATTCAATCAATAAATTTACCTCCTAATGTGTTTATTCCTCTGTTATCCAATACTCCATCTTATATTCCAAGTGTGGCTCAAATTCCTAATACTAATACCAAGCCTAAGGTTACTCCTAAGAATGTAGATAATGTCTTGGATAAATATGAATATATTCAATGGTTAGAAGCTAATAATGGGAGAAGGAACATGAAAAAAAATTATTATCAAAATCTTTATCCTTATCAACAATAATATGGCCAACAATATGGGAGAGGAAGAGGTCAAGGGTAGCCTAACTTCTCTAGGCCTTCTAATATGTATGATCTTAATTCCACTACCAATGCAAGAGAGATGGTATTAGTGCATATAAATTTGGTGTAATAAGAATATTAAAAACAAGACCAATTTTTGGATGATAATAAAGGTGGTGAGAAATCTCTAGTTTCTCAAAGAGGAGTCGTTTCTCTCCTATGAACTAAATATGAGGTCATGATGCAAAGAAATAAGGAATTGGCAGCCTCAAGGAGAAAGCTTCACCAACTTCTAGGTGGAAGACACTTTCATACTCAATTAAGGAGATTATATTATATATAACACAAGGGAAAAAATGAAGGCTCTAAGAGGTGACAATATCATGCCTACAAGTTCATCCAACCCTTCTACAAGGAAGTAAAGCATGGCATCTCCAAACACTCCTACACCTCCTTCAAGTCAAAATGTGGTAAGGTCTACTCAAGGTATCTCAATACATCAATTTACAAGCAATAATTTACCTCTAAAGACTCAATATAAGGTGAATAATATTTCCTTAAACATATTAGATTCATTAAAAAGTGCCAAAACATCTATCTATTTGTAGAATGTCATACATATGCTTGGCAAAAAAGAACTATTATAAAAGCAACTATCCACTATCCCTACGAGCCCTTCACCTTAATTTAAAATTCATGTTCATGTTCCTCTTAAAAATTCGCATAATGCAATTATTAAACCATCTACTAGGGATGATAAACGTCCACTATTCTACCTCACTCTCATAGTGGGTGATAAATTGTTACACAATTGCATAGTTGATAGTGTTACTTCTACTTTAGTCATACCCAAGGTTTTATCTAATAAGTTGGGCATAAAATATGAACCACATAGAAAATAATAGATCTAACTAGATGGTACACCTATTAATAAAATAGGGCTTATAAAATACTTGAAGGTTTTCTTGCATGATTGTCCTAGATTTTCTATCCTCCAAGATACTATTGTGGTAGACCTCCCTGCTCACTTTACAATCTATCTTTCAAGAGAATTTACAACCAAGATAGGTGGAACCAAGGTGACCTTAAGAACTCAACCTATTCTAAGATATCATATTGAACCCTAAATTTAAACAAGTTATAACTTAAATCATGGTGTTTATGAGAAAGAGGAGCCTAATGTGGATGATGGAACTTCTAAACTTAATGAAGTATCTAATTTTATCCAAAATTAATATGGTGTATATGCTTATGAACATGATCCTTATGCATACTTTAAGTAAACTAACCTTGGCACTTATATCATGCATGAGGAGCCATTTAAAAGAGATGAGGTAAGTGTTGAGCATGATTCATAAGCTATTGAAGGTAACTATTTGATTCATATGTATGATGATGATGGATTGAGGAATCTAATTGATCACCATAGTGGCAATAATGATGTCTTCATACCTTCTATTGATGAATATTCCTTAAATGATGAAACTCATGAAGAAGAGGAGGATGAATTATGGTTAATATTTAATGCCATATGTCAATATTTTGACCAATTGATTAATGTTCCTTCCCCTCCAAATAAATGTATATCTGATGTGTTTGTTGATAAGACTAATAGTAGGCTCTTGAGTGTTCTATCAAGCATGAAATTAAAGTACATGTTGTGAAGGAATATGAACTTAAATCTATTTTTAAAAAGTTGACAGTCTTATAAGGACCTAATGAGTTCAAGGAAGACTTGGTTATGTTCAAGGAATAATAAAGAGCCTCATCTGAGGTAAATCCATTCTCAAGGGTGTTAGATCCTAAAGAAGAAGAGCTTAATACTCCCAAACATTAAGTACATGTTATTTTAGAAGAGCACAAAGTTGATGTAGCTGACATATCTTCTAATCTACATTTTGA
Source organism: Torreya grandis (assembly GCA_037957365.1). Lineage (NCBI taxonomy): Eukaryota > Viridiplantae > Streptophyta > Pinopsida > Cupressales > Taxaceae > Torreya > Torreya grandis. Next base: position 54,156 of record JARHVA010000541.1, on the reverse strand, counting down.
AGAACATATAATGGATATGATAGTGATTAAGAGGGTTTAATCCCCAATAAAGGACATTAGAGATTAAAAAAATCATTCATGAAGGCTCCTAGAAGTTCACCTATAGGCATGAGAATTCATAGATTAGGTAGGCTTTTGATCATACACATATACAAGTGGTTGATGATGAGCATGATATTCATACTAGACCACCTTAACAGAGTGAAAAAATGAAATGGAACTATCTTTGACTCTTGTTGAGGTATGATCAAATGATTCACCTTAATATTTAGTTTTATAAATAATATATTAGGTGTGTGTGTCCATATTTTATTTGTGTTGTGTTCCATAAGTGTTCTAGTTAAACACATGCATGCTTATTTTGGGTGTGTTTTGTTTTGTGTGTCTTATCCTTGTGTTTTTTATGGTATCAAAGGTAATTTTTTGTGTCAAACTAGTGTACATATGACTCTATGGCCTAATGGACGTGATTAAATAACTGGTCTTGGCATAGCAAGCATACCACCCTTGGGAAATCACAAAGAATATTGACCATTTTAACCACAAGTCAAAATGAGTCAACCCCATATAATACAAAACTTTCATATGGGTATATTATCATGATATAGGGTGTCTTATAGATTTTTTAATGTCATATTAGCCTTGATCATAGTCTAATTAGGTCTTTATGTCATTTTGATTAAATTAGGGGTCATTTTATGGGTCATAAATGAAGTGGTATGGTTTTCAAGGTGTTCATTTGTTAAAAAAATCCTTCCAATGTCCAATATGTCATATTACTTGTAAGGAATGTCAAGACTAACTAAAACTTGTAGGTTCCTAACTATAAATCAAGAAAACAAGTGAAAAAGAAGTTTTAAAGGTTGTATGACATATGGGAGAGAGTGGCACATGGGATAAAATTTTGGTATGGATCTTAAAATTTCTTGGACTTATTTACATTCTTGACATGATTTTTAAGTGATAAAAATTTGCTAAAAAAATTCTATCTCTCCATCAATCCACTCTGCAAGCAAAACTGGTCAATAAGTCTTTTGATAGTATGGTTAGTAGGAAGACTTCTAGGTAAAGAGATTTTGGTGGTGGATATTAAAATTTTTAGTCTTAATTTTTATGTTTGGATTTGGATGAAAGGTAGCCTATACTTTATGAACCATCCTTAACAAGTTGATTGTTCATTTTTGTTTATTATTTCCCACACCCTACAAGTTTTACTCCTATTTGAGCCATTCCATACAAATAAATTGATTTTTTTGCTTCCATAGGATGTAGACTCCATAATATTATGTTTATCATGTTTATTTTCATCATTTAAAGTTATTTCATGATCTAAAAAGTTTTTGGTTGTAGGGTGGTATCACTAAGCAAGGTTGTAGTCAATTTTCATCAATTATAAAAGGCATATTTCTTTGAAATGGATTAAATTCAATATTAAATGATATTTAATGCATCTAATATGTCATTAATATCCTTATTCCTAAGTTTAATCTTCAAAGCTAGCATCATATGAGTTGTAGTCAAGAAAGACAACCATAGTCAACTCTTTACATGATTACTATACATAATCATCTAAATTAAGTATTTTTATCCTTGATCACGTTAATGAAGGATAAATTAAGTTTAAAAATAGTTATAACATATTCTTTTAGTATTATAATTCAAGTTGAACCTTCTAAATGACATACAAGGGACTGTGATAGTCATATGCAACACATATACACAGTCATGAACCATTAGTGTCCATATATAATAGACTAAGGGAATTGGGATGGAGGTGTGGAAACATGTTCCAATATTTTAAATGATAAGGCAACTAATTTGAATTATTTTTTGAAGTTTTGAACTATTTCCAAGCTCATATACCATATAAACTAGTTATATCAACCATCATTGTTTGGTCTGTAATTGATTTAGCACCTATAGGAGGGTAAGAACATTGAAATGTGAGTTTGAATCTTATTTAAAATCCTTAACATTGGGAGGGATGAATTGAGATAATTTGGGAAGGTAAAAAATTTAGTAAATTACTATACATCATGCATACTACCCACAATCTCATTCACTACTTGCACATGAAAATGTCCACCTATAAGTGAAACTAATAGAGACCTAATAGAGTTGTTTAAAGGTGTATTAATATGACTTGATACATTCATTTAGGTCATAATATTTTTAAGAGACCATTAAAAGGCATGTTTGAATCATTAGACTGGTTGGCAGTTTTGAAAGGTTACCCTAAATGAAGAGCTCTGAGTTCAAGGACAAAAACCCTAAAAAGCATCAAAACAAAGCCCTAAGTGATTTTGGAGTTAATATATAACAATGTTTCATAGATTTTGATTAGGTTTTTATGCATATACCTTGTATCCATGTCCTAGGGGAAGAGCCATGAAAAAATAAATGGGTGTGTGAACTGAAGAAAGTGATATTTGAAGGCATTCAAAGTACATATTTATTCACTACAAGTTTTTAGTGACTTCTATAGGATTTGAACCTCAAAAGAACTCCACAACCTAAAGATGAAATTAAAGAACATTTATATGTATATAAAGTGGTCCTATAAGGGTGAGGAATAAATAAATGATTCAAAGGTCATCATCAAATGTTTATATGTAGTGTTTTGACCTCATCAACACCTACATGTGTTATTTTCCTTTAGACTACTTACCTAAAATTGACTGTGGAGTCCTACGAGTTCATGGTATAAGCTTAAGATTAGAAACAACAAAACTTAAAAGTGAAATATTAATTAAAATACATAAAATGGATTCAATGATGAGAAACATAGGTCATAATAATTTGAAGGATCACTTATAGGATTATGTTTATTTCAACATAATCAACTGTAGCTAATTGTAGTGGACAGTGAGCAAAAAGTGTGGTGTTATGAGTGTTGGTATTTCATGATCATGATATGGATAGTTAAAAACAATTTAAAAATGACTTTGGGGACTTAATTTAATTATTTTTATGGGGATATAAGACATAAACCACATATTTCCACCTATAGGTGCCTCTTTCAAGTAAGAAACACAATTACCACATTTATCAAAGTTAAAATCAAGGCATGTGTGAAGTGTTTAGAAAAGTTGGAGTGGTAAGTATGTTTGGAGAACATTAAAATTATTTTTAATAATCTAAATAGGCTCTTACCATATAGATACAATTCGTAGGAGGGGCTTTAATAATGCAACCTAAAGCCTATGTATAAGACCCTGCACATAGTCAACTTCTCACAGCCTACCTAGAAGATTTTATGATGTTTGAAGGTGCTATCCATGTGATAAAGTTATAAAAAATTGTGAAAATAATAGTAATCACTTGTATAATCCAACCATACCTTAAATTTTTATGAGACAATAGGGGAAGTTCCCTCTATTTTATCCCAAATAGAGGGCACTCCCTAAGGGTAAAAACTTGCGAGTTTTGGATATTGAAGGTAAGAGGTTGATTTAGGAGTTAATTCAACCTTATAGGAGGATGTGGAGAGTTTTAATAAACTTGTACCAACATGTAAAACTTTCACATAGCTGAGAAACATGTCAGGTTGTCTTAAACCCATGAGCATGTAGACAGACCTATAAGGTCTTGATTAGGCCTAGCGCCTAATACAGTCCAAGTTTTAGTTCTAGCATTATATGGGAATTATAACCCATTGTAACATGTTTTTATGGAGTTATATGGTGTGTTAAAACTTATATTATTCATAATAATCCACAAAGAAGCCATTTTTGTCTAAAGACCAACTTAAGCCTATGTAGAATAGAAGACAATGCTTAAGAGGCTAACTTAAGATGCTCATACCTACTTGGAGGTTTTGAATGGGATTATGATGAGTTAGGGTATGTTTAAAGAGGTCTTAAACAATAAATTTTTGGAGTTTATTGGATAATTATATGTCAAAACTGTATGAAAAAGCCTTATAGGGAAAAATTACCCTAAACCCTCTCAAACCCTTACCAACGACCCCATTGGTAAGATGAAGAAAGAGATGCATCTAGATGGATTATAATATCTTGGGATATGATTTAACTTTATATAGGAATCTCTATATCTCCTCCCCATTAGCTTGAGTTCTACCCTACCTATATGTACAAGGTGATAATTGATTTTTTTTATTTTTTGGTGTCTTGCAGGTATAAAAGGGTTTCAAAGGATGAAATAAACTTTGGGAGATATATTGGGACTTGATATAACACCTCATGTCCATTTATTACAGCATGAGATCTCAAAAGTGTCTCTGCAAGTGCCTTCATCTCAGCCAGTCCAAGATGGCCTAGTGAATAAGCTAGGGAGAGAGTGAAAATTCAAAGTTGGAGGAATTTTAAGGATTTCTTAAGGAATATAAGGCCATGAGGGGTCCTAAAAGGTTTCATACACTCCTTTATATGTATAATATTGTAAAATTTAACACACATTTGGTGCCAAGTGTGAGAGGTGGATGAAAGAGGAGTTATTTAGATTATAGGGAGTGATAACTCATCTCTAGAAGTATCTTAATGATTAGGCATTCAAAAAATGCATGTCTTAGAATGTATAACTCCCTTCCATCTTAGTTAAATCATCACATATATCCCTATTTTGTTTTGGGATGTTCCAAGAAGGCCCAATGATGAAGGTAGTTTAATGAGTATGCAATGAGGAATCCTACACCACATTTTAGGAGTTGCATGTTTTGAGTGACATTTGTCCACATATACCTTATATGGTCTATTACATATTCCTCTCTCCTACATGTTTAACTCCTTTTTATCATGACACATGTATTATTGACTCTTGTAATTCATTCTCTTCTCTTCTCTCTCAAATTCTATAAGTAGTAGCCATTTTGGTTCTTGTAGAAAAATACCACACCATGTATGACAAAGCCCTACTACAATTAGATTGTATTTTGCCTTTGAAAAATTAATAAAATTCTAGTTTTGAATTCATGAAAATTTTTATAAGTTTTCAAAGTGATGTATGGTGAAGTTAGTGATAATTTTCTATCCTTTCTTTATCATTTCATGTTTATGCAAGAATTCTTATTCCAACAGGTCAGATAGAGTTTAGCTATTGTGTTAGGCTCCATTGAAGTTTATAATTATTCTTAGAGTGTGAAATATACCCTATGGTTCACTTACCTTATGTTACCTCACACATATCACCTCTATGTTGTAGCACTTATGTTAGAACCTTGTAAGACTTATAAGTTAGTTTGTACACCTTGTATCTTAGTAAAAGAAGTATGATGGTCATGTAGAAATAATCTTGGTGTATCACCCCCTTAGATTAGGTTTGTTTCATGCAAAATTCTATCTCTTTTCCCAAAAGTAAACAATTAAGTAGGCGATAATCATTTCAAGGTATATTCAGCGAGCTAGCCCTTAAACCTAGAGGTCTACTTCTACCTATAGGTAAACCCACATACCTAGGAGTATTCCCATGTTTCCTAAATTTGGAATACACTTTAACACCCTGTTTTAGGATGTAATATTTTGTGATAATAGGATTTTTTACCATCATGAATGCTTATTTAAGATGGTGATACTTTTTCTTGGTCGTCACTTTGTAATAAAAATAAATCATTTGAGTTTGAAACATTTATTTAATCAACCTAACCTTAATACATGAAAAAGGTGATGGAGAACACAACTATGATATTTTGTGTATCAAAGGAAAAAAAATTTAGTTGATGATGCCTTGAGTAGAAGATTCCATGAGTTGGTGGTACTGAGTTTGGAAACTAACCTATGGATTCAAATTTTGAAGCATATTACAAAATATTACCTCTACAAAAAAGTAATACAATTGTTGGGTTATAGTTTGAGTCTAAAAGTTAAGTTTGAATGCTATTCTCTTAATCCAAATGACCTATTATGCCATAAAATTCATATCTATATTCCCTTAGCTAATGTCTTGTATGAGCTAATTATATTTGATTCTCATATATTTCCTTACCAAGTGCACCACAAAATTAATCATTTGCATGTCAAGTTAAGGAAATTATATCATTGGGCCAATTTGAGGTATGATATGTTTTAATTTGTTGTTCATTGTCTTGAATTCTAGAGAGTTAAGGATAAGAATCAACATGTGACAAGATTTTTATATCTTTACAAGATTCTAGAATGGAAATGGGACACCATCTTTATTGATTTCATTATAGGTTTGCCTAATTAATCATATCATCATGATTCACTCAAGGTCATAATGGATAAGTTGACTAAAGTAGCTCATGTTTATCCCATGAAGACCACTTACAATTATAATTAAGTTACAAAGTTATTTATGGGTGACATTATTAAATTGCATGGGATTCCCCATAAGATTATTACTGATTGAGATCTGATATACATTTCTCACTTATATACTTATTTGTAGAAGGCATTAGGCACACATCTCAATTTTAGTACTTCCTACCATCTCAATACTAATGTATAGATTGAGAGAAAACCATGTCTTGGAATACATGTTGTGCATGTATGTTATAGACCAATAATTCCATTTGAAAGACTATTTGTATCTTGTTGAATTTACATATAATAATATATATCATATTTTAGTCAAGATGGCACCTTTCCAATCTTTATATGGTTAATACTATAGAACCCCATTGAGTTGAGACTGACTTGAGGATAGATTCATGATTGGACCTACCATGATAGAAGACATGGAGAAACAAGTAATTAAGATATGAGAGCACCTAGATACCATAAAGGATCGATAGAAGTATGTTGATGCAAAAATAATTGATTGATATTTTAAAGTTTGTGATAAGATTTTATCGAGGGTGAAACCCAATAATATCTTGATCCATTATGAAAAGGGGTCAAAGTTGTCACCTCATTTTATTGAACCACTTAAAGTCTTAGAGGCCATTGACCAGTAGCTTACAGACTAGCCATACCACCTATCCTATCTCATTTTTACTATGTATTTCATGCCTATGTTTTGTGTTATTACATATCTGATATTTATCATATATTGGATTAGATAGCCTTGTAGGTCAAGATTGATGGGGCTATGACTTTAGATCCTATTAGAATTTTGTCATGTAGGGTACTAGCACTTCAAGGTAGAGGCCTGAATTAGGTAAAGGTCTAATGGGACAAATATGATGAATTAGTAGATACTTGGGAAGATGATACACATTTGAGGGTTTAGTATCCTCACCTCTTTCATTTAATTTCAAGTGGAAGTTTTCATAAGGGGAGGGGGATGTAAGGGCATGTTTTGTATAGTGTTTATCTTTCACAAAGATGATTATGAAATTATAAAATATATATTCTAATTATTTAATTATGTTGTTAAGTCACATCCAACTAATTCATGGAAGGAATTATGAATGCTTTTCATGTGTTGGGAACCATGAGAAATACCTAGAACCAATCATGTTTTGGATTTATTACTTATGAAACAATGATGCTTACATTTAATTATGCAAATATCTCTTTATGAAATTTGATTGCCTATGATATATATTGAATTAAATCATGTTGAATCATGAATTCTAAGCTTATGAAATGGAAACCACTTATGTATTGAATCATATGAAATTATTTGTGAGGATGTTGATATTTCACGAATGATTCAGTATGGCTAATTGATTGAAATTGCCTTATTTGAATAAATTCCATAGCTTTAGATATTAGGATAGAGGAATTTTATGTGTGCATCAAGTGTGCAAGATTAGGAAAAAGACCAATGAAGGAAAGATACTATGCCAATCATGTTTTATCATAAAATAAATTTACCCTTAAACCCTTCTTGGACCCATGTTAAGTAGTCAGTTTCCTAAGTTACCATTCATCACCTTTCCTATCTTGGTGTATGTTTTATGTAGATCACCTTTAAGTTTAGTTGGTGAAACTTATTGTCTTCTAGTCATTTGATCTTGTTTCTAAAATTTATATTATCTAGTGGATTATCAATAAATCTTTGATTAATTTTAATTAGTCTATAATCAAGTGGGAATATATGAAGTAACTATAGAAGTCTACAAGAGTTACCATGTACCTTAAATAAACATGGAAAAGAACATCCCTTAATGAGGCAAGGGTTGGCAAGTGGATGGTGGTTGTATAATTCTAAAACAATTATATGTAGGATTCTAGCTCCCTTAGTTTATGACTTTTTGGCCAATTTGAAAGAAACTATACTAATCATAAGATAGTAGCAAATAGGGACATCTGGTGAAGAGAGTAGAGTATAAACAACTAGAGGATAATACCTAGGTGGTCTTGAAGATGATAGGTGGAATTTATTTCAACCTATGTTTTCAACTATTTTGTTTGAATAAAAATGATTTTGTTTCTTTATTTTTTCATGTTATTAAAGGAGAATAGGACACTTGGTTTATTTTTTCTATCTTATTGTCTTATCATGGTTGTGCATTGTCTTCCATGTATTTCTTTACTCAGTTGAGGGCCTTAGAAATGTTGTGTTGCTCCTTAAATGACTTAGATGTTTAATATTATTTCTTTATTGTATTTATTATGTTGTGACATAATATAGTGGTTATTTTTGAGAAGCATGTTCATGGTGGTAGATTATTATACCCTCCCATATTACACATGGTGGTATATTGTTTGACACTCCTATAAATGTCATGGTTGTATATTTTAGGCCCTCCCATGCTATGGCATGGTGTTAGATTGCTTTACCCTACCATGATTAATGGATGATATAATTTGATTGAGGTATCCTCTTTTTATCCAATCAAACAATGGGCTTTGTTTATTCTATGAAATATTGCCTATTTATTTTCTATATTTTAAATTCTTAGCTTCATTTGGATGTTCACTAAATACTTTTTTGAATGATATTTTGGACTATGATTCTTTGTGGGTAAGAACCAAAAATAATACTATAGGTGGTGCATGGTCTCTTCCTTATGTTAAAACACCCTTGCTTAGATATCCACCCTTACCTTCACCTAGTTATATCAACATGCTCAGATTTGTGAGTTTCAAGGTCAGTGGTGTCTACAGTAGAAGTTTGATGATGAAAAAAATATATGAGGTGACCCTTCCTTCTTGTGGCCAGAAGATGTTTGGGAGTGGATGAGGAGTACCATTAAAGACTTACTAGTCCTCCATTATTTAATCAGGCCCAAAGATGTATTATTAATGATTTAGAATCTAGCCTACTTGTAATAAAATTACAAAAGAAAGAGTTTGGAAAATATTCCAACTATGGATTAAAACATTTGATTTCTATTTATTAAAACACCAGAGTTAAACTAAGATGTAAATGTTTATGAATTATTGGTTTATAAGATATTTTAAAGAGTCTTGTATGTATAAAATAATTTAGCCTTTGAGTCACTTTCAAATAAATTGATATATTTATTTCCTTGCTTAAATATTTGTCTTGAGTGGCTTATTTATAAGTATTGTGTCTCCCTTTATAATATAATGGTGTAGTGAATCATTGGATTGAGATTGTGAAAATGTGATTAGAACTCAAATAAATAGTTATGAGTTTGTTATTTGTATTAATAATAAACATAGGCTAATTATATCTAAATGTTGATGTTATTTAAAGTAAAAATTATGCCTTGTCTTAGGTCCCTTTGGTCCTATCAGCTGAGTAAACTACCTGTTGTAGACATTATCTATTATAAGACCTTCTAATAAATGAAAAAGAGTTTTAATAAATATTAGTTATTTTATAATAACTATAAAAAGTATTCAAAATTTAGGTTTGATTGGTGTTTCTACACCTTAATAGCCTAGTGTTTTATTTGTGTTGAATCGCATTCATAATTAGACCTTTGGGAAGGAGTAATAATGTAAAGAAATCTCTTGGGCCTGAATGGCCTTTATAATAAAGAATAGATATTTTTTTATTAAATATATATTATATGTGTATGTATCTCCTTTAATCTATTATGATTGTTTATTGAATCAAGCTTGTGCAAGGTTGAGTTGAATGCAACTGTTGAACTATGGATTGTTATTTGGAATAATAATAAAAATAGTTCATTGAATATTTTTGTGTGAATTAAATTAATAAGTTATAACAAAATAAAATAATATTAATCTAATATAAATTAAATATATGATAGAGAAATTAAAAAAATATAAATCATAAATATTATGCTTTGAATGTGAAATATTTATTCATTGTGATATACATTCGATTTGCTCTTTGAAATATGGTGTTCACTCTTCTAATGAAAAGGGGATTGGATAGTGTTTTGGTGAAAAAAGAGTATTTAATTAACTTTGATTTTCTTATGTATAAAAATCTATTAGCATAAGTCTAGATTCCAATTTCTAGACTGTGATCTTCGAAAATGAATATTTGAAAGTTTATGTATAGATTTTTGGAGAAGTATCCAATGGTAGAGGATCATTTGGACTTCTTAAATGATCAAAATAATAAATGGTAGATAAAAAGTCCTCACCCATGAGTATTAAGGCCATTTCAAATGGTCAAGAGAAACATGGGGTTGGTTAGCTAAGTCAGCAAGACTAAGTCAATTTTATTGAGAACTTAGGCGATGAGTCATAGGAGGTTGAGAAAGTTATAGATTTAGTTGGGATGAGGGAGAAAAAAGTGGGAGATGTTTAGATGAGGTGTAAAATATATATTTTATATTTAAAATAAATATTTAAGTGTGCATAATTGACTAATTTGACTTATTAAATTATTTTAATTTGGAGGAAGATGTGAAGAATTAATTTAAAAAGAATTATTAATATGTTTTAGGTTCATTTCAACACTAAATGATATTTAGGTGTCTACTTTTGCCACTCTTTGAAATGGTGTTGTGAAGCAAAACTGTTTCAAAGAATAGTAAAAGAAGTAGAGTGTTGATGATTAAAAAGGAAAAAAAATCCCCAAATTAATTAAAATTAGTGTGATGATGCCCCCTTGAGTGTTTGTGCGATAAAATGGAAAAATGCATGAAATTAATGAAAAGAGTAAATAAAAATGGAGAAATGATAAATTAACCTATTTTAGAATAAATGTCAAATTTAAAATATTTTAGTTGCATAGAAAGGTTGCCCTTAGTTAACTAAAACTAGAGTATGGATTTGAAAAATAATAGTTTAACCATTTGGAGATTGCATGTTTATTGTTTTACTAAAGATGTAGGGGTCAATTGAGTGGTTGTGGGAATGATATATCTCATCAATAATAAGATGTGGATCTATAATTAAAAAGAAGATATTGATTTTGTAAATTATTATGTTTATTTTATGTAGATATGTTGTTACAAGATTTTGAAAATAAATTTAGAATGAATTGATTTAATATATTTGGAAATTTGAAAAATGGATGAAGAAATGAGTTAGATGGGGGGAATTTTTAGTAGTATAGAATAATATAAGTAAAATAAATGGGGATTATAAAATAATTTGTACAATTTTATTATCAAGGTTATTTCTTAATAATTATGATTTGAGATATTTGCTCTGAGGCTTGGGAGGAAACATAGACCGAATTCCACACCATGAGTACTGAGCAGAGTGAGTGAGGAGATTCCAAAGACCTGAGAGGAGTGGGCCTCTGATAAGTGAGTTTAATTTTTAAATTTTTTGAATTTATTAACATTTATTATGGCTTACATTTAGTATAAATGAAATAATTTTTTTCAAAATGATGATTTTGGTGTCAAAATCAGTAATTTTATTAGGGTAAACAATGATTTCACTAAACATGGTAGCATTTTTGAATATTATGGTAGCAATCAAATTTTAGGTAAAAATGTAAATTTCAATATTTAGAAGTAATGAAATCATTAAATCTGGTATCAAAAATTTTGGGTTTAGAAGCAATTTCACTCGATGTAGTAGTGATTTCATGAAAAAGGGTCAAAGGCAATTTTGCAAAATGTAGGAGCAAATTTGTAAAGAATGATAATAGTTAATGAAGTTAAATAGATGAAAATGTTTGTTTTATAATTTTCTATGTTGATTAAAATATTTGGAATGTAATGATAATATTAATTTTAATTTTTATTAAAATTAATTAAATGCTAATGCTTGTGATTTGCAATAGGCGTTATCATTACTGGTGATGTAAAAGCAGAGATTTATAGCTGACATGGATGGTGAGATTCAAAAAGTATGAGTTTTGAATTTTAGAGGTGATTAGACTATCATATATTTCATATATGCTATAGGTCTAAGTAGATAGAGCTCTATTGACATCACTTGTAGAGAGATGACACAGTGAGACTAACACATTTCACTTACCAATAGGGGAGATGACCACTACACTAGATGATGTGCATCATATTTTGGGTATCCTAATATGAGGTAGACATATTTATTAGGGATAGGGTCCACACGATATTAAATTATATTGTATTTTTGGTGATTATTGTATTCAAGATATTAGAAGTGGTATTGATGTTAACTATTGTACCAGTTTAGAGATGGATTCTCTTACTATTGTATTCATGGCTATTGTCAATGGAATTCTCCTTCCTGACAAAAGTGGGAGGTTATGTCCCATTGGTCTATTATATGTGATTAGATACATGATGTATATTGTAGAGATATTTTCATGGGGTCCATGCATTTTAACACACTTATACAATGATTTAGATCATTTTGTGTATTCAGGTCAAGTAGAGATTGGGCCATCTACATTACTACATGTGTGGTGATGGGAGCACATTAAAATAGACATGTCAATTATAAATATGAACACACAATATAATGATGATACATTGGTATATGGATGGAATGTGATTATTAAGATATGCAAACCATATTTAGGAGATCTAAATTTTTATATAAGGGTTATGGATGAGGTAGGTGATGACCAGATCACTTGGAGACCTTACAGGGAGATTGTGTTTTAGTGACCACATGATGATATAAATATGGTGTACATGATGATGAATTTTTACATTAGTGGGAGACATGAATATATCATAGAGAGATATCACCCAGATATGGTGATGAAATAGTTTAGGGTGAGGTAATAGATACCAGTGATACCACATATTTATGCACAGTTAGTGAGGGAGAGACCATAGTGGGGTATTACCATTAATCCATCCATTACGGATCATAGATGTACATAGTTGCAAACATTATATGGAGTGATTAAATATACATCATATTTATGAGAGTGGTTTATGGGTATACAGATTGGTGGGGTTGATAAAGACCAATGAGATTGACTATTCCATATACATTGTCACGAATGTGGAGGCAGAGGTTGGTGGATAGTTTGAGTAGACAACCATAAGGTATAAGTTTAGGAGCCTATATTAGGAGGGATATTAATGGAGATATAGGATGACCATGAGCATGAGTACAAGGTAGAGTATTTACTATGAAGGCTAGTTAGTTCAATGATGTGTATATCACAAATGTAGATGATATTGAGATTTTGCACAAGGTAGGAATTGATGTTGATGTGGATACAAGGATGGACCTTGATAAAAATTATAGGGTTAGAGGAGATTCTCTATTAGTAGAGGTGGAGATCGAGGATGGTGATGATGATGATGATGATGATGATGATGATGATGATGATGATGATGATGATGATGATGATGATGATGATGATGATGATGGTGATGATGATGATGATGATGATGGTGATGATGATGATGATGATGATGGTGATGATGATGATGATGATGATGATGATGATGATGATGATGATGATGTAGGACAGCATGTTACCATGAGATAATTACATGATACCAAAATAGACAAAGGGGATGTGGTTGGTTTTTCATGTGCTCTAAGATCTACAAAGTAACATGCACTTATTGACAAACTCTAACAAGAGGTTAGGTATTAGGATAGGGAGATATATGGATTACACTAGGACGTGTCTAGGTTACAGGGTGTAGTAGATGGTAGAGGGGATCAGAATAATGAGATCAAATGATTATAGTCTAAGGTGGAAATATTATAAGGTATTATAGATGGGATGGATGGGGATGTCATGGATACATGATTGATTACTCATGATGTAGAGACCTAGATTCCAAATTATATAACACTGACATAGAGTTATAGCCTGAAGAGAGACACAACTTAGAATGAGCTTGCAAAGGCAAGGTTATTATTGGTTGGAGAGGAGCATATATCCATTTTGGATAGAGTGTTGAGGGCCATAGATTAGGAAAAAAACTATAAGATCTTATATGAGGAGGATACATCACGATCTTAGAGGGTATCATCTTATAGAGATTACTCTATGAGATGGTTGGCATCTACTTGATCCATGTAGTTTGTGGAGTCAGAGAGGTTAGTGGGATAGATAAAACATGTGATGGGTCATCCACAAGGCACACCATGACATGGAGAGTTATTTTTGAGATGAGACACTCTATTTGAGTGATAAGACAAGATATAGATACAAGAGATATTAGATGGATGGATTCATCAATGTATACATATTTTGAGATATACCTTTTTGTAAAGACATGTTTTATATATAAATTTTCATGATTATTTTATGAGACTTTGTACTATGGACATTGGACATTGATGGAATTTTTTATTGGTTTGCATGGACTTTATATATGATTGACATATGCATGGATATATTATAACACTAGTTATGCTTCCTACATTTTTATTTATGATAACATGTTTTAATTTGTTCAGCATATTTATTATGGATGTATGACTTATATAATGATTGGATGATGTGTATAGATGTATAATGTGATATAGCTACCTTTTTTGTGTTTTTATTTTTTGCATTAGATTTCCAATAGTATTTTAGCTTTTAGTAACTTGATTTTTAATATAACATAAAACACATTACCACCAATGATATTGAATAATCATGATGAATGTTAATGTTTTAAGCATATGAACAAAAATAAAGAATAAATTGTGTTTTATAAAAGTACTTCATGATATATACTAGATATTATTTTCATAAAGTAATCTTTGTTAAATACAAAAAATAATAATTAACAATAAAATGTGAAAACAAAAGAAATCTAAATGATTGTAAAAAAAATGAAAATGTAAACAAGTGTATTCTAAATGATTGTAACATACAAAAAATGACATTTGAAAGAATTTTAAACAAGAATGACACACATAACTAAATAAAGAGTAACTCAAGAATTGACCAAAATTGACAAAATAAAGGAAAATTACCATTGAAATGGCTAGGGATAAAATGAAGTGAAATTACCAACTTAATGGCTAAGGATAAATAAATAACCAAGTGAATGGTTATAGGTCGAAAACAAAGAATAAAACAAATAAATAGTGTAAAAGGTTGAATATTTCTAAACAAAGACTAGATAATTGTAGCCAAGAGTGATGCTAGGAACCAAACAGTTGAGGGAAAATCTAAAAGATAAGATAATACATTATGGGGAAGTGGATGATGGGGAAGGCAGTGGAAGAGATGACTCTAGATACCTCATGTATCTAAGCACTACCTATATAATCCAACTTAGACAAAGTCTATGTGGGGATATCAAGCCATATGTAGTTCTTCCAATATGGGAAGTGATGAGAAAGTTGATAATTGATGAAGTGTTTTTGAATTTCTTGATGAAAAAAAATGCATGAGTGACCCACCCAATAAGGATAAAACATTGTGTAAGATAGCTTAGAATGGTAGATGTGTTTAAATTAATGTTTTTTACAATGTTTTTGTGTTTCTTTTTTTTTTTATATTTTTTAAAAATTTTTGAAATAAGGAGTAAGAATTTTTTCTATTATCATGAGTAAGAATGCAGGTTTACATATAGGAAGAACAACCCTAAACTTTAGCATGTGATATAATAAATGACTAACAACTGACAAATTGATAAACATGGGAATATACAATGGATGACTAAAAAGTGATGCCCCTAAGTAACTAGGGTAATTATAGACAATGGTTTATGCATGGTGCATGTCTTTTGGTTAATGATGTAATATGATAGATTCATATGAAACTTTGTGGATACACATGATCAATTATTTTGTAAGTGATGATTAATTATTTTGTGTACATATAATATAACTTTTAGCTTACAACTAAATAATGAAAAAAAGGAGAATGGTAAGTGATAAATGGTGAAGACAAAAATCAAAATTATATTTAAAAAAATAATGGTGACCTAGTCCTTACAAACAAAGAACAAAAATGTACATCTCTTCAAACTTACAAAATATGAATGTTGTTGGATGTATCTACAGAGAACTAGCCCTAACAAAATTGACTAATGGGATAAAGTCTAACCTTTTCAACATAGACACGTAAAGAAACTATTTAGAAGAAATATTTATTTGGTCATTTTTTCACCAAAGACTATATATAGGTGAGTAAAAGATCTTTCTCTAATGTTAATCCTACATAACTAAGAATATGTGAAGGATCAACATTGAATATCAATGAAGGGAAAGAGATAGTATGATTTTGATAAGTTTTGAATAAGGATGTTATGTTATATAGAATAATTATATCCCCAAATTTTGGCCCCATGCAACTGGTAAGATGTAAGGGCTTATCACTAAAGACCAAGATAGGAAAGTAAAATTATCATATTTTTCCTTGTATCATGTTTAATGTTATTTGATTGAAAGGGAGATATTGTACCCAACATCCCTCTTTTCTTAAAAAAGAAATGGGGACCCACTTCTAAATTTTGGCCTTGTTTGTTGAAATTTTTTTCTGTGTCTGTTCAAGTTCTAATCAGGTTGCTATTTAGTATTTACACTTAGAATAAAAAAGCATGTTATTATAAATTTAATGGACTAACTTTATTAATGATTTTTAGAAGTTTTTTTTTAACTTTTCAAGTTTTTTTAGGACTTAGTTTATTTGCATAAATTATTTGGGTCTTATTCATCTAAGACTTATTCATCAAGGTTTTTATATCATGAGTTTTGTTCAAAAATGTGTTCTGACATATTTTGGTCTTCAGAATGTTTGTCTAGGCTTTGTGTTCAAAAGACTTATTTAGTATTTTTTCATCAGTTTTTTTTTAATCAAACATTTTTTTCAGAGTTTTTGTATTAGACATTTTGTTTGGATAATTATTTTAAAATTACTTGTCTTTTATTGGATATTTCCTATCAAGATTTTTACTCAGACCCTTTTATTTGAGATTTTTTTCAATATTTTTTATCAGAGAAATTTTTTGAAACATTCACCATTATCTTTATGTGATTTGGAGATTTTTCTCTTCAAAATTTTTATATCAGGCATTTTGTTTGGAACATTTTTTTTGACATATTTGGTCTTCAAGATTTGTGTTCAAAAGATTTATTTGGATATTTTGTAGGCTCAGTCCCAACACAAAACCTAACTCTAGATTCTTGACTACTAAAATATTTCTATAATTATCCCCTAAGTCAAAAATACTTCCCAATACTTGTCAAGGCTACCCGCCAATTAAACTAACAAGATTTGAACTATGCATAAAATACAAAACGTATGAATGTTGGGAATTTATAATGCACAAACTAAAATTAAATTCTAAAGGTTATATACATGACATGTAGACATCAACATATTCATTACTCATAAATGAATTATAACTCTACTACTATCCTATGAATAAAATCCCTAGCAATTTGTGAATCCATTAACAAGCACACAAGCCACTAGTGGAGGATAATTTTTCATAGAGCACATAAACAAACTTTGAAGTACTACACTTAATTTCAATGGCATAATCATCTAACACCTTTAGAAGAGCACTTACACCATCCCCATTCTATATCAAGTATTTGACTGAGTTCATAGATGCAGTATATGATGCAACCATGTTTGATAATAGGTATGGAAATTACTTAAAACTTTGAGATATTGTGGAATCTATCAATGTATTTTCACTAGATGGAAATCTATCCACCATGGCATGTCAGTTTATTATATACTTGCTTTCCATCAAGAGATAAGAACTACACTCAATGGTTGCCAAGCCTGAGGTGATACCCTACATCAACCTTCTACAAGATTTATTATTTATGAGGAATATTACATGAGATTAATATCTACACCATATGGAAAACTAGATAGCCATGGCATGCATCTCCAGAGTTGATTTTCAAAGGTATTTATCACTACCAGTTCTAGATGTATTTTTTTATAAGCATAGACCAGTTTCATGAAACCAATATAATTCAATGGATAAAGTTTTGAGGTCATGGCTTCTCCCTATGGATACAATGACCTATAAGGAGAAGAATCCCACCCCAATTAACAAATTCAAAATGGGAGTGTGGATTGGGATGGAAATATTGAATAGGATGTATGGCATTCCCAACATCCATTTTCTTAATTTAGATTGGGTGCCTTTACTTCATTTGATGATGACCAACAATGAAACATTTGCTTTGGGTGATATTATCAGCTTCCATTTGAAAGAACAAGTCCTACATAAGAGCAAGTGGCCCACTCTAGCTGGTCACTTATACATGATATCATATCTCTTAGATGTCATAATGGGAATGGTGTATAAGGTCCTTATTGAGCTCTGGATACTAGCCATAGATTATGTCAAGAATCACATTTTTTATTATTAATAGTTCTTGCACATTTATGCATATACAAATAACATGGTTTGAATATTTGAGGATTTCTATCCTCAAGTATGGCAACCAATTCTTGGGACTCCACCACCTAGAATTAGAGAAAGCATATTGAAAACTCTAGCTAGAAGGGGAGACTATTGGTCATATCTTGACTACACAATGATCATGATTACCAGACATAAGGTCCACCCCTACACCTCCCCAAATATGTACCAAAAAAATTAGTAGAGCAAGAAGTTGCTTATCAGCTATGGTGGAGTGTCGAAGAAAACTTGATCAAAAATAATAAAAACACATATTATGGGTCACATGTGATCATTGGTAAAATGTGTTGTACATAGATAATTTTTTTTGAAGTAGGGGATGAGAGAACAAACTATCACTTTTCACCATGCCACATAGGAAATAGGATCCCCATGGTCACATATAAAGACATATCTATGGCTTTGGTATCCCATACCAACATGTCCCTTATGACCATGACTTTATATTTTTGAATGCAAAATATGATGACCAGGTCCTAGACAAGATAAAAATTATAGGCCTAAATGAAGATCATATTAGGATAATTCAATAGTAGCCTTCAATTACATTGAAGTAAATACATAACAAGATGCCACTTGATATAGGGTGGACATCTTCATATTTTTGTAATAGCTAGCCCCCTAGTAGATAAAGGTATAAGGGGATCTAGCATAATAACTTCCTTTAATGTTAAAAATTATCAAGAAAGAACCAGGGTTGACTGAGCTTGATCTAAGGGGATCTCTAAGGGGGCCCATTGATTTAGATTCCTATGATGAGGAAGAACAAGAGCACCCAACTATAGCCATATTAAAAACACATACAACTACCACCCAAGTGCAAGAATATACATCATTAGGGGTATCTACAAAGGAAGTTGTTGAATTAACTCAACAAGGCTCTTTTTAAGAGAGAAAGACCACTATTTTCTATATAATGAAGCCAAAGACTCCTCTCATAGGTAGTCCAATAATTGAGAAATCATAGTTCCTTCCTTAAATTCCACAATAATAGGAGGAGAAAGAACGAGGAATTGATGAAGAAGAGTAATTAGAGAGATCCAAAGCACTGAGCCTTAAAAATGATAAAGGGAAGGAATTAACCATGGATGATTCAATAGGTAAAAATACTCAACCATTATACCATGCATCCATAGTTTATGCATCTATTCCTATTTTTGGTTCAATCTCACTGAGTACTATGTTAAAGATTCCCAGGGTAGAATTTATCACTTCCACCATTGATATTTCATTGACTTCCTCTTATCTATTGCAAATTCCTCTACTCACTCCAAATTTAGAAAAGGATTCTACCACTACCATTTCTCCATATCTCTCTACCATGCCACCCAAATCTAGTGTTCCCTCTATTCTTAGTGTTCCCAATGGCACTACCATAATCAGGACCATGAAGAGGAAGAGGGCCATCAAGAAAATTGACACAATAATGGCCACTTTTTAGCTTTGTGTTTCATCTACTTAGATCACTCTTTCCATGCCATCCCCTAATATATCCCAAGAAAACACCACCATAACCTCAATCAAAGGAAATAAGACAAAGAAAGTCATTGCAATCTACCCACTCCCCTAGTATGGAGGTGTGGATTAGTCCAAGATCATTTGGCCTTCCCTTCCTGACACAATCCTCAAGGGAGAAGAAAAAAACTAATATAAAATCTTGAGGAAGAGTCTATGACTAAGGACACACAAGAAATAAAACCCAACCAACTAGTGATTCCTCCATGGGCTATTGATATGAGAGCCAATGTTATTCAAATGCCCAATTTTAAAATCATAGAGATCCCATCAATAACCATCCTATTTTACAAGCCCTCTAGGAGCATTCAAAAGGTGATAAAGAGAAAGTTGGAGGATGAAGCTAGTAGGGAAATTATTAGATAAGAAAGGTAATAAGTGTATGCATTATCCAAAAGGTAGAATATATAGGTGGGATATTCCACCTATAATGAATATTTTATATCCCTAGATAAACCCCATAAAGATGACATGTTGTCATTATATGAAGGGATAGAATAGGAAGGACAAGAGCTAGAAGCAAAACTAGAATATATCAGAGAAAAATAATAGATGATCCATATTCTAGTAGGTATCAAGGCTAAGGTACAAGAGAATATCTCAAAATTCTATAATTATTTAGAGGCATTGGAAGCAATGGAGGTTGAATTATGCCCTCATATTTCCCAAACACATAAAATATTCAATTCTTTAAAGGCAGATGAAAATAAATTAAAATTGTTGATCTTATACACAACCAGTAAGGCTTACAACCATTTATATCTAATGTAATCATTAAATACATCTAATGCACTCAATTGGTGGTCATTAGAATAGAGGAATCTAGAGAATGGGGAACATTGTTGGGGTGTTGATCCCTAAATACTAGGAACATGAGGCCCTCATCTTGCAAATTTTGAATCACTTGAAGTTATCAAAAGTGAAGGATATTACATTTAATTTAATAATCATGATTGATTTTTATCAACTTATTCAATAAGCTTCAGATTATTTCAAGTATATTTTATAAGGGATGCCACTAGAAGATATTGAAGCAAAAATAATATTTGCAAGGAAAAAGGTAAGTGAAGTTGAAATTTTCAAAATCTACTTTTAGATGACAAAGGTAGAACATGCAAAGCGTCTAGGATAGGTTGGTAGGGTACATATATCCTCACTTTTGAACTTATATATAGTCATATAATAGCATGATGTGGCACACAAATACTATCTTAATATAGAGGAAAAAAAGAAGAAAACTAAAGTTCCTACATCTAGTTCTACATTGATGTCTATAGTTATAAATCCTACTAAGGTCAATACATCCATATAGACATCAACTCAAATTTAAGGGCCAATTTTGTACATGTACATTCTAATATAAGTTTCAATTTTATATTTATATTTTTATTATTATAAAAAGTTTCCTATTCATTTTTTAAACATGCACACATTGAATGACTTTATAAAGGCTGACTTTAATTATTGACAAGTGTAAGATAACTTTATATAGTTTTGAGACCACATTTAGAGCTAAATTTATAACTATGACATGTAATGTATTTTTCATGTACTTGGAGGATGAGGTGACCCCTTCCCCAAGTCTATTTAAACACATGTAACCCATAGTTTTAAAGGGTCAAAACATTTTAATATATAGAATCATGAGCAATTTGGATTGTCCACTTATGTGTTTGTGTATTTTATTTCTAATGTTTATGTAATTAGGATTATCTTCTTTGGTTGTATGATTCGATAATTCATAGTGTGCAAAAGATATGAAGGAATTCTCTCTTTCTATGTTTGATATGTTAGTCGTATATGTGCAATAGCTATTGAATGATGAGAAAATTACATTGATTATTAGAAAGTAAGTTTATTGATTCATATTTCTGAGTGTATAGAGGTTTTTTAATTTGATTTAGTTTTTTATTTATGTTCAATATTTGTCTAAGATACGTCACTAGTCTAAGTCATAATCTACTAAGGGTATGAAACAACTAGTCTAAAAGGAACACTCTTTGACTGAGGCCTTTAAATTTCCTATATCAAGATTATCTTAGACTTCTTAACTATGTCTGATTATGTGTGTGTGTAATAAATACTCTAAAAGGAACACCATTTGACTAAGGCCTTTGATTTTCCTATATCAATATTATCCTAGACTACTTGACTATGTCTAATTATGTGTGTTTAACAAATGCTTTAAAAGGAGCAACCTTTGATTGAGGCCTTTGAATTTCCTATATTAGGATTATCCTATACTACTTGACCATGTTTGATTGTGTCTGTAATAGATGCTAGTAATAGACATAGGTTTTGAAAGTATTTGTCCACTTAGAAACTAGACTAAGAGGTGATTCCTAAAGCCATAGAGTCTCTCTTTATTTATCTACTCTTCCCCTCCTTTATTAGTTTATTTTGAGAACTACCCACTCTAGATTAGTAACCATTTAGATGCCAACTCATCTATATTTTACTATTTTTTATAGATCACCCCTCTATTCATAATCCTTGTTAACAACCTACATGCCCTACATGTTATTCCATCACCTAGTTGTTAAGACCGCATACCTGTAACTTGAGCCTTAGACTGGAGTTCACCTTTATTGAGATCCTAAAATATTAGAGGCTACCTTGTTATGAGACTAGTGTGCCAAAACCCACATAAACAACTCTTTTTGGTACTATAAGGATGGCTAAAAACTCTGATAAAAGAGGTTAGTTTCTACATAGAGTTTCACTAGAGTCAACAAGAGAGTGACCAAATCTAGTTCTCAAGCTGGTCTTCTAGTCTCACCCTTGTCAAATCATAAGAGGCATAGATTTTTACCAATTATCCTTATCCATAATAGACCCAGGACACCTTCCCTAATAAGGAACACTTCACCTATTAATCATCCCATGGATCAACCACCTTAGTTGGTGAGATATATTATTGTTATCCCAGGGGATGTGCATGACCTACCTATGAATCCTAAAATGTATCTACCATCCTTCTCTCATTTAGGAGTAAGAACAATAGAAGAACACATCAAATATTTTAAATCTAATTTTAGATTAATGAATGTTATTAATGAGGACATTGTATGTAGGATTTTATCTTTTACATCAATGGATTCTACTTATGATTGGTATCTGAATCTAACAAAAACTTTCACCACTTCTTAGAATGCATGTCAAGTAGATTTTCTTGCACAATTTGGATAGGTCACCAGTCCCAATTTGATATACCAACACTTCACTAGTATGAAGAGGGAGCCTAATTATTCTATCCATGATTTCAATTAAATATTTTAAAAGATGTACACTTGGTTAATCCCAAATTATAAAATAGAAGAAGCATTGACATTAGAGATATACAAGAATGCTTTAGATTTAATTACTGTAGTGTTCTTGAGAAGGGTAGCCATTATCACCACATTAACATTATTTTATTAATAATCCATTAGCATTGATAATAATCTTAATCCCCAGGTGTCTAGCATACCTAACATCACCAATGAATTCCCAACATTGAATCCATTCCCACATATAAAGCAAATCATCCTTGCTTTAATCAAAATTAGTTATACATGTTACCCCCTCTGACACAAAAAATGTAGCCAAATTATAGTTTCTTGAAAAACTATGCACAAGGTAATGGTTACCAATATAATAAATATTTGGCTACATCTTTTGCTTTTATTAACTAGGGCATTGACTCTATAAAGGTGGAGTTGGATGCTTTTCAAAAGATGGTTCAAAATTTAAGTAATGACTTCCTAAGCATGCAAAGAAAGATGGGAAATGATAATGGTCCAAGTAGTAATCATAATTTAAGGTTTGATAGGTATAATAAACCATTCAATAGGACTAAAAATGCCATAGATCAGCCCAAAAAACTTTTATAGATCAACATAATAGAGACAACTCTACCTAATTAGTGAAAAATCCATAATACTTCTTAGCATGGTGAGCTTGATTGTGTTCAATTTTTTGTAGCATTTGAAATCTTTGAAAGAGAACTAGTAAGGTAGGATTATATGCATAATACATGAGAATCCCACCAAGATCCTAGATCTTTAAGCATTAACATTTTATTTGAGACTTATGAATTTCCCTTCCCAAGTGAAGATGATAATGCACTAGAGGACAACACTGATGAGATTCATGCTTTATAGTAATTCTAGAAAGGTGGTTACAATCTGAGGAATAGGCAGCCCTTCACAACTTCTATTCCTCCAAATAGCACAACCATTCCACCAAATCCAAAAGCTGACAACAATCCACTTCCCCTAAAAGGGAATGATCAGCCTCAAAATAAGGAGGAACAAAACAAAGGTAGATACAACATCATTAAGAACATGAAGAAAATAAAAGAAAATATTGTTTTTCATGAATTATCTTATATCAAAAAGTATGAGTTACTATGGAATTTTATCATAGGGAATGCCCTCATGGAGAGGACAAAATCATTTATAGATAAAACAAAGGCTGCTAACACTAATGTCATCTATAAAAATAAGCCATAGGCTCCACCCTTTTATTGACTATTAAGGCATTTGGTAAGAATATTAATGATTGTTTATTTGATTTTGGAGATTTAGAAACTATGATGATTATGTCTAGATGACAAAATATTATCTTGACTCCAAACCCTTCAAAGATAATAATTTCACAATTAGATAAAATGATGGTACCAGTGATTAGAGAACTAACTAATGTACACATCTAGGTAGCTTCTAAGCCATGAGTCTAGATGACTATTGACATCTTTTTAGTAGACATACCTGAAGGATATGGACTATTTCTAAGTATGGACTAGTCTAAAATTATTAATGGATATCTCTCAATGGATTTATCTCACATTTGGCTACCCTAGATAGGCATTACAAATCAAATCTATTTGATAGAAAACTAAGGATGAAATATCCTATCATAGAGTATAATGTGAAGAATAAAGAGGTAAATTATGAATCCCTTAGCCTTGGTATATATACTTTTACTATGAAAAATCAAGTACAAGAGCTAGAATTTAAATGTGCCAATTAGCTATGGACTCTCCACTTTTGACAATGATAGATCCAAACAAGGATCAAACATATGAATTTAATTAATTGATCTATAGGGGAATAATTTCTTGACAATATATAGGTTAAAGTCACCTTTAAATAATAATAGGGTAGAGTATGAAGCCTTAATTTTAGAATTTAAATTTATACTCAAGAATAATGTCAAGAAGTTGCTAGTATTTGGGGATTCAGAGTTGGTAATCAATCAAGTAAAAAAACTACCAGTGCAATATATCTTATCTAAAAATATATAGATACAAAGAATGGGATTTGATTCAAAGATTTGAAGATTTCAACATAGTAGCAATTCCTAAAGATCAAAATAAAGTTATAGATTCACTAGAAACTACTACTACTAATATGGAGCCTCTTTAAGAATCCAAGGTAAAGAGATTCTCTATTGAGATAGTAGCTTGTCCTTTTACTCCTAAAAATGCAAAAAAAATCCAATTTTTTTATAATGATTAGTAGATCATTCAATTTCTAAATAATTTAAGATAATTTTAGTCCCAAATCATTGATGACAAGGAAGTTAGTCATCTCTACCAAGAAGAGTCAAATAAGGAAGGTATACTCCAGATCAAAGAGAATAGTCTCCCAAATGGTTTGGTCTCCTTAGAAAGATCGTTTGATATAGATCCCCAAAATCAATAGCTAAGGCAAGCCAAATTCAATGAGTCTAACTTTAAAATGGAGAATTAGGTGATGATCATAGCTCACACTATGTTAGCATTAGCCTCGAGTACACTCTAAAATAAAGATAATGGATGAAGGATTTAATCACCTGATACAGAGATGTGATTGCATGGACATATGAAGACTTGAAGGTTTATGACCAAAAGTTCATCACTCATATAATTCCTATGAAATAATACCACAAGCCATTAAGATAAATATAGATACCATTGAATCCCATCCTAGAGCCTCTCATCCTAAGGGAAGTGGAAAAGCTATTGAGTGAAAGAATAGTCTTCCCAATTAGACATTTTGATTGGGTAGCTAATTTAGTCCCAGACATAAAGAAGAGTGGAGAGTTTAGGTTATGTGTTGATTTTATAA
This sequence comes from Torreya grandis, assembly GCA_037957365.1. NCBI lineage: Eukaryota > Viridiplantae > Streptophyta > Pinopsida > Cupressales > Taxaceae > Torreya > Torreya grandis. The sequence goes on along the minus strand of JARHVA010000541.1, from coordinate 28,041 downwards.
ACTTAAAAAAATCTTCTAAAAAGTAAAACTATCCCCTACCTCCCTTATATGAATTGATACCAATAGTTAGTGGTTCTGATGTCCTTCTTAGATGGATTTCTAGGTTATAACTAGGTGTTGGTACAATCAGAGATATAATGAAGACTATATTTACTATGAAGTGGGGTACTTATGTATATAAAAGTATACATTTTGGCATAATAAATGTAATATCAACCTTTTAGTGAGCCATGTATCATGAATTAAAAGGATTAATAGGTAAATGTATAATTATCTATATGGATGATCTTATTGTGTTCTCCAAGAATAGGAATGATCATGTAGCCCATTTGTAGTTAATCTTGAAAAGATGCAAGAGGTTTGGTATATCTATGAACCCAAAGAAAAGTATATTTTTAGTTATTGAGGGAAATATCTTAGGACACATCATAAACCAAAGAAGGGATCATCATTCATTTAGATAGAATTTAGGGAATTTCAAAGATTGAAAAACCAAACAAGAAGGAGATTAAGTCATTTTTTGGAAAAATTAATTTCATAAGGAAGTTTATCTTAGGATTTTCAAAAATTTGGAGACCTATGAATACAATGTTCAAGAAATATTCCAAAATATAATGGACAACTGAGAATCGAAAGTCTTTTTAAGACATTGAAGATGTTATATCTTGGGCCCCAGTACTAATTAGTCTTGATTTTATGAAGGATTTTTACTTATAATCATTTTCTTCAAAAAATACAATTATTTTTATCATTTCATAGAATAAAGATGAGAATTAGCATCCTATTTCATTCATGAGCACAAATCTAAAGGATGCAAAGCTTAGGTACTCCATGATTGATAAACATATCTTCTCTATTAACAATGTAGTAAATAAATTGTGACACTACATCTTGAGGAATAAGACTATTGCCATCATGCATGATCTGATTGTTAAGCTCACCTTGTCATAGAATGAATTAGTAAAATGCATAGGTAAATGGATGGAAATGCTACAAGAGTTAGACATAGAAATCAAGACTGATAAGATCATTCAGGGTCAAGGAATTATCCAACTAATGATTGAGTTTGATCCATCAATTACTATTGAAGAGATATGTGAAGGAGATATTCCAAATATGTGAAGAGGATAATGGTATACTGACATAATTAAATATTTGGTTATAGGTACTTGTTCCCTAGAACTCAACAAATAATGAAGGAGAAATTTGAGGCTCAAAGTTGTTCACTAAATGATTAAGAAAAGAGCTATCTATAGGATAAACTATGAAGGCATATATCTTATATGTGTATCTAATGAAGAGGTTAAATAAAAATTTTAAAACATGCACCATAGCATAGGTAGTGGCCATCCATCTAGGAATAATACATCTCATAAGATTTTAATAATGGGCTACTACTAGCCAATAGTTTTCAAAGATGCTCATGCTCATGTAAGGACATGCCATGAATGCCAAGCTTTAACAAAGAGATAAGTACATGTTGTAATTCTTTTACAACCTATTGTTGAAGGAAGTTGATTTTCCCAAAGGGTTTTATACTTCATTAGTGTCATTAACCCAAACTCTTCAATAGGTCATAAGTTTGTACTCACTTTCATAGATTACTATAACATATGGACTGAGGTAGTGGCCACCAAAATTACAGATCATAAGATGTGATTTGCTTCTTGGAGGAAAACATCACAAATAGATTTGGAACTCTCATTTCTATAGTTTTTGACAATAGGATAACATTCATATCAGCTAAATTCACTTCATGGGCTCATGAGAACCAAATCACTATCAGGTCATATTATAACCATTACCCTTAGGGAAATGGATTTGTTGAATCAACAAATAAAAACCTGATAGATGTAATTAATAAATCAGCTAGTGATAATCCTAGGGAATAGAAAAATATACTAAATTATGCCCTTTGGGTTGATTGAATAAGATATAAGTAGGCCCTTAAAGCCTCACTCCATCTATTGGTATATGGATGCCAACCAGTATTCCCAATCATGCTAACAATACCTACTTATAAATTCATGAAAGAATAAATGGAAGAAAATAATAAATTATTATAATATTGACTACTAGACATAATATCAATGGCATATTTAAGGAATAAGTCCCTACATAATTTCAACAAACACCAAGACATGGTCAAGAGGTATTTTGATAAAAGAGCAAAGGTCAAATCATTTAAGATCTCAGATCTAGTACTTCTTTGGGATAAGGCCCATGAAAATAAAGGATAGCATGAAAAATTTAACCCAATATGGATTGGACCATATCAAATTTTAGAGATCTTTGGAAATAATGTATTCCATCTAAGGGACCTATAGAGCAATGAACTCACATATCTAGTCAATGAATAGTTTTTTAAGCATTACTTCATGGATGTACCAACTAAAGACACCCTCAATTAATGAAGAATCATGGTAGAGGTAGGATTAGGTTAGTTTATTGCTTTTTAGATTAAGTTTCCTAATTTATATATTAGGTTTCCTAATTTATATATTAGGTTTCCTACTTTCTAGATTAGGTTTCCTACTTTCTAGATTAGGTTTTTTGTTGTTTCCTATGATAATCTGAGTTGTTTTATTCTAGCATAACCAAGATAATATCCAAAAATATGGACCCATATTTAATGATTAGATATACATATAAATAGAAAGGGTAAATTATAATAAAATTCACAACTTGGGACCTATATACAAATTGGGTATACTTTTGTGTTTAGAGTCTTCAAGATTTAGGTATGTAATCATAATCATTCTGGGTTGTGTCACAATTGAATATTTCTACTAGGTATGTGAAAGTTACTCTCAAGTACTTCATATAAATTTATAAATTTTTCTTATTGGACCAAGAACATTTATCATATTAATTCTTATTGGAGGTAGTAATTATTGGTATAGATGTAGCTGGTAGGTACATTTTGGTAATCCTTTATTTTATAACCATACTATCTCAAAAGGGTTTCAACTCTCCTCCTTCCATTAAAAAAACAATGAATTTAAAAGAGCAATCAATAAATCCAAAATAATATATAAAAAAATAAAAAGGCTCACATGATGAAATAAGGTCAATGTATCATGCATTATGATCAATAACATGAAAAAAGGGGGAGAAGGAACCCTAGGTATCTATGTCAAGGATATGGATGCATGGATAATAGTATATCAATACCTAAGCTTCCCTTGATTTAATAAGCTTCAAATGAAACTAGAATGAAACTTACAACTTCATCAAGCCTTTGAAAAAATCATTACAACAAAGGTTAAATGAACTTTACTTCTAGCACACATAGATCCATGAAGGATGAGAAAGAAAGTATGTTGTGTTATTTTAATTAGGAGTCTCTTTCATATATTTGATTATAATATTTATTCTATGACACAGTTCATCTTTGATTTGAAATTACTAACCAAAATTATATGTTCTCAAATACTCAGAAGTATTCCCCTTGTAAGTTGCCATTTTTTATACCCAACATCCCCTTTTTTTTAAAAAATAAATGGGGACCCACTTTTAAATTTTGGCCTTATTTTTTGAACCTTTTTTCTATGTATTTGTGTAATATCTAATCAGATTGATCTCTAGTATTTACACTTAGAATAACAAATCACAGTATTATATATTTTATGGACTAACTTTATTGATGATTTTTGAGAGTTTTTTAAAAATATGTAGGTTTTTTTGAGATTCAATTTATTTTAATAAATTATTAAAGTCTTATTCATCAAGGTTTTTATATTGGGAGTTTTTTTCTAACATTTATTATGATGGATTTTAGTCTTTGATAGTTTTTTAGGCTTTGTGTTCAGAATACTTATTCGATATTTTATTATTAGGTTTTATGTATTAGACATTTTATTCAAAGTTTTTGCATCAAACATTTTGTCTGGATAATTATTCTAAAATGATTTATATTTTATCAAACATTTCCTATTAGGATTAATATTTGGACCCTTTTATCAAAGATTGTGTTTGGGATTTTTGATCAGATAAATTATTCTAAATAGTCATCATTATCTTTATGCAATTTGGAGAGTTTTCTCTTTAGACTTTTTGTATTAGGAATTTTGTTTAGAACATTTATTATGACATATTTGGTCTTCAATTTTTTTTTTTGGACTTTGTGTTCAAAAGATTTGTTTAGATATTTTGTAGTCTTAGTCCCAACACGAAAACCAATTCTTGATTCCTAACTACCAAAATACTACTAGAGTTATCCAATAAAGAAAAAATACTTCTCGATATTTACCAAGGCTACCCACCAATTAGACTAAGAAGATTTGAACTATGCATAAAATATAAAATATATGAATGTTGGGTATTTATAATGCAAGAATTGGAATTGAATAATAAAGGCTACATACATGACATACATCCATCGACATATTCATTGCTCACAAATGAATTTGAAATATAATGCTATCTTGCAAACAAAATCCCTGGTAACTTTCAAATCCATTAATAATCAAACAATCCACTAGCGAAGGAAATTTTTTCACAAAGAACATAAATAGACTTCAAAATAATACACTTAATTATAATGGAATCATCATCTAAGACTTTTAAGGGAGAACTTCCACCATCCCCATTATTTATCAAGGATTCAACTGAGTTTATAAATATGGTATATGATGCAACCATCTTTGATAATAGGTATTGAAATTATTTATAACTATGGGATATTATGGACTCTATCAACATGTTTTCATTGGATGTAAATTTATCCACCATGGAATGCTAATTTATTAAAGACATGATCTTATTCAAGAGACATGCACTACACTCGATAGTGTCCAAGCCTAAGGTGATGCCTTACATCAACCTTCTATGAGAATTATTCTTTGTGGGGAAGATTACACAGGATGTGTTTCTACACCATATGGACAACTAGATAGTCATGGCATGCATCTTCAAAGCTGAATTTCAAAGGTATTTATCACTACTAGTTCTATATGAATTTTTTGATAAACATAAATTGGTTTTATGGAACTAACAGAATTCAATGGATCAAGTGTTAAGCTCATGGCTTCTCCCTGGGGAGATAGTTACCTATAAGGGGAAAAATCCCACCCTAATTAATAAATTCAAAATGGGAGTGCGAATTGGGATGACACTATTGAATAAGATATATGGCATGCCCATTATCCATTTTATTAATTTGGATTGGGTTCATTTACTTCATTTTATGATGACCAATGATGTAAATTTTGATTTTCATGAAAACATTATCTTCCATTTCAGAGAACAAGTCATGCACAAGAACAAACAACCCACTCTAGCTAGCCACTTCTACATGATATCTTATCTCTTGGATACCATAATGGGCATGGTGTATAAGGTCTTTGGTGAGCTCTATATCTTGGTCACAAATTATGTCAAGAATTTATTTGAAATTTTTATTAGTTCATACACCTTTATGCATATTCAAAAAACATGGTTCAAATAATCAAGGATGTCTATCCTCAAGTATGGAAAGAAATTCATGGGACTCCACTACCTAGAATTGAAGAAAGAATAGTGAAAATGCTAGCTAATAAGGGATATTATTGGTTATATCTTGACTACACTATGATCATGATTGTTTAACATAAGTTCCACCTCATGTGCCTCCCCAAATATGTACCAGACAAATTAGTAGAGCAAGAAATTCCTTATTAAATATGGTGAAGTCTCAAGGAGTACTTGATCAAAAAAATGAAAGCACATATAATGGGACATATGTGATCATTAGTATAATTTACTACACATAGATAAATCACTTTAGATAAGTAGGGATTAATATAAAAATCTATCACTTGCCCATCATGTCACACCAGGACTAGGATCCCCATGGTCACATATAAAGATATATCCAAGGCTTTGGTATCCCATGCCAACATGTACCTTATGACCATGACTTTATATTTTCTACTTGAAAAGATGGTGACTAGGTCCTAGATAGGAATAAACTTACATGCCTAAATGAATATCATATTAGGATAATTGAATAATATCCTTAAATAATAGTGAAGGAAATACATAATAGGCTACCACTTGTTACAGGGTGGACAAATTCATATATTTATAATAGCCAACCCCCATAGTAAATAGAGGTATAAGGGGAACCAACACAAGAAATTCCTTTTATGTTGAAATTTATCAAGAAAAAACCAAGGTTAACTGAGCCTAATCCTAAGGGAGCTCCAGGGGACCACATTGATCTAGATTCCTCTGATAAAGAATAAAAAGAATACCCAACTACAACTACATTAAAAATGCCTAAAAATACCCCATAAGTACAAGAGTCTACATAATCATGGGTATCTATAGAGGAAGTTGTTGTGTCAACTAAATAAGGCTCCTCCTTGGAGGCTAAGACCACTATTTACTATAGAATGAAGCCTAGGAATCCCCTCACATGTAGTCCAATTGTTGATAAATCATAGATCCTACCTTCAATTCATCAATAATAAGAGGAATAAGATCAAAGAATTGATGAAGAAGAATAATTAGAGAGAGCCAATTTATTGATCTTTATGGTTGATAAAATGAAGGAATTGACCACATATAATTCAATAGGTAAGAAGGCCTAGCCTTTAGACCATACCTCCCTAGTTTTTGCATCTATTCCTATTTTTGGTTCAGTCTCACTAAGTGCTATGTTAAACATTCCTAGGGTGAAATTTATCACTTCCACCCTTGATATTTCATTGACTTCCTCTTATCTCTTGAAAATTCCTCTACTCACTCCAAAGGTAGAAAAGGATTTTAACACTACCATTGCTCCATCTCTCCCCACCATTCCATCCACATCCATTATTCCATCTACTCTTAGTGTTCCATCTAGCACTACCATAATCAAGACCATGATTAAGAAGAGGGCCATCAATAAAATTGACATAACAATGGCCAATTCCTCACTTCATGTTTCATCAACCTAGATCACTTTACCCATGCCATCCCCTAGTGTATCCTAAAAAACCACTATCATAACCTTAGGCAAGGGGAAGAAGGAAAATCAAGTCATTATGTTCCACTCACTCCCCTAATATGGATATTTAGATTGGTCTAATATCATTTGGCCTTCCCTTCTTGACACAATCATCAAGGATTCTAAAGAGCAACAACTAGTAGAAGATTTTGAGGAAGAGGTTATGGCTAAGGACACATAAGAAATATACCCCACCTAGTTATTGATTCCTTCATGGGCCATTAATCTGAGAGCCAAGACTATTCAAATTCCCAATTTTAAAATTATAGAACTCCCATTAATAACCACCCTATTTGATAAGCCCTTTGGGAGCATTCAAAGGGTGAGAAAGAGAAAGTTAGAGGATGAAGCTAGTATGGAAATGATTCTAAAATAAAGGCAAGAAGTTTTTGCCTTATCCAAAAGGTAGAATAGATAGGTGGGTTATTCCCCCTATAATTAATATTTTATATCCCTAGATAAACCCCATAAAGATGCCATGTTGTCATTATATGAAGGGATAGAATAAGAAGGACAAGAGCTAGAAGCAAAACTAGAATATATTAGAGAAAAATAATAGATGATCCATATTCTAGTAGGTATCAAGTCTAAGGTACCATCATATAAATTAATTAATTATTTCAAGGTAGATGAGAATAAATTGAAATTAGTGATCTTGTACACAACCAATCAAGCCTACAACCATTTAGATATAATGACAACATTAGGGGCATCTAATGCACTCAATTTGGTGGTCATTAAAATAGAGGAATCCATATAATGGATAATAGTAGTTGGGGCATTGATCCACAAATACCTAGAACATGAGGCCCTCATCTTTAAAATTTTAAATGACTTGAAGTTATTAAAAGTGAAAGATGTTACATGTAAGTTAATAAGTAAGATTAATTTTATTAAACTTATTCAAGAAGCTTTACATAATTTCAAGTAGATTTTACAAGGGCTATCACTAAAAGATATTGAAGTAGAACTAAAATTTGAAAGGAAAAAGGTTACTGAAGTTGAAATTTCCAAAATCAACTTTTAGATGACAAAGGTAGATCATGCAAAGTTGCTAGGGTATGTTGGCAGGGTACATAGACCCTCAATTTTGAACTTAGACATAATTAGACAATAGCATGATATGGTGTATAAATACTATCTCAAGATAGAGGTAAAGAAGAATAAAATTTAAGTTCCTACATTTAGTTCTACATTGATGTTTATAGTTATAACTCCAACTAAGGTCAATGCATCTAGGAAGACATTGACTCAACCTTAAGGACTAATTTTGTGCATGCACATTCTAATAATAGTGTCAATTTTATATTTATAGTTTTATTATGATTCAAACTTATTAAAAAAAGTTGCCTATTCATTTTATAAACATGCACATATTTCATGACTTTGTAAATGTGGACTTTAACTATTGAAAAGTGTAGGATAACTTTATATAGCTTTGAGATCATAATTAGAACTAAAGTTCTAACTATGCCATGTAATATTTGCATGTACTTGGTGGATGAGGTGACCCATTGCATAAGTCTATTTAAACACATGTAACCCATAGTTTTAAAGGGTTAGAAGATTTCAATAAACAGAAGTAGGAGTATTTTAGATTGTCAGCTTATGCTTTTATGTATATTCTTTCCAATCTTTATGTAATTAGGATTATCTTCTTTGGTTGTATGATTCAATAATTCATAGTGTAGAAAAGTTGTGAAGGAATTTTTCCTTGTTATGATTGATATGCTAGTCTTAGATGTGTAATATCTATTGTATGATTAGCAAATTACATTGATTATTGGCAGATAAGTTGATTGATTCATATTTATGAGTCTGTATAGGTGTATTAATTTGATGTGGTTTTTTATGTATGTGTAATAGTTGTCTTAGATACCTCACTAATCTAAGTCATAATATCCTAAGGGTGTGTAATAGTTTCTCTAAAAGTATCAACCTTTGACTGAGGAATTTTAGTTTCCTATATCAAGATTATCCTAGACTACTTGACCATGTATCATTGTTTGTGTGCAATAGATACTCTAAAAGGAGAAACCTTTGACTGAGGCCTTTGAGTTTCCTATATCAAGATTATCCCAGACTACTTGACAATGTTTGATTTTGTGTGTGCAAAAATTGCTCTAAAAGGAGCAACCTTTGACTAAAGCCTTTGAGTTTCCTATATTAATATTATCCTATACTACATGACCATGTATGATTATTTGTGTACAACAACTGAGAGTAATAGACATAGGTTTTCAAAGCTTTTGTCCACTTAGAAATCATCCTAAGAGGTGATTATTGAAGCCATAGAGTCTCTCTTTCTTTCTCTACTCTTCCCCTCTTTTTTGAGTTTATTTTGAGACCTTCCCACTCTATAGTAGTAACCATCCAACCACTAACTCATCTATATTTTAATTTCTTTTTAGAGGTCACGCCTATATTTATAATCTTTGTTAACAACCATAATGCCCTACTTATTAGTCCATTACTTCATTATTAAGGTTGCATGCCTCTAACTCATGTCTTGGAGTGTATTTCACCTCAATTGAGATCCTAAAACATTATAGGCTACCTTATTATGAGACTGGTGTCCTTAAAAACCACATCAACAAGAACTATAAGAGGATACTCTTTCATAGACAATCTTCTAAACTAGGTTGTTGGTTAGTATGTTCTAAATCTAGTAAAGAGATGTAGGAAGAAAATATTTTACTTTGCTCATAAGGATTAATGCAAGAACCAATGTAATGCTAATTTTGAACATGTATTTCATGAAATAATAGGGTGATATGATAAGCTTCAATTGATATGATAGGATGAGGTTATTGAACCCACCAAGAGATATTAGCAAACCATCCAGAATGTCATTCTCTATTAAGGAATCCTTTTTAAATGAATATATCCAAATATAAGTTTCTTTGGTAAAGTTTTGTGATAATTTTATTTTTTATTAGGAAAACACAATTGTTAAAGAGACCTACATTAATATGTTTGATAGTTTAGATAAACTCTAGAAACCTTCTAACAATTCTTTTGATCATCACATAATCTAGACATCTTTCTCTATAAGGACTAAAAACAATCTTATTAAAGAGTATCAAACACCATGTACTAATGTTGTCTCCATACTTACAAAAACTAATATCCCTTACCCAACCGCTACTAACTAACCATAAAATACTCTAATATTTAAAATAGGATAAATATATATTGATATCCATAATTTCTTGGCAAATCCAAAATGTTCAATCATGTTATGATGTTCATCTAAATTAATCTCAAAATCATGATTTAACTTGTTATAATGTCAATCTACCAATTTAGCATAATAAGTATAAAACATGGGAGTTAAGATATTTCTCGGAATGTAATCAATAGATCATTACATGTAATTTCTCTCCTAATTTACTTGATGTTTTTATTGTTTATGATTTCATTATCATCAAACAATAAGAAGCCAATTTTCTCATTTATTGTTGTATTTTGATTTCCTTTTGGAGCTTCAAACAAGGGTTGGTGAAGTAGTGTTTCTCCAAATGGTATGCTTTCATGGATTTTCATAGATGTTATAATTGATATTGTTCCATGGGATAAGTCCAATGAGGTCTATTTATATGGATTCTAGTTGACATGTGCAGGTAGTGTAATGTTAATAAGGAAAGGAAGTATAATTTTAATGGAAATGAGAATAGATTACTTTGATGTTACTAAGAGGATTTGTATTGATTCTAGATGAGGTTTATTCCTTACCTATAACATTATTAAGTATTTTCAAACTTGTTTATTGATAAAACTATTGTTGGGACCAAAATGGATGTTGAACTTTTTTAATCCAAAAAGAAATTTTACATATAATTTTGATAATAAATTTTATCTTGGTTTGGATGTGGACATAAGGAAAGCATATTAAAGTGCTTTATTAACAATTTTCCTTTTTGTTGATCTCTTAGAAATATTGTATTTGGGATGAAGATATTTTTTAAAATGTAGAGTCTTAGGTATTGGGTTTAAGGCATATGATAATTTGATGATAGTGGATTAGATGATGGTGTGGTCAAGATTGGGTGTTTATCAAAAATTGGTATTTGGTCAAAAATGGTTTTTTGGTGGATAATGGATGAAAGATTATGATTTTGATTTGGAAATGAGATGGTTTAATTTGGTTTAGGAGAGACATCTTAACATACTCTTGAAGAAATATTTTAAAATATAAATATATGCAAGTTCATTCAAATGTATTTTGTGTTAGCCAACTCTTGGCTAGTATATTATGGGATGTTGGAATTGTAACTAGTGGATGGAAAAATTGATTGATTTTTAAAAATGGGATTACTAGTGACAAGATGATTTTGTTTTGGAAAGTTTTGGGATTCAGTAGTAATAAAGTATATAGAGGAATTATCTTGATTTTGGAAGGATTGGTTTGTTGGATTTTTGAATGTATGGGGATTTATGAAAAAGTTTGGATTTGAGTTTTGGGATGAATTGGATGTAAAATCAAATGGTTGATTTTTATGATTATGGAAACGTTGGATTTGATTGGTGTAGGAATTAAAAGATTGATTTGAATGAAACATAGTTGAAGTTGACTAAATCAGAGTTTGATTTATGAATGTATTTTAGTTTATATACATATCAAAAAGTGGTGGTGAAAGTGAACCAAAATTTTGACTCACATTACTGTTATAGTTTGAAACATATGAGTCTATGAATATGTTTTGATTTGTGTTTGGTGGCATTTGATATTTGGATTGTGTAGGATTGGGAGAATAATTTAGAGAATTTTTATTATTATAACCTAAAAATTGATTTGATGTTGTCCCTAAATTAATATTTTGTTATTGTTCCATGGGTGAATATGAATAGGCATTGAAGCTAAAAATTGATTGGTTATGGTCTGGGTTGAATTGGTTGTTTGGGAAGCTTGTATAATTACCCATGTTTTGATTTGAATGATTGATGTTTGAGTTTGAATACATATTCAAACTTAGATTTTTATTTTCTAGATGATTGATTTGGAATTGATTCAAATATGTGTTTGAATCAAAATTATTTGGATAAAACCCTTGGTTATAACATGGACTATTTGGATTTTTATTTGTGACCAAATTGGCCAAGTTGTGGTTCCAAGATGCCATGTTTTTTACAATGGATGCACTATTAAAAAAAGACCAAAATAGCAAAATGACTAAAAGTTTGATTGAATAAATTTACAAATAAGATATGTTTAAAACATAAGAAAACAAAAATTATTTTTTAAATAGTCAATAATTTGAAAAAAAAATGTGAAAACTAAGATGAGGGTCGTGAATAACTATTAGGCCTTCCAATGTCACTAGCTTGTCTATACTCTCAACTATGACCTAATATTTTAAGGCACTAACCATAGAGGATCCTATGGTTTCCATGGCCCACTAAGTTTGGTTTTAAGGGTGTGTATAAGGTAGCTTCTTGATGCTAACTATTAACTGATGCACTAAATTTTAATGGAAAAGAGGTTATCCTAGGCTTAAGGTTTAAACAAGCTTATCTAGGGGGAATAACCATGGAAGAAATAGGTAAAGAAGATACACACTATTATGTATTATACCAAATATCCCAACATAATTATAGGGGTATTAGTCTATTGATAATGAGTCATATCGTATTTCAAGGCAATTATTAAAACCTTTGGTGTTATAGCAAAAGATCCCCTCATGTCATAGTGTGCTTAAAACACACAACCACTTAGGCAATTGAAACAATTAGATCTCAATTTATATACCCTATTGATAAATGGGGTTTGGATTACTATGTATTGTGAAATCCATGGTCAATATATCCCATAAAAAAATAAAAAGTATTTATTTCTGATTTTTGAGTATCGTTACCAATGTAACACCAAAGAAAGAGCATATGTGGGCACTACTCAGATAACACAAAAAATTATGAAACCATTTCTAATTTTCAAGTATCATCACAAATATGAAACTAAGGAAAGATCATATATGATTTCTACAATATATATATATATATATATATATATATATATATATATATATATATATATATATATATAGAATTAAAAATTAATGTGATTACTAAAAAAACATGAAACTTTGAAAGCAAGATTGAATATGTTAGTAAAAATAAATTGGCTTTTTGTTGATTCTCTTTTACAAGCATTCTAAAAAAAGTTGTTATAATGTTTGATTAACATTGGAGTCAGGTAACTTGTAATAGAATGAATAAAAACCAATAAAACAAAGAAGAAAATGCCTCTTTGTTAAAAAATCGTAGTTACACAGATAGATTAAAAAAAAGTGAAATTATGATAAAATAAATTCAAGAAAAAGATAGAATTCAAAAATTAGAAAATAAATAAACCCATGTTTATATAATTATTTTACTACCCAAAATAATGATTTTGATACCAACAAAGACAAATTCACTACTATAAATAATGAACTCTCTACTAAGAACAATGATTTCACTGTAGAAAAGGATAATTTCACTGTTGGAATTGATAAATTCACTTTTTAAAATGATAATTTTGTTGTTATAAATGATTATTTCACTATTTATTAACAAATTCATTTTTAACCTTGTAGATAGAATTAAAAACATAGAAAAAGGAATAACAAAATAATTTGGATGTGCATTTAAACAAATTCATTGTTAAGGTCTACAATTTTGCTATTTATGGTTTTTAATTCACTGTTATGTAGTGAAGCACACACAAACAAATAAAAAATACATGATAGAAACCTATATCTCATACTAACATTCAAAAAATTCAAAATTAAATGCATATGAAAACATAAACAAAAAAAATCAAATGAGAAATACTATCTAAATGTAAAAAATGACGATCAAAAGATGAAAAAATGAGGTAAGGTCCTACCAAGTGTGCCAAAAATGTGTTAACTAAATTTAGAAGTTATAATAAAATAAAATAAACTTAATATAAGATAAATTTAACCTATAATAGATTAAAAAATAAATAAAATAAAAAAATCACAAATTTTATGCTTTGAATGTGCAAGATTTCTCCATTGTGATATAGATTTGATTTACTCTTCAAAATGTGGTGCTCACTCTTCAAATGCAAAGGAGAATGGATAGAATTTTTGTGTAAAAGGAGTCTTTGATTCACTTTTATTCTCTTGTGTATATAACTCTATTAGCATAAGTCTAGATTCTAATTTCTAGATTGTGATCTTTGAAAATGAAGATCTGTAAGTTTATTTATATATTTTTGGAGAAGGATCCAATAGTGGAGGATCATTTAGACTTATTAAATGGTCCAAATGATCAAATATGGCTAATGAGTCCTCACCCATGAGGATGAATCCCATTTCAAATGGTTGTAAAAATCATGGGGTTGGTTAGCTGAGTTAGTAGGACTAAGTCAATTTTCTTAACAACTTAGGGGATGAGTCATAGAAGTTTGAGAAAGTTATATATTTGGTCAGGATAAGGGAGAAAAGGGTGGGAGATGTTTATATGAGGTGTAAAATTTGGATTTTATATTTAAAATAAATATTTAAGTGTGCATAATTAACTAATTTGACTTATTCAATTATTTGAATTTAGAAGATGTGATGAATTAATTTAAGAATAATTATTATTATGTTTTAGGTGAATTTTGACACTAAATGAAATTTAGGTGTTTACAATTTTGATGTATTTTCAGATCAGATGGAGGTCTTGTGAAAAGATCCCCTAGTATTAGTATTAGAGTATTGTTGCTTTTTTTATGCCTTCCTAATAACTTGATCATTTAATAAAATAGTTGAAGGTTTATTAATCTTAGTTCTTATATATTAATCATATAAAAGCTAAAAACTTAGCTTGGTCAAATTCTTATACATCTTAGTGTATTTGATGTTGACCTTTCATCCCATGTTATTGATTCAATCATCATGTTTTTCTTGTTTAGTAAAATAATATGGGCTAAGTAAAAAGCAAAAGATTTTGCATATTTTAAAAAGAGGTTGGAATTTGTGTTTTTGGCAAAAGAATTGTTAGACTTTTAAATGAAGATAAATTTTTTGAAAACTTCAAAAAAGATGGTTCTAATTTTTAGGTATTTGGGGAAAATTTTATGAATTTATTGGAAATTTTACATGAAGATAAAAGTTTTGAATACTTAAAAAAGACTTTTCTAATTTTTAGGTCTTCAAATAAATCATTATGAATTTATCATAACTTTTACAAGAAGAATTTTTTTTTTAAGTCTTTTAAAATATCTTTCTAATTTTAAGTTCTTCATAGAAATTGGTGTGACCTTGTCATAAAAAAGTCATGAATAAAAGTTCTAAAGGTATGTCACTTAGGAGTCTTCAAATAAATATATATGAAAGCAATTTTTATGAAATACTAAGGCTTGGGTCTTCACAATAAATTATGTTGGTACATTTGAATGAAGGCTCTAAGACCAAATTTCCAAAGAATTCAAAAAAACTATTCAAATTTTTGGGTCTTCATAGGAAAGTGGACAAATAAAAGTTATAAAGGATTGGGTCTGGTATACCAAAATTAATACTTGTGACACATTCACATCCCTCAATAGCTTATGCTTGAGCATACCTGATGCATTCACATGAAACTTGATGGTGTCACCAATAACTAATAATGAATATGATGGCTACCTCAACATTATAATCACCATTTTTGTGTGAGATTGTAAAATAATTTTGAGTGTTGTCTAAATAAATTATTATTATAAACTTATTAATTATGGAATGCTTTAGTAAACAAGAAATAAAGCACCACACATCTTTAGTAAACATCAGTATATTGTCAAAATATGGCTTGATAAAAGATCCAAGATCAAATCCTTAAAGATATGAGACTTAGTGCTTTTATGGGATAAAACACATGAGAACAAAATATAATATGATAAGTTCACTCCTTTATATATTTGGCCATACCATATATTAGATATCCTATGTAAGAATGCCTTCTAGTTGAAATACCTCCAAGGTAATGACCTTGCCTTTTTAGTCAATGGACAATTTTTGAAACACTACTTCATGGCTGCTCCAATTGGAGATGCCTTAGAATGACTATGAGTGAAGTTTGTAGATGTAGGATTAGAGTATATTTTTTACTTTCTAGGTTGGATTTTCTACTTTATACATTTGATTTTAGTATATTGGTTATTTTTCTTCTAGTAGATTAGTTCTTATGCTTTTTAGATTAGTTTTTTTAAACTACAGAATAGACCAACTGATTTCTTATATAGAGATTACAAAAGAGATACCAAAAATCAAGGGTATAATTCATAATTATATACCATTGGTCCTCATAAGGATTTATTTTTATAGTAATAGAGCTTATGGGATCAAGGTATGTATTATGAATGAATTAGGTACTTCTTTAATTGAATGAGTTTACTGGACCTCTGATATTTACTCTAATATAATCATGTAAATTTTATAAACACTTTCCATTTTTTAATATTAATTTCACTATAACATGTTAAAACTTGGATAAAATATAATAAATAAATAACTAGATACACACTGGCAATGACATATTGATTGAAATAAGTTTTCTTATACATACACCCATCTAATGGTGATTCTCAAACTTTATTTTATCTATGTTTCAAAAAAAACATATATGATCATAAAAATTGATATAATAGGGTGATTTGAGAAATCTCAACTAGGGATATAGATGTTTGGTCGGTAGTAGATCAAGGATTTATGTGGAATCATAGGTATCTTGATTAGGGCTATGGATGCATGGTTTGTAGTAGAGCAATACCCAGTATCTATTTACTATTTGGTTATAAATTTTGATATCAAAACAAAACCTAAAATGTTTGTCTAATACTTTGTCAAAACTCTCATAATGAGGGAGAAATAAATTCATAAAATCCCACACTCAAATCCAAGGATTGGAAAAGATTAGTATGTTGTATGAGGAAGTAAGAGCCTTTTTCAAGGTCTAGTTTATTTATTTTATTATTGGTAGGTATTGAGTTTTGTTATGTTGAATTACCAATATTCAGGGTTCCCAAAATACTTAGGAGTATTTCCCCACTAAGTTTCCATTTATTATTCCTAAACACATACACCCTCATTTTTTAAAATTCAGTAGGGATCTAGTATTACCTAAATACTTTTATTTGGGTTCTTCTAATTCTTATACATTCATGACTTTAGTTTTAATCCATAAAATTCTAAGGTTTTCCTCAAAGTATACATTTTCATAATGTTTAAATTATGAAAATCAAATATTGAATGATTATTTTGATTCATCTCAAACCTTGGGATTTCATATATTTTTTTGGTTTATTTATACTAATGGCACCAATGTTCTTTATTATAATTTCCTATGTTTATACTTTTAGGACTATCATTAAAGACTTTTCAAAGTCATTCTTATTGATGACTTGCCTTTATTAATCAAACATAGTTCTAGGGGGCATCTTTATGTTATATATAACTTATAGCTCTTTACAAAAAAATTTAATCCTTCAAATATTTTGAGCTCATGGAGATAGATAATTGTCATTACTACATTACACATAGACTTTTATGCTTTAAATAAAATTTTAAGTGGTCAAATTATTTGATCCCAAATATCATGCCACGTAGTGGTTTTTATTACACAAAACCCCAAAATATTTGAACTCAAAGTTAATCATATAATGGTTCTAAGCTCTGATAGTCCCAAATGCATGATAGGTTATGGATTTCATTAATATAAAACTTCAAAAGTATTACACAAGTGTAATGGTTCTAAGGCCCCATGGTCTAATACCCCTAAGCTTCTAAGTTTTGAGAGGATGAAAAATGGCATAATTATTTTGGTCTAGAGACTCAAATAAGATATACTCGTTCAATGATCTAATAGCCCCATAGATACGAATATACATACCTCTAAGGCCCATGGATTGTGTCATATGTTGATATTCCATTACATGGAACATTTATATAAATGTACACATTTCATAAGGCTCAATATCCCATGTTTATAATCCTCCAGGTTCTTGCAGGCCCTAAGTTTCTCCACACAACATAATTATGTCAATTGACGACCCCAAATAATATAAATAAAAGATGCAAATCTAAAGGTCTGAGTGAGTGAGAAATGGAAAAGTTTTAAAATCCATAGAGTACATAACCAAAGAATGCATAAGGAAAGATAGACAATAAAGAAAAGAAGTGGGTAAGTGATAATTTTACATTTGTCTAAAATAGGATGACTAGATACATAAAGATAATAATTAAAGATAATGAGTAACTACCATTTGGCAAGAAAGTGAACCCACCAAAGCTGATTGGTAAGTTAAAATTGAAATAAGATGAAACTAAATTCCATTACTTGAATTTAATTCATAGAAATTAGGAATTCATGGTGAAAAATTTAGATGATAAATGAAAATTCTAAGTCAAATTAAAGTCACTTCACCATCAATTTTATAGAAAACATTATAATTTCAAACTCTTCTATAACTATAAACCCTAGTTTTATAGTGAGCATGAAGAGAATTTACATACAATACATGGTAAAATTGAATAGATAAAGATTAAAAAAATTTACTCCTATTTAAATCAATCATGCATTGAGGTTCCTTTTACATACTTTTTTATAGGAATTACTGAGTACGTAGTTATAATATTTGACAAAAGTACTCTTGAATTCAAATTATTACACTACTCAATGATTTAGAATGAACTAGACTCAATGGTTCCTTATTCTTCACAGAGATAATTATCTAAGGATGAAAAATAATACATTGGTTACTTAATACCTCTCAAAATTTTAGGACTCCATCAAGTAGTGGAAAGACATGAGGTAATACCATGTATCGACATGCTTCAAGGTTTATTTTTAATGTAATTTTATCTAGAGATTGATTACACCTAAGGAAAGGTAATAATGTAGTTGATTATATTTATAGGAGGAAATTTGAGAGATACATAAACCTCCCAGTGCCTAAGGTATCATATAACCAAGTCTCTACCAATATATGGCTAGAGCATAACATAGTGGAAGGAAAACTTAAACAATGGTTGTTAAAAGCCCAAAGACTAAATCCAAAGGGTTCCCTCTCATCAAATGGGATTATTAAATTTATACCATAGATTAATATATCCATGGATCTCCTAAATAGACTATATGGATTACCTAGTATCCCTTATGTGCAAGTAGAATGGGTCTAACTACTTGACATCTTTTTGACCTGTGACATAATTATTTCCCTAGGGGAAGTTATTAGTGGTCAGAAAAAATCCCAAATGTATAAAGATGAATAGAGGTTGGTGGATGGAAAATTTTATGTGATGTATTACTTATTACATGTATTCTTTTCCATATTTCATAGGTTAAATTAAGAATTATGGAAACCATCAACTGAATATGTTGAAAATAAAATTTGTGAAGACTACTCATTCATGTTTGTTTAAATAATCAAAATTGAATTTGAGAGGATATATGTAGAAGTGTACACTCAAGTGTATTAAATTATTCATGGAATATATATGCCTAAATTATCATAAAACTTGAGGATAACCATCAAAAAATGGGGGGATTACTATTATTGCCTTGACATAACTATCATCAAGATCCAAGGGACAAGGGTGCCTCCTTGCTTTTTGCCTCATCATGTCCTTGATAAAAATTTATAGTAGGAAATAATGTACCAAATATATAATAACATAGAGGAGGAGCTAGGATAAAAACATTTGGCCTATTACTTTAAACCTCATCTATGTATTGGCTAACTCCAATACATGGTATGAGATCACTTTAGTTAAGTAGGGAAGGTGACTACTAGATATAATTTTGATGAGACCTAGTTTAGAGAATGGGACCCAAAAAGGAAAATAATAAATTAACTCCAAGCCCTGAGGGATAACAATAATTTGAACCTCGCATATGATCACCATGATTATGAACATGATGTAAATTTATTATATGTATCAAATGACTCGGAGTATAGATAAGGATGAAAAATGAAAAAATATATATGATCATAGCTTAGGATATACAATAAAATCTAGATATTATTAGGGAGTAGGGGAGTAAAATTATAGTGTAATACCATAAAGTATGGAGCCATTAGTGTCTCCCAACTCAACCATAATATTTATTAGGGTAAAGAAAACCCCCCTCTCCTACCATAGAATATATAGATACACAAAAGGAGGGGTCAAGCATTTAAAGGGAGGGGAACATCTAGATAAGAAATAAATTATCAAGAATCTCTTTGGTTCTAGCATAGATCTTTCTTATTTTGTATTGACTATTGCACCTATGGGCACAACCAATACAGTGGAGAGAACTCCATCTCCACAAGACAATCATAAGAGTGATGTTTTTATGAAACCTATAACACCTCTTATAGTTGCTACATAGGTTAGTCTTCTAGATTTGATACAATCTTATTTCTCATTTATTTCATCCCCCTCCATCTCCTCAAAATTCTATCTTCATCCACTTCCCCTTCCACTATTGTAGTTACACCTTCCATTCCATCACCACCAATTATAGTAAGAGTTAATATTTATATGGTCCCCTCAATTATTCTTCATTTTTATTTCTTCCTAATCATCTTATAGCCACATACCGAAGGAGATCCAAAGTTCTTCCAACCTCCTCCAAAACATATCAATTATAGGAGAGGCCATTGTTTGGTTTGAATACTATATATGAATCCCTTACTAAGGAGGAAGCAAAGGAAGAAGGGTAATAAGTGATATCCTTGGTAAACTATGCCATGGATGAGGAAGAGAATGCAGAATTTATGATGGAATCAACATAGAAGGTGAGTGAGGAGGAAACTCTAAGTGAATAAGATGAGGAGGCTAAGTTGGAAAAGGCCATGTCTCTAAGTTTTATAAGTCTATAAGAAGAATAAATACTAGTTAGTGCCTTAGATAACTAATCCTCATAGTAGAGAAAATATAAAAGATAAGTGAGGTGGATTATTATTTAGTTTCTTCTATTTCAATTATATGTACTTTAAAAATATCTAGTTCTTTTGATTCACCTATTCTTTCAGCATATACCCAAATAAGGACTCCTAAGAAGGTAATCCATTTTGAAGACTTGGAAATTGTTTCTATTTTTTATCCCAAAATATGACTAGTCCTAAGGAAACATATAGCTTAGTTATAACCTCCTATTCCATAGACATCTCCTATATATTTAGACACATTGTCAATTGTACAGACTCTTGGCTTAACCAAATTCATAGTTAAGGTTAATCCACTGAGGGAGCCCTCACCATGGTAAAGGATTTTATACTCTACATTACAATTTATCTTTGAAATAAGTGCTCCATTGGCACCTCCTACATTAATCCCATAGTAATAACTCCTCCTATTAAACCTTTACCCTCTATGTGAGAAATCCCAAGTCCTTCAGAAAAATAATGGGAACTTAATGTTGTAGAATGGGTTAGAAAAATGTAGGGAAATCAAAATGATGGATATAATTTATTTTTTACTAAATTTACCATAGTCTCCACTAGGTTTAATAGGTATATCAACACAATATAAAGGATGAAGAAGAGGAAAGATATAAATATTAATACAAGGGAATAAATTAAATTTGAGTAGAGAGAAAATATATTCCCTTTAGCAAAGAAAGCTAAAAGGAATCCAGGAGATCCTAATGAATATATAGAAGATTTATGTAGTTTCATTTACTCTGATAGGGAAGAAATGAAGGAGATGTATAAGATAAAATAGGATGCATAAAAATTTTTATTGCAGAGTAAAATCATATATATCCCTTGAGAAATTATTGAAAGTGTGTAAGGTGCAACCACTAAGCTGTATGACATTTTGAGAAGTATTTAGGTTTCTAGGGGTGAAAGAAAATTATAAATGAATAAGGTTATTAAATTATGGTACAAATTAAAGGAACATGAAAATATTATTACCTTTTTGATCCATTTTTATATAAGTAATTATTTTAATCACTAAAATTAAGGTCTTGTCAAGATGCAACCTAGGCCTTAAACTATGTTATTACTAAAAGGGATTCTACTCTTGCATGATAAAACTAGATAAAATTTATACTAACACATTTTTTTAAACCATGAAAACCAAGCCTTGGTAATTTTTAATTATATTGTGGTCACTAAGGTGATAACCTCTATAGGTGAATTGGTCAATAGGCCAAATTTTGAGACCCTTCTTAAAGCAACAACAAATAGCTTTAAGTATGAGGTTGAAGACACAATATATAAAACTAATGATAAAATTTTACAATTGATAAGTTTTTAAAAGGATAAAGTAACAAAATTAGAGGCCTTGGGATCTTATTTTAAGAGCTCAAAATTGGAGCATGCATGGTTGATGTCTTAAACCATCAATATTTCAAGCCTTCTTTTCTTCATTTTGATGTTGTTAACATGGAGTGCAAAGCTACCCATACATTTTTTGAAGAGATTAAGGCAAATTATGGAGCTTTTATATCATTTACCAACACTCTTCCATTTATATGTACTACAAATTTAACAGAGACTTCTTAATTTCCTAGATATGCAGTCATGCATACTCCAGGTGCATATGTATTAATCCCACAAGGAACAACAAAAGCTACTATAGTTATTCCAGCTATCAATCTATCATATTATTCAAATCCTATTGCCACATTAACACCTTTATAAATATAAATATGTACTTACATATTTTTTTTAAGTTTAAATTTTGATTCCAAATTTACATTACATGAATATATTATATTTTTAATTGTAAAATTCTATTCTAGGTTGACTATTGTACATACATCCTTTGCATGATATTTGGGTGCATGTCCTATTTTTGTAAATTTATTTTTTATACTTCACTTGAGAGATTAGGTCTCCCCCATCCCAAACTATTTATACTTGTATCTTCCTATTCTAAATGAAGGAAAATTTTGTCTATTAAGATTAATAGGAAATTCTAAGAAGTTTTGTAATTTTAGACTTGATGCACAAAATTTGATTCTTCTCCAACATGTGGATTGTGTAATAATTTTTATCATTATAATTTCTTAGTCTTTTTATTGTGTATGAGTTATCTCTTTTATATATAATCATTCATATTAAGCTATAGATTATTTGAATACCATTTGCATATAAATCATAATCCCCTCTTGTGGATGTGTTAAACAGTCTAACAAATGCAACAACCTTTGATTTAATGTGTTTAATTATGTTGTATTTTGGTGACCTTTGAATCTTAACTATGTTTTATTATTGATTTTCTATAGTATCCAACATCAAATATTGGTCTACAATTTCTTTCCAACCTCTAGTTCAAGTGTTGGTATTGAAAAGTTTCATCTAGTATGGTTCACAAGCCTCCTTTCTTATCCTACATTTCCATCCTTTTGAGTTTATTTTTAAGTCCTACCCACCTTAGGTTAGAAAAATCATCAATATATCCATCTCGATTATATTTATATTCATCCATAGCCAACCCAACTTGGTAAACAAGTTATATTTCTCATTGTTATTCTACCAATAGCTTGTTTAAAAAACATAATAAACTACCATTCATGTTATGGAATGATTAATCACTGATAATAAAATGTTATAGGCTACCTCATAAATATTTTTTTTAACATTCATAAAACCTATATCAACAATACCAAGTATTTTATGTGGAGTGTTGTCAAATCATTTTCTACTTTTACATGATTTTGAATAGTATCCAGGTTGATCCCAAATGTATGTAATAAGGAAACATTACATATATTGAATAAAAAACCATTATATACAAACACATTCACTTGAACTTAGTGAATAATTATATATCTTACTCTCTTGTGTATCACATAAGTAATTATTATTTATAAAAAATGATCACTTTTTAGATATCACTGAATGTGATCATGATAAATTTAAATTTTGTAGGTTGTGTATCAATAATGAGAGTTGTGTCTCATAATTCCTCTTATAAAATTCATTTTTAAACCATTAATCTCTTTATTAACTCCATGTTATAAATTTTAGTATGGGTTTTCTTTATTTTAACTATGATGCCATACACTTTGAGTTATTCACTTTCTTCATGGGAGGTGGAGGGGCTTGAGGAGGAACATGTATACTAACTATTAGCCAAATTTTGGCTACCATATGACAGGGTCACAAAATTATTCCATTTTCAATGATTATTAGCATAGTTTAAGGTAATTTTAATATTTTTAAGTTTATATCCATTTTGACCCTATGTTTGTCTAAGTCATATCATGTTGTGTTTCAAGATGGTTTAAGAGGTGTTAGTGGTTTATGTTGTCTTTTCAAGTCATGTATCATATGTAAAAGTCATATCATACCCCCTCTAGTTTTTACATGTACCTAAATAAGGCCCATGTTGTACTAAAGGTCAACAAGTCACTTTTAACCTCTTCTACAAGTCACTAGCATGTGTAAAATGGTTAAAAAGTTGCTTCAAGAGCCCCAAAAGGTGAAAATCATGTAGAAAGGTATTATAAAATGAATTATGAAGAGTTATCTAATGTTAATGTTGTCAAGGAATAATAATAAGTCAATTTCAAATGTTGAAAAATAGTTACAAATAAATGTTAACACTTAAAGAAGGCTTAATATCCACTTTTATGAACCAAGAAGAGATTTTTTATAGTGAAAATGATTTAGGAGTGTCTCTCCATATTATCTAGGCCAAATCCATGATTTTTTTTATAGGTATAGGTCAATTTAAGGTATAAAATAGTTTCTTTCCTCCATCACTCCCTTGACAAGCTCACAAGGGTAGTTTTCAAGTGCTCAGTATAGAAAAAGGAGAGAGAGTAAGGTCCTAATATTTTTTCCAAGGGATCGATCCTATTGAGATTAAAATCATGGAATTTTGTATTAAATTTATTCCCCTATATTTATGAATAATCACTAAGACCCCAGGGTGGTCTAAAATTACCTATAAACCTTGAAGGCTTAATTTTTAGCACTTTTAGATAAGGAGAAAGATAATGAATGATATGGTTGATTCATGGATGTCATATAGATATTTAATATCCCTTTTAAAATTTTCTCCAATACTCAATTGGCACATGTGAACCTTTGAAAAGGTAGAATCTCCATTTATGTTGAGTTACGGGCAATTTTTGAAGTTTTTTATAGAGTTTTCATATATGGATGGCCTAAAATATTGAATGGGAAATGTATTAAAGTATAAAATAGAACCCATGATCCCTAAAGAACCCCTAAAAGTAATACCATGAACCTAAAAGAGTCTAAAATGCATACAAAGGTGTGTTACAATCTCAAGAAGGAAAGAGAGTTAAAAGGACAAAGTATAGACTTGTGAACCTCTTGTTCATAAAAAATACATGATAATTAAAGTTGAAACTTTTGGATACCTAGAGAGATATTTTTAAATTAAAATTACACTACCTACAAGTGTATAATGGAAAACTAGGTTCAAAAGAACAAACATCCATCAAGAGAGCTCTAGGTCTCACAAAGACCTGTAGGCTATAACAATCATCAATGAAGGTTCAATATTTGATGAGAATAAGAAGGAATGTGAAATAATTTTCATATGGAATAAAATTTCATAAAAAAACTCTATAATATCTAATTAAATTTGGAAATATCACCACTAATCCACTAAAGTAGACCTACATCCCCTTCGTGTCATCCTCTCAATGGACTATGTTGTAACTTTGGTTGCATATAGATGAATCAATAAAGTGATAAACATTGTATTATAAATGTTTTTCATATTATAAAATATAATTAACATGTTATATAAAATTATATTTTTTTATAAAATAAGAACATGGCTTTAGATGCTAAGACAATATCCCAAAATGAAGGAAAAATTAGACCTACATGTTTATAGACCTATAGGTCCCTTTTCCACTTCAAATGTAATGGAATATTGATTTAAATTATGTTTTAAAGGTGATGTAGACATTTTTAAAATATTTTAAAATCCTAATATCAATCAATACACCTATATATACCTATAGGTTTACTTGAGTAATCAGGTTATGCAAGTTAGAAAGAAGATATGTAATGCAAACCATTAGAAATGAGGTACATAAATCAAAGGAAGTATGGGATTCATGTGTGTATACATTATTAATCTATATATTTCATGAATAATTTGATTATTCCATTTAATATTCATTATTTATCCCTTAAATCCTAGTATACCTAAACTTACACACATAGGCTTGTGTGTGAAGTTGTCAAGAATATTATCCTATGAATAGTATCATGAAGTTATTAAAGGGTAACTCAGGTGAGGTTAGCATGGATAAATTTTATATAAGTATGTTATATTATTATATACATCTAATAATGACTAGTTCCTAAAAATCACCTTTGAATATGCACTAACAGGTCATAGACCTAAAAGAGAAACGGTATAGTGTTTTCAAGATAGAGCTTGATACTTAAAGGTAGTCTAAAATATTTTAAGAGGTTTTGAAATAAAAAATGGATCTAAGGGTTAATATATATGACAAATATGTTTTTAAATACTAATAAATAATATCATTAGTCTCTCAAATAGGTATGAATGCAAACTTATAGGTTTGTAGACTTATAGGTCCACACCCTCTAGCCTAGGAAGTAAACACTTCAAGAATATGAGAGTTGATGTGTTAATGACTAAATCAAAATGGAAATTAGATTATAGATATACTCTTAATAAAATTATAATTATATTAAATATAAATATGGTTTAATAAAACCTATAATCACATTTATAATGTAAACAATCTAAGCCAAAGAGTCGAGCCTATGTATGTAATGTTGAGATGAGAGTTTGAGTGTTAAAGGTAAGATAAAGACCCATATGCCATAAAAATGTGATGAAGACCTCAATAATACTTTCATTTATTTTATACTTTTCTAATTTTGAAGAGAGAGAGATATTGGTTTGTAGTAACATGTAGGTGGAAGAGAAGGAAAATTCAAGCTTAGCAGGTCTAAAGGGTCACTCAAGCCTGTGTATAGATTTATTTAAAAAAAAATTTGGTAAGAAATATAGAAATATATATACCATAATAATATAATTATTATTTTTAGGAAACATTCCATGAATGCTTAAATATCTTCAATAATGATAAATAGCTCAAACACAGGCTCCTAGGGTCAAAATTGGTAGTTTGCCTACAAACCCTAGGTATAAGTTAATGGTGGTCATAACAATATTATGGAGATAAATGGAAATAAATACCATTTAATCAAGTTAATATGGATGTTACAGACCTATTTAGGTCATTTACAACCTAATACCAAACTCTAAGTTTCCATTTTCAAGTCAATCTCTCTTTTGACCTCACCAAATGCACTCTTTCTTCCGTCCCAAGAGGCACTTTCTCATGCTTGGAATAGTATATAAAATATTCATTGGAGATAAATATCCTATTGGGTAGTATGTTTACCTTGTATACTTTTAATTTTTGTAATTTTTTCATTTGTTAAGGCTCTGTACTTTAAGAATCATCATACGATGATATGTGTGTTTTGGCTACCTAGAGGACTAGTTAATAAAATTGACTTATTAAGCAATTGAAATTAATTTGATGACCCTTGTAAACACCTTAACATCATTATTCAATCCATGAGGACCATCACCATGGTACTTTATTATACCTACAATTATATGGATTCATTAAATGTTATGTTTTTTATGAGTTTTTTGAGATTCAAAACAAGGTTTTTGACCTCATGGGCAGATGTAAACCATTGGGTAGGATGGATTGAGGTGTATTATACCTCATCAGGTTCAAAAATATTTAATTCATTTTTAAATGTTGAACCATGTCTAATTCTTGAAGGTAGTGTGAAAAATGCTTGTGAAAAGTTAGTTTTTTGGCCATTTATTGGTTTGCCTATGTACATAAGGTATGAAAAGCCCAAATTTGGTAAGAATAATTTTTTATAGGCTGGGGAAATTTAATCACACAATTTATTGATTTTTCAAATATGTGGGAGGTATGTGGATAAAAAATTTAGTTTTAAGACCTAAAGGCCTAATTGAGGCCTTATTAGAGAGAGAACAATAGAAAAAGTACACTTCCACTTGGTATTAGGACAATAAATTTGGCATGGAGATGTAAATACATATTGGGTACTCAAAAATACATTTATTTTTCCAATACCATCC